>OY856409.1:1823599392-1823981892 GCA_963693085.1 Alisma plantago-aquatica
ATATGCATTATTTTCTATCTCAACACTACTGAATTTCAATTCTAGTTCTAGAAAATTGTTTTTGATGATTGTTAAATCATCTTGCAAGCTAATATCAACACCTGCAAGTTTATCTTTTCTTCTGTAGGTTATAAACACTTCGAGCAGATTTTTCTTTTTCCTTTTAGTAGACTTAAGAGAGGCATGAGTAGAATGAATAATTGCAATTACAGATTCTTTAATTAAATAGTTTATATTTACCTCATTTGAATCTTCATTTGCACTTGCCATGAAAGCAAAGTGGCATTCTTCATTATGACCAGAGCTTGAGCTAGATCCTCCACTAGATTCTTCACTTGAGCTTTAATTGGAGGAGTTACTAGAGCTTTTGTGCCATTTCTCCTTCTTCTTGTGTTTCTCTTCCCTTCTCTTGTGATGATGGGTCTTTTTTCCTTGAGGGAAATCTTCCTTTAAGTGACCCTTCTTTCCACATTTGAAGCACCAGGTGGAGGAAGAAGACTTGCCTTTATAAAGTCTGCCTTTGGAGTACATAGAATCTTCTTCAACTTGAGGGGATGCAGAAGCTTGACTAATAATAGCTTCAACTTGGGCTTTGATTTTCAGCCTTCTTCCTTCTCTTGAACTCTTTCTCTTGTTCTTTATCTTCTTCCTCTTTCTTGTCAAGTTTCACTTCAAAAGCTTATATATTTCCTTTGAGCTATTTAATAGGAATATCACCAAGAAACTTCATTTCTTCAATGGTGGTCACTTTTGTTTCCCAAATATTGGGGAGATAACTAAGGATATCTGAGTTGATCTTTCCTTGGTCCATAGGAAGTCCTAGGATGACAATACCATTCACAATGGTGTTGAGTCATTAGTACATTTCAGCTACCCTTTCCTCCTTTGCCATCTTGAATTTTTCAAGGAAACCATTAAGCATATATACTCTACTTCCCTTTACTTTCTTTGTCCCCTGATAAGTGACACGTAGATTTCTCCATATCTCATAGGCCATGTCAAAACAAGAAATCTGGTTGAACTTGATGGGGTAATTGGACATAGAGAATGTTGATGGCTCTTGCATTCATGGTTACTTTCTTCAAAGTAGCCTCGTTCCATGTAGCAACGTCTCCCTCCATCTATTTGTATGAAAAGCCAAAAACTTTCCACAAATTATAGCTCATGGCTTGTATGTAAAATTACATTCTCCTCTCCAATATAAGAATTTTGTGTATCAAAAATAGGTGGATGCATGGAGAAGCCACCCTCTATGTTGATAGACCCCAACAAATTTTCACCCATCTTCTCAACTCATAGGAGTACTCAATTAAAGAAGACCA
Organism: Alisma plantago-aquatica; assembly: GCA_963693085.1. Lineage (NCBI taxonomy): Eukaryota > Viridiplantae > Streptophyta > Magnoliopsida > Alismatales > Alismataceae > Alisma > Alisma plantago-aquatica. Next base: position 1,823,600,715 of record OY856409.1, read on the forward strand.
AGCTCTGATCCCAATTGTTGGATCTACAATGGGATCTAGAGGGGGTGAATAGAGCTAAAACCACTTAAGAAAAATTCATTAGACCTTCAAGATATTTCTAAGATAATTTTGCAAGTATGAACTTTAAGTGCAACTAAACATGAATAGAAAGGGAGAGAGAGATTGAACAAGCACAGGATAAGACAAATCATTTATGATGGTTCCAACCTTCAAACTAGGAGATGTATGCCCACTACATAGAGAGGTTAACCTCTAGGATTTTTAATCATGTCTCACTCCTTATATTCCATAATAAGAGTTACAACATAAGACACCCCTATTAAAGGTCAAGGGTACCTAGCCTTCCCTTTAAGGATAAGGGAGTCAACAACCTTACAAAGGACTTACCTGTCCATGACCAAGAGTCTTTACCTTGCCAAGTACTTACATACTCTTGCAAAGTGTCTTTGGCCTTCTTTAAGGACTTACCCACCCTTAAAACAAGTCTTCTACCTTTAAGTATTCACCCACTCTTGACTTGGATTTTCTACCTTTGACTTCACCTTCACCAATGAGAAGCTTTCACCAAGGGACTCCTTCCCTTCTTCTTCTTCACATCTCTTATCGAAAAGAGATAATCTTCATATTCATGGTAAAAAGAGAGATTGGGAGGTGGAGAAAGTGAGAGCCTCACAAGATATACATGTAGGACTAGCTCTCTTACAAATCTCCTACTAACTCTAATGGATGTAGCAAGTGATTGAGATCATGAGAGTGGATGGAGGATCTTGGGAGGAAAATATCTCTCAACCATAGTATAGGAACCTTCATAATGCTTGGCCAACAGTGGGATGAAACCCAATGGGTCCTATTAGCCTGTTGGTAGCATGACCGTGTTGGGTAGCACAACCACTTTAGAAAAGTTATTTTGTCAATTTCTTTTAAAAACTGATGCTATAGACCATCTAGTAGCACAATCATGTTGGACAACAAGGCCATTTTAGAATAGTTGTTTCATTTGTTTAGAGAGAAAACCAATGACACAACTGGTCTATAGTGTTGGTTTTCTAAAGAAATCGATGATTGATGTCTACAACATCATTATTTTGTAACAACCAACTCTACATGTGTATATAGGTTGTTCAATAGGATGCAAAACATGTAGTTTATTATAACTACATGTTACATCATGTGTTCATCTTAACAATAGCCCATAACACCTATAAAACATGCAATAACAAACACATACACAACTTATCCACTCACATATATTTATTGGTTCCATTCTCTTCAATATTTAATCCATTCTCATGCACATACACTATTGAGAAAACACACATACAAGATCTATTCTACAATCCATTCTCGTGATATGTACAAATTCAATCTTCATTATATTCTTTCATCTTCACATTCATTCACACACATGCATTTACACACATATCATTCACATATGCACCAAAAATTCACTTGCATCAAATTTAAAGTTGCAAAAAGTCATAACCACCACATGTATATAGAAATAATGACACCAACGCTTAGAAAATCCATATTTTATCCCAATCAAAATCAAATTTGACTTCCTTAATGAAGGTTTATTCCCATTCTTATTCTATTTAATTTATATCTTATTTTGTGTAGGGATCTTTCATGTCAAATATTTTCAAAGAGAATGACTTAATTCAAGAGTTTGCTTTGATTTTTTATATTAGTAAATGAGACTATTTAGTTACGATGATCATGTTGTATACAATGAATGTCTAGTGTTGCTTGTCTGAAAATCGGTTCCATATACCACATCACATAGTATCTTCATGCCTAACTATTTTATTGTATAAGGCACTATAAATTTATAGTTATGTGAAATGTTAATAAATAAAAGTAAGCATATTTGGAAAATATAAGCATTGGTGTCAAAAAAAATACCTCAATATCCTTCCAACTTAATAATTTCTTTTCTTATCTACCTTTCCTCTGGCCTTTTTGAATTCTTTTATACCCCTATAAGTTAAAGTACACATTTATTTGAATTAGTAAATAGTCATGTAATTAGTGATGTAGATATTAATATATGTTGATGGATATAAAAATTTACTCAAGTAAATAAGGTCTTTCTCATTGTGTGTTTCCCACTGTCTACTTTGTCACCTGAGAGATCTAGATAATATGAGATTAGCATCTCGAGGAAAATTACAAACAACAACCAATTCTTGTTATCGAGTGAAAAGAAGACAAACAAAAGAAAACTCAAAATCCATAATGAAATATAATTCATAAGTCAAAACTATAAGTAAAGAGTCAAAAAGCTACTCAACACTGAAAGGAGATATAATCACACTCTTTGTCTCATTATTAGAATATTTAAACAAGGTAGAGCAGTAATCATTAATAGATTTTGGGTCTTTATCTACATGGTTAATCAATGATGGAACTAGAAATGCCACATTGATTAGTGAGAACTCTTCACACACCCTATATAAGTGGCTGCAAAACATATATGTATGCATTAATATATAAGAAAACATATCAACATATATTTTGAAATACATAAAATGAGGTATTTAGCTATAAGACCTCACCATATCCAAAGTTATATGAGAGTTGTATTTAACCAAGCATAAGTAAACAACACCACAACATCTTGTAAAAAATACACTAGTATCAAGAGCTTGACTTGCAACGTCCTTCTTAATATGGACCATCATAGTCGGTCATTCTTATAAGTTGCTTAGGCACAATTCCAACCCCCTGCCCATAAGACCTAGCTAGTCGAATAGGTCCTTTGCAATAAAAATAGGTAATTGAATATTTAGAGGAGAAAGTGGAGGAAGAACTGCAAGGGGTTTCTTATGTATTGTGTATATATATATATATATATATATATATATATATTCTCATATCAATTTTCAATAATATACACAAGTAGAAAAAAATCATAAACGTAAAAATAATGAAAATTTAGCACACATCGGTATGGATAACTCCTGTTGGCCACCCAACCATGCCACCTTCTGCATCACCTATCGTCACATGTGGCAGTGGTGTCTACTTCCAATCATCATAGACAAGCTTGATAAACACATGAACTACATCGGCGGGCATTGAAACACCATGAATCATGTCACCTGGAAGGGGTGGGTAAGCCTCACCCAGTGCAATGACTTATTATTCTAGTAAAAGACGGCATCACCTCAATCCCTACAAATTTTTATATATTGTTATATATACCTAAACAAAAACATATTATAAATTCACCTAAAAGACAATTATATTACAAAAAGACTCACACCAGGTGTCCTAAATGTTGTGTCATTGGGATTACTCCCAACCACCCCTGGTATTGTGGGGGAGGGGAGGGGGGTCCACCTTGTATGAAGAGTACGATGTCATAGGTACTGTCTGAGAAGGTTGACATTAACAGCCTGATATTGTATCATTTCTTCATCTATTCCCTTTACAATCAATTCTTGCACCTTCTCTTGTGACAATCCTCCTTTGTTAACAAATTTATGCTTCTAATGATCCAAACAAGGATATTATATTGACACCAGCCCCATTATTTTGGATGACACGTTTATTATCTTGACATTTTTTGTAATATGAGAATCCATTTATGTTAAACCCTTCATAAAACATAACATCATTTTTTTAAAGGCAAGAAATTTTATATTTATCAACATCACTTGTGTTTGAGATAGTTGATGAAAGACTTTATCTCCAAATCACCTAATAAATGACCTATTATACTCTCTAGCAAGCCATATTGCTCTACCTTGAGGATATTTTGTCTTGATAAAATTGATATATTCAGTGATATAAATATCCACTTTGTCGATTTTGTGTAAAATATAGACGTGTGCTTGTTTCCACAACTCACAACTAATTACTTTCACTTGTGCTTCTAAAGTCCCTTTGGAGGAATAGAATCAATATTCTTTTTGTTGGTGGAAGTTTCATTATAACTCAGAAAGTTGTTACAAAATTCCATAAACTCCCTAGCCACATAACCCTCAATATTACTCCCTTCAGGCTAATAATGGTTTTGAACATCACATTTAAAATACTCATGTACATTTCAAAAGGATACATCCAATGCAAGAAAACTGGACCCAACATTTTCTCATTTTTAGTCAAATGAACAACAAGATATACCATGATATCAAAGAATGAGGTAGGAAAATACATCTCAAGCTGGCATAGGGTAAAACCCACTTCTTCTTACATCTCAAATCAAATACACAGTATACATTTACAATCTAATATACTTACATCCTAAGTGACATTAAGTGTTCAAGAACAGTCCCAAACCAGGGACTATCCAAGATTTACTCCTAATGAGTAAATCATAGACGGGTTTCTAGGCCAATGCCATAATCTAGAACTTTCATGTAGGGTATAATTCACTAATTAACAATATAGTCAACATTCGTGTAGGATACAATTCACTCACAACATATTCCACATCGTGGTTGGTGCTAGAGCAATTAAGCAATTATTCATCATATTCCCTGACAACATATTCAACTTATTCAAATAATGTCATTAGAAACATATTTGATATACTCAGCTTGGCAATTAGAGCATTAAGCAACTAGACATTAGTAATTAAATTCTTTAGGCACAGAGAAATAGGTGATCTTGCTAACCTAAACCCTAGTATGGGCTCCCAGTAACTAGAAGGTGGGGGAAGAGGCTCACCTCATTGGAGAAGTGGTAATGGTGGTGGCAGTAGCAGAAAAATAGTGGTTGTGGTGACACAACAATGTCCACTGGACTGGAAGAGGTAGAGTGACAAAACTCCAGCAGGGGTAGAGAGTAGATCGAGCAAAATAGGAGCTCTGGAGGAGGCGAAGCATCAGAGAGTAGCAATGGTGGAGGGAGAGCGGTGGAGGAGGATCACAAGACCCTTGACGTAGGAGACAAAGGAGGATTAGCAGTAGTAGCAACGGAGGAGGTGGCAGAGGAGGCAACGTCAGAGAGGGGGTGGCAGAGGAGGCGTCATCGCTAGAGAGAAGCTAGGGATTGGGGGCACAATAAAATAGAGAAATGGGATAAAGAATTTTTGTGGGTGCTATTAAATGGATCTTAGTCAGTTTTTGCGTTAAGACTTGAATCATCGATTACCAAAAAAAATTTGACGACACATTTTAATCTGTGTCATCACTTATCTTCTAAAAAATTGACGTCATATGTACTTCTCCCTATTAAAAGACTCCAACCTCGCTAAGTCATGTGACGTCACTTGTGTGGTAAAGATGACTCCATATCTCAATATATGTCATTGGTTACAATAAAAAACTAACGTCGAATATACTTATCCCTAATAAAAAAATATCAAGCTCACTAAGAGTTCATTCATTAGTTTCTAGCAAAAATTGATAACATAAGTCACTTTGCTCTCGATTGACCATTCGAAAACCGACGATATATGTACTTACCTCTCTTAAAAAATATCAATCTTGCTAAGATATGTGTCGTCAATTTCTAGAAAATAACCAAAGACATTACTAAATTTGGGGGGGATTTTTTTGTGGGGTACGTGGTGGGAACCCTATATCGTCAATTCTTTTGCAAACAAACAGAGACCACATATTTTTTGGATGTAAAAATTTCTGAGGTGGGTGTGATCTATGGTGTCAGTTCTCGGAGTGAAATCGACGACAGAGTATTTTTGGAGGCAAAACTTATATTGTTTGAAGAATTTTTTCATCAGTTTTCTAAAACTGAAGCAATAGGCTTGTATCAAAATTTTCCTCTAAAAAATTGAATTTCACTGTCTATCTGAGACATTGGTTCTTTACAAAAAAAATTGACGTTATAATAAAAGTGGTACCCATACTTTATTTAATCGGGAAGACTTGACCAGTAGTGACATAGTGTTATATCAACTGACGCTATAGGCCTGTAGCATCCATTTCTACAGAGAGAAGGTTGTGACTCAAGAAAACACATCATCTTAACCTTGTTGGTCGTTGGATTCTTCTCAACTCTACACTCACCCACCTCACCGCCTACTATCTTAGGTGCATACATCTTCCAATAAGGTTTTCAATATACTAGACAAAATTAGAAAGAGATTCCTTTAGGAGAGAACAGAGGGCCATCAAAAAACCATGATGTTGGATGGGAGCACATTTACAAACTAAAAAACTAGGAGAATGGGATAGTATGAACATAAAAATGAATGTGCTATGCCTCATACACAAAATCAAGACCAATCTATTGAAAAAAAATCATACTATTTAGAGTGCACATATAAGAAATACTATCAGCATTACAACCCATAGAAAAACATATCCAAGAAGAAACTTTCTCCTCCATGAAAAACATATCAATAACGTTCTATACATCATAAATGACAACATCAAGATCCCACCATATTGTGCATATAATATATCCTTCTGGTTTGATCCATGGTACGGATGTTGCATGGTCATCAACATAAAATTTGAGTTGGATATCCCTATACGGCTTCAAAATATTTCCACAAAACAATCTTTGAACCTCGTCAACTCTAATCGAAGAAACAAATTCAATAAATTTCTAAACATGTTTTTTTCCAGAGAAGACCTAGAAGGAATAAATTACATGCTGAAAATAATATACAAAATCATATAGAGAGAAATAGAAGAAGTCATATACAAAAAAATCTACATACATGTTCTTCAACAACTATGGTATCAACAATATCTATAAAAAGATACGGAAAATCAGATGTCCCGCTAAGTATATCTTTCTCATTTGACTAATAGGGCACAACAAAATCTTTACTGGTGTAAATTGGTAGAAGGAGATGATTCTTAGGACATACCATGTGTACTTTATGTAAAAAGGACGTGGAGATCACTGAACTTATCTTTTTTTTACTGTATATCCACAAGGAGAATATGGCAAGATCATCTACTACTCACTAATATAACACAACATTGGTAGGGATGCCATTACCTGGATTTACAAAGACAAACCTATAACCACCCATATTTATAGACCTAGAATATTAACATCAACGATTATGTGGTCTATATGGAAGGAAAGATACATAATTTGAGAATAAAAAACACAACTTATCTTTTATTAATAAATATACGATAGACAAATATATTGAGATCATGCGTTCAAACTGCTGAAGCATGTATCACACCCAACATCAGGGAGGCTAAAACAACACATATGATTCACTTTAGAGATGTGGACCTTTTGTCAAGTGAACCACTCTCCATGGAGCACATTCTGGATGAACAACAAGATGCTGACTAGAGATTAAAAATCATTTCAGCCAAGGGATATTAGTACACCCTTTCTAGATGATAGAGACTTGCTATAGGATGCCTCTCCCATGCAGTACATTACTTTTCCAACATCTATTACCCAGTAGTGTTCTTTTATCTTATCTCTCGTAACCATATTAACACTCTACTGAAATGTTCCGAATTGTCTCTGATTTTCACTGATGTGATCCCGGATTCTTTTCATTATGAATAAATCTTATTTTAACAAAAAAAAATGGGTACCGACAAGTCGTCTTGTGCGTGAATTTAAAAACCAATGGTTTAAATCTGAATCTGCATATATTGTTTTTGATTCTTCAAAAGTAGGATTGGCGTTGACAATGATTCATGTCGAAGAAAATGGTAGGTTAGAGGGAGAAGCTCCAACTTCTCTCTATAGAATCTCTTCGGGCCGTCGCCATCCCTGATCGGCTCCACCTACCACACCCGGCGTGCTCCCACCGCCTCTAGCTCCTGCTCGGCCCTGTGGCGGCGACGATCATCCTCAGGTAACTTCATTCGGCGTCCGACTCTCCCTATTCAGGTTCCAAAACCTTTCTTAGGTAACTTCATCCCTCGAACATCTCTGCATGTTGGCGGAGGCTACCATCATACCTCTTTGCGACCGTTTTACACTCTCGGTGTGCCTGTTCCTTGCCCGACTTCAGTGCTTTTCGAGCTAGCACTAGGATTCACATGTTTGAAAAACCCTCGCCTCTGCTTGTTCTGTTTTTAGCTCTCCTACGATTCCGATTGAGGGTTATCATCTCCTACCTCATCATCGTTCTGTCGTCGGAAACCTGTTCCTACTTAGGCCTCTTCATATATGTCTGTAATAAATTCCGAGTATATCATCATCCTTTGCAACTCACCTCGGGTATCACAAACGACTTCTAGATACATGCAGATGAAATCTCTTTGATTACACCTATTACACCTTTAGAGATAGCATTTTTTTACCCTCAAGTTCCTTCTAACTCTGCAAATATCTCTCTTACAAAAATCTCATTTTCAAAAATAAAAAATTCTATTCTATCTGCCGGCTACAACTCTCCTTCCCAAGAACAACTTTGGCAGTCATATCAAATTAGCACAACAGTTGGCTCAGAAACCAGCAATAAAGACCCATCAAACGACCCGATAACACCATGAGAATAGGAGGTGTGCTCACCCTCACTTCATGCATAAAATCACCTTGCATGCATAAATCCGGCAAGACAACAACCTTCCGCCGTGCTCTAAAGAAGCAAAAACCCTTGGGTTTATCAGCATCACAAAAACTCCATCATCCCCAGTCAACATGAACTCCCATTTCTCCTTCATAGAAATCCCCCTCAAAGACCCATCCTATTCTACGAGCATCCCTTTACCGCGAGCTTGGATCTACCATAAGTTCGACATCTCTCCTGGCACCAGCATGATCAACATCGGCCATCGATCCTTCCACGTGAAGGTCACATGGTCAACCCCCACAAAAACAACCCGGGGCAAAAAAAACCCCTTCCTCCTCATATCGGTTGGTTGGAGCGACATGCGCGAAGAACTGAACCTAAAGCCTGAGTGGTCAATCTTCTTACAACCGATGGAAAATCGCACCTTCCGTGCCTGGGTGCGCGACTTCGTCCACGACTCTCCTCCAGAGCTTGCCTACCTGTATAAAAAACATGATCAAGACAGCTCCTCATCATCCAACTTGGCGGATCAACTCTTCCTCTGAGATGAATACCAAACCCCCATGGGAGCAAAATCCTGACCTATCTCCATCTCTTCAGGTTCTGAGGATGACGAAGATGCAGTCACATCACCTTTGGATCAACAACAAAGTTCTATCACTGAAAGGTACAAGCTTTTCTCCTCCCCATCGTTAAGGGAAAAAATATAAAACCAATTTGTCGTCTTTATATAAAACCCTTCTTCCTCAATCCTCCCTGGTCGAGGATATCATCCCTAAGGACATTTTTCGCCTAAACTCTATTTTTCCAGTCCTGGGCCATGCAAAAATCATCCCTCCTCATAAACAATATCCTATAAAAAACCCCACCGCCCATATCTGGACATCGGTCCCCCCAAAAAGACCTTTTCGAGCTCTGCACTGTTCCCTTTGCCACCGGAACAACCACTCAACTTCCAGATGTTTTTCTCGCCGCTTATGTTTTGGATGCAGTCGTATAGGGAACATAAAAAGGTTCTACAAAGCCTGCCTCCTCCCAAACCGGGACAAAAACCATGCAGATCCCCCTCCTCCTTCATGCACTCTCGCTCGATCAAAATCTCACCTTTTCACAAAACCTCCGCTGTCCCAAAAAAGCCCTTTTCAGATCTCTGGCAAAACGCACATCCCCCTCATCATCATTATCATTCAAAAAACTCCTTTGCATGCCTCGCAAATCTCCCACCTGAACATGCAGACGATACCCCTCCACGCCGTCTGAACACAAGCTCTTGGACACCTCCTATATCTAAACCCTTTCACAAGCCAAAAAACCCATCTGCCACAAAGCACAAACCACAATCCAAAAGCCCTACTCCTCAAACCCCTTCACAAAATCACAGCGTAAACGATCATTCTACCTCACCAAACATGAAGGTCCCTGATCACCTGGAATATGTCATCGCCCTTGACCTCCCATCCAACTCTATACGTTTGCTCAAGGTCTTCACCCTTAGAAGTATTCTTGTTTCTGTTTAAAACAACCTGGACAACAACCCTATAAACGTCCTAGACATTACCCGTGCCTTAGCCCTTCTCCTTCCTGGTCACACCATCCTCAAACCAAAAATATTCTCTCCCACCCAACTCATCTATACCGTCCCAGAAGGTACAAAGATAAATCACCTTTTCAACCAAGTTCTCACCATACCATGTGGATCGAGCTTCATCATGGCTAGACTATCAAAATGGTCTGCCGATTTTGGATCTTTCCCTGCCCCTGCTGGAGGCTCTGACTGGGTTGCCATTTCAAATCTCCCTCCTCATCTTTGGGAGATAGAGATCTTCAGAGGCATTGCACACTCTATCGGGGCTAATCTTCAATATATCAGCCTGATACCTTACACCCATCTCAATACATCAAAGCATACTGTCTTTTTTCTGTCAAAGCTGCCATCTCTCTACCTACATCCATCAATATAAGAATTGGTGAGTCCATCTACCATTTAAAACTTTCAGCTGAACATCCTACCATAAACAACACTGCCTTTTCCGACCTCACTACACATCCACCATCCTGGTTTAGCCCAAATAAAGATAAATTATCTACCTTGCATTCCAGGGCTTCAAATGACCGAAACCATGTTTGGATCCGGAAAACCTCAAACCACTCTGAAAACTCTTATATCCTTCCAAGAAAAAAAAGAACCAGATCTCCTGAACCTTCTCTCCATGTTAACAAATTCAAACCTAGAAGCTCCACTTTCCCATCTCCTTCCTCTACTAAGGAAAACTGCCCATCGCCAAACAAAAACCATCAAACAACTATGAACCAAGCCTCATCTCAGCTCAAGGATGAAAATTCTCTGCAGAGTTCGGAGCAGGAGAGCCCTCAACAAAAGCTCACCTCCAGCAACCTCCTGAAGATCTTACAGCCAAACCACAAGAACCCAAAAGGTTCTATCATCATCAATAGAGTAAAGAAAGGTACTCCTCCACTTTCCTCCTCCCGCTCTTTTAGTAATGTTTCCACTGCAACTTCTTTATCATCTACTCCAACTTATCAAGACAAAAATAAAGACTTAGATTCTATCGAGGATTTAGCTTCTTGGTCAGACATAAATAGCTTCACTTCATTTGCAAATAAGATAGGTTTTCAACTTGAAGATGATGAGGATGCTCATAATGTTCTAAAAAACCTAGAAACCTATATGGGATGGACAAAAAAAGGCTTTATCCTGCTAGCACCAAAACAACGACTATCTAATTAGCCTTTTGCACTCATCTTTCCTTTTTTTCATTATGAAAATTTCATCTTGGAATATATGTGGAGCTGCAAATCTCCATAGAAGGAAAAAAATACACTCTCACATTTATAAAAACAATATCGATCTTATTACCATCCAAGAAACAAAAACCTTTCTTACCCCTTTTGCCCTCAAAACTATTAGAGGTAATACAATCACAAACTGGATCCAACTACCTCCCGAGGGTTTCAAAGGTGGCATCATTGTTGGATTTAACAACCAGACTCTAGTTTCACAAATCACTTCCATCCTTAACTTCTCTATAACCATTGAATTCAAAAACCTATCCGATGGATATCTCTGGTCTTTCTCAGGTGTCTATGGGGAACCAGGTTACAACAAATCCCTCTTCCTTGAGGAACTAAACCACCTCATCTCAAACTTCCACATGTCTCCCTGGGTTTTGGGTGGTGATTTTAATCTGATCACCCAAATCACAGATAGGCTCAATTCAAATCCCTTCACTCAATCGATGTCAGCAGCTGATAAAAAATTCTATCAGATGCTTACAAACCACTCCCTGATCGACATCATACCCTCAAACGCCTTATACACCTGGTCTAGAAACCAGACATTTGCCAGGCTTGACCATTTCATTTGTACAAATCTTTGGGAAGATAAACACCCTCTCTCATCAGTTCATATCTCCCATAGAACCATTTCTGACCACTTCCCTCTAATCCTTGATACATCTTCTTCCTCGTGGGGCACTCGACCATTCAAATTTGAAAACAGTTGGCTCTCCATAGACAACTTCTCTAGATCCTGTCTAGAAGCTTGGACTCTTGCCGACTCACAAACAAAAAACATTGGTCTTCATATCCAAAACAACACAAAAAAGATCAAAACTCACATAAAAATTTGGAAACTTCAAAATCCTATGAACTTATTCGAACTTCAAAAAAATCTTGAAGATTAGTTCCTCTTTGTGGACAAGGATCCATATGCTGACCCTGCTCTTGTCCTTACCATCAAAGCTGAACTTGACCACATTAACAATTGTATTGACACTAGATGGAGACAAAGGGCGAAAATCACTTGGGCTAAAGAAGGAGATAAAAACACAAAATTTGTAACTAAAACTTTTGACATAATGCCATAACCCATCTAACAATAAACGGCAGACTCACATCCCATAAACAATCCATCATAACACACATAAAAAACTATTTTAAAAATATCTTCAATAACAACCACAATCCCATTTGTCTCAATAACTTATCATGGAACACAATTTGTCAAAAAAACATAAAAAATCCTTATGAACTCATCAAATCCTTCTCCCTCGAAGAATTACAAACTGCCATCACTGACCTTGGTAAAAATAAATCTCCCGGACCAGATGGACTCAATGTGGAGTTCTACTTGGCAAATTAGAACCACTATAAAAATGATTTCTCAGCCTTTCTGTCTGCTTTCCATGCTAGTACAAACCCACATAATATCATCAAATTCATAAATAAAACTTTCATCACCCTGATAAAAAAAACAGTCAACCTGAAAACATTTCTCACTTCCGTCCCATCAGCCTCATAAATACCTCATAAAAAATCATTGCTAAAACTCTAGCAAACAGGATTAAGCCGCACTTGGAAGACATCATCCCTCTTAACCAATCTGCCTTCCTCAAAAACAGAAGTATTCAAGATGCCTTCTTGATGATAAATGAAACGATTCATCTTTGCCACAAAAATAAATCCCCCCTTCTAGCCATCAAACTTGACTTTGAAAAAGCCTTTGACTTTGTTAATTGGCAATGTCTTTTAAAAACTCTTAAGGGTTTTGGTTTTCCTGAAATTTGGGTTTCTTGGATCCATGCTTGTATATCAACAAACCATTTCTCCACCATCATTAATGGTGTTCCTTTTGGTTATTTCCATAACTCAAATAGACTTCGACAAGGGGACCCACTCTCTCCCTACCTTTTCATCATCCTGACTACTATCTTTTCCCGCATGATCCAACTGGGCAAACAAAATGGTCTTATCTCCTCTCCTGATGTTTGTAAGGAGAATATCATTCAATTTGCAGATGATACCATTATCTTCTCCTCCCCAAAGGAATCCTCCCTTCAAAATATCTTTAGGATCATTGGTATCTTTTCATATATCTCTGGGCTAAAAATAAATATTCAGAAATCTTCCATCTTTGGGGTAAACATAAATCAATCGACTTTGGAGCACTTTAGAGACCTACTAAAATGCAAGACTGAAGAATTCCCTGTCAAATATCTGGGTCTACCCATCACTCCATACAACATTACAAATGCTATATGGACTCCCATCATATCAAAAATAAACACAAAACCCACAACCTGGACAAACAACTTCCTTAAGCTTTTGGGTAGGCTTACCCTTTTAAACAGTGTCATCACTCCAATTACAACCCACTTCTTGAGCTGCATCCCCCTGCCCTCAAAAACAAAATCCATTTTAGATAAAATCAGGAGAAATTTTCTGTGGAACAACTTCCACAAACTGGACAAACCAGGGAAACATTACCATCTCATAAATTGGAAAACCATACAAGCTCCTCCTGAACAAGGTGGTTGGGGAATCATCAACATTGAAACACACTCTCTTTGCCTTATTGCCAAAATCATTGATAGTCTGCTTCAAAACAAACAAAAAATCTGGACAAATCTCATCAAATACAAATATTATCAAAGCTCCCCACCCTGGCACCAAATTCCTCAGAAAACAGCCTCCCCACTTTGGAAATTCATCAACAAAAACATCCATACGATAACACAAATCATAAACACTCCACCTCACTCACATAAAAATATCTCCTTTTGGTTTGATCCATGGTTTGAAAACAACTCTATCATAAATCTCAGACATAATTGGATTATTCCAAATAAACTCCTCAACATAAAGATTGACAAAGCTCTACCGCTTATCACCAGCAATAGATCAAATTCCCTTAAAAGATGTATTCTTTCTCAGATCAGTCAAAATGAATTCAGACATCCAACTCTCTCCTTGGAAAATAACACCTCAAATACCATCATTTGGAAATGGGGCAGAAAATACTCGGTTAAACTTGCCTACACCTTCCTCACCTACAGAGGTCTCTCCCCATCATCATCAAATTTATGGAAACAGAAATGGCCTCAAAAATATAAAACATTCCTTTGGCTTCTGCTACACAACAAACTTCTCTCAGGAGAAAACATCACAAAAAAGGTTTCATTGGCCCATTTAGATGTGCACTTTGTGAAAAAAATAGTGACTCGGTTGACCACATCTTCTTTAAGTGCATTTTTTCCCAAAATATATTCTCACATTTTATAAGAAATTGTCTTCCTGACCTCAAGGAAGCCACTTTTCCCTTTCAAACAACACCAAATAGACTTTACAAGAATTTCAAAAGCAGTGATCTGTTCACCACAATCAGTTGGAATCTATGGAAAGAAAGAAACAATAGAATTTTTAACAACAAGAAAAACTTGGCCAAAAATATTATATCTCAAATAGATGTCGATCTTTACATCCTAACAAAATGCAGATAACCTAGCAGATGGGAGACAGGACGACTCCGAGGAAGGCGAATCTGAAGCTGCTTTTCTATGTGATCTCAAAGCTATGGTTGACGATGAGACTGGTGTCAGTTTAGTTCAACAACAACTGTGATTCCTCTTTCAGGCGAATGTCTTTATTAACAAACTAGGGTTCATCTTCTTCATAACGCCTATAGGCTTGTTATGGGGTGCCTCCCCCTCATTAACAAGACATTACTTTTTATCTGCTTACTTTTTTTTTCAATTTTTAACTATGTTGCTTATCCAAACATTCTGTAAGTTTTTCACATAAGTAGATTTTGCTTGCTTGATGTGTTATCAATATATGACTTTACCTTTCCTCAAAAAAAAAAAATGGTATTTGACCTTGGATGTTGCCGAAAATTGACTGTAAAGCAACATTTGAACCGCTAGAAGCGAACTGTTTTAGATAGAGAACAGTCAAAGATTGCGTAAATCTCGTGTTAGTTAATTTAATCACGACCTTGGATCAAGTACTAGGATATAGTTCCGTATCGTTAAAATCAATTACTACAAACATATCTTAGCTATCTTTTCATAGATGCGTTTCCTTCTGTAACTTGTAACTCTTATCTGGGTGGTTCTTTCTCTTGCAATTCACGTATTCAAGACTCCGTCTGGATAAAGAAACGGCTAAAGCAAATGGGAAGCGGACCACGTAGTTCATTCAAAAGTCTACATACAATGGAAGTTCTCCCAGAATGCCAAATAAGTCACCTCCCCATCCCTTACCTATTCCTGACGAGAACAGAACGTTTCCTACCTGGGAACCACACGCAGCGCCACCCGGTAGCTGATATCTCAATTTTAATACAACCCTGAAATGACTTTTGACTGGTGATCCCGATATGGACAAATGCAAAAAAAATTGATGGGAAGTAGAGTCGTTGACAAGTAAGCTGAGAAAGTACAAATGGACATATGTTAAGATTCTATGACGCTCAAGCGGCCTCACGCGCGGTCTCAAGCGCGGGTGAAACCGTTGGACCGTTTTTTTGAAATTATGTAAAAGACAAATAAATTTGTTTCGCTTATAACTTTTAAACCGTAATGAATTTTTTAATAAAACAAAAACCGTTGGTTTGGTTACGAAAAATACAATCTAACAAACCTAATATTGACATATATTTGAGATAAAAAATAAATAAAAAAATGATATATATATAGGTTAATTGACAACCAACTATGGTGCCCATACCCATAAATGGTTATTAACACCAAAAAATGGTTAATTGACGCCCAAAATAGTGCATTTATACCCAAAAGCATAAAGATGGTACCCACATAAGCTAATGACACTCATAAATACCTAATGACGCCCAAATATGGTTATTTAATGCATAAAATAGTTCACTTACACATAAAATTATAACGACGCCCACAAATGGCTAATGACACCCAAATATAGTTATTTACCGCTTAAAATAGTTCAATGACACCTAAAATTATAACGACGTCCACAAATGGCTAATGACACCCATAAATGGCTAATGACACCCAAATATGGTCATTTGATGCCTATAATAGTTCAAATAGTGCATTTACACCCAAAATCATAAAGATGGTACCCACATAAGCTAATGACACCCATAAATAGCTAATGACAGCTAAATATAGTTATTTGACGCCTAAAGTAGTTCACTGACACCTAAAATTATAACGACGCCCACAAATGGCTAATGACACTCATAAATGACTAATGACACCCAAATATGGTTATTTGAAGCATAAAGATGGTGCCCACAAATGGCTAATGACACCCATAAATGACTAATGACACCCAAATATAGTTATTTGACGCCTAAAATAGTTCACTGACACCTAAAATTGTAACGACGCCCATAAATGGTTAATGACACCCATAAATGGCTAATGACACCCAAATATGACTATTTGACGCCTAAAATGGTTCACTGACACCTAAAATTATAACGACGCCCACAAATGGCTAATGACGCCCATAAATGGCTAATGACACCCAAATATGATTATTTAACGTCTAAAATAGTTCACTGACAACTAAAATTATAACGACGTCCATAAATGGAGAATGACGCCCATAAATAGTTAATGACATCCATAAATGGCTAATGACACCCTTAAATGGCTAACGACACATCCAGAATAATATATTCATATCATTTTTATATTTTTTTATTAAAATATATCAAGATTAGTGTTGTTTGAATGCATTTTTCATAACGAATCAAATGGTCTTTGTTTCATTAAAAAATTCATTATGGTTCAAAAGTTATCAGCAAAACAAATTTATTTACATATTACACAACATCTACCAACTCATCCAATTAAAATCCGTCACGTCAACCTACCAAAACCACCTTAAAAAAGATAAAACTTCTCAATTTTCCTCAAAACCACCCTCTCACTTGCGCGTGACATGTGCTTGATGGTATTTGCACGTTACCAAATCAATTTCGAAAAAATTTGATGGGAAGTAGAGTCGTTGACAAGTAAGCTGAGAAAGTACAAATGGACAGATGCAAAAAGATATGACGGGAAGAAGAGTGCTTGCCGTGTAAGCTGAGAAAGTATAAATGAAGCGGTGTCCCATCTTAGCGGTAAGCAAATCAACATGAAACTTTATTTTACAATCTTTTATTTAGTGGGGGGTTAACAATCCCATCACTCATGATGTATGTATGATACTTGCTATATAAACTTTAAGAAAATGTTAGGTGGACACAACTTTTTTATTCTGGTAGACATGTCAAATGGCTGAGTGGCTCGATTTGGGTTGGGTCATAATTGGTGTGGTCTAACCAGTGTGGTCAAAAAGACTATGTTTTAAATGGAAGGAACAAAAGTGACCCAAACCGATCCACCTAGGTGCATGTTGATCCACTGGCGCCCAAATAAAATGTATTGAAACAAAAATAAGTTGTTCGATGTTTCTTCTAATGTTAAAAATGAAATAGCTTATAATTTTTTGCTACCAAATAAAGTACACGGAAAGCATCCAACTACTATGTTTGATGTCAAACACAATGCATTAGTGGTTGACTTATTTTTACATGAAAATGAAAGAGAGAGAAAAAAACTACATGTGTTTTGATGTGAAGTGGTGAGGAAAATGATATTGCTGCTATATGTAAAATATCTTAAAAACGTAATAATGTCATCTAATATTAAACATTTCTAGTATTACAAGTACTTGTTATTCTTTACCACACAACTCAAGATTTAAAAAAAATTGGTGTATTTAAATGTAAAACATTAACTTGTGCTTGTTGAGAACTTCTCTTAATAGGTATACATTCAATATATGGTCTTTGATAAACAAGTCTCGAGGAATAAAGGGAGGAAGGGGAAGAGGGAGAGGTCAAGGGTGAGGACAAATCTCTATAGTTGGAAGATTCTTAGAACACATCGACAACATTGGCGTCACCAACAGATTTGAGAGAGGTCAGTGGAGAAGGCCAACCTGTTGATCTGTCTTTGAGATCCACCACTGAGAGGGAGGATTCATCGAAGGAACCTGAAGTCCCAATATCTCTATTGCCTTTCCAGGGTCACAAGGATGGAGACCTCGATTCTTCAAATCAAACAAAATTGGAAGTGCCTGCGAAATTGAGGCAGATTGGCTCAAGTACTTCCTCCAAGGATGTGAGGTTGTAGAGATCGTCATAATTCCATTTGTGGAGACGATTGTGCATGATGGGGTTAGGTTTATAGAGATCACAACGGTAGAGGAGGATTCTCCTACTTGGAATGACCACGTCTCCAAGACATATTCTAGTAAGAAGCCTTTCTAAGGTCACTTATAGGATGGATCCACAGGAAGTGGCAACCAAGTGGAAAATTCTAGGTCGTGGTTGAAGAGAAGATGGACTATATGGTTAGATACACAATCTCAATGGTGTGTTGGTTGTGGGTTAGGATTGGGTGCCAAGATCTCTCCTCCACCCCCTTTATTTCACTTAGGTACTAGTTTTGATCAATGATGAGAATCTAGGAGTTTCACCGAACCTAGAAAGAATTTCTAGAGTCACCACCATGATTGGGAAGCCAATAGGCTACGAGGACTCTTCCATGTCTGATGAATGCCATGAATCAACCAAGGTTTGCATGGAGATTCATGATTTCACACCTTGACCTAAAGCTACATCGGCATTAACCGATGGCATACTAGTAGTGATGAATATTGATTATAATTCTAAATTAAATTTTGTGTTGGGTGCAAGACCCCTAGGAATCGCCTAGCATCTTTCCCATTGAAGAGCATTGAGATAAAGGCTTTGGTGGAGCTACACCTTCATCATGGGAAGGAAAGGATAGGTGATCAATAAAACGTTGTAGAGAGCAATAAGGAGCAGCGGGGGCAAAGTGGCCTCTCAAGAAACCTCGGTCCCTTTATGCAAATAAGATCAAGCTCAATTTTATTTAGAGGATAAAGATATTGCAAGAGGGATTGATTCTATTTCTCCTCATGTGTTGATATTTTTGCAAATGATGAGTCAACTTAGGTTGCTAAAGGAACTACCAATGCTTGTGTAGAGTTGTTGGTTCAAGTTATTTAACTACATCCATGGATGAAGAGGAGATGATTAGTATTCATTCTCCACTAGAAATAGTAGCCTAAATATAGACTAAGAACTTGAGTTGTATTTGGCCACTATTTAGAGAAGGACCTAAATGGAGTTATGTTGGATGCAAACAAAATTTAGTATAGTTGTGGGTTTGTCTTCATCTATGAGCAACATAAGAGAGTAGTAAACTCCTTACAATAAGAGTATGAAACTTGTTCTAATGAACTGCTAGTCTTGGAGCTACATCCATGGGATATCTACATGATAAGTGGTGAAAGATCTAGGATTAAAAGAAAAAGAAGAAAAAGAAAAAGATAAGTAATAACCTAGATGGTTGTAGGTGTGATCTCGACAGATTCATTGTCTCATATAGAATTATAGTCTATTTTTTGGTGGTGTATATGGCTTGTTTTGATTCTGCCTATATGTAGGTCATTTTATGGTGAAGTGCAGATCATGTAAAGTGTTTAGGGATAGTTTATATAGATCTATTTGTTGATCATGGCTCATTTTTGAACTCTTTGGGTGTTTTCTTGCTTGCGAGCCAAATTTATGGAGTTCGGGTTTTTTCTTCGTAAGGTATGGCATGCGACATTACTTGTACCAAAAGTTTGGTTTTCAATAAAGTCATATTCTTTCTAACCCAAAAAATGTATATTAATATAATAGATTTAATGAACCAGTTCCCTATGGGTCATCCATGAATTCCACTAACTAAAAATATGGGTATCGATTGGGCGGTTTTAAGTATGTGACAAATGTCATCAACCAAACCTGACTTAAAAGGGTTGATCTATCAGTGCCTGTCAATTTGGACCCTATTTAACAAGTCTACATTTTGTTGTCTCAGATGGTTTTGTATGCATGAACTGCTCTGTGGTATAATAGGTTACATACTTCACCAACTACACAAGTTGTTAAGTGTGAATTTTAGATAACTCAATGGCACTTCTCTAGAAGAAGACCTACTCTACATGGTAGGAGATGTTCAAGATAGTAAAATGTAAAGAAGGCTAATAAATTATAACAACAAGCTACAAAGGCTACAATTACAAACAACATGATATATAATTTGTAATCTTGAGATAAGGTAGATAATGATATTATAGTTTAGATCTTGATATTGGTAGACAAAGGTACTAAGAGATCTAACAAACTCTTTTTTAGAACATTGCCTCTATCAAAAGAACCTGTAAAAACCCTATTTGCATTACCCCTTCTAGGATGCATGCTCATTGCATGGAGGGCCTTCTACTTAAGAGTTCATTAAAGTGTGAACAAAATGATGGTGGAGTTTGATGATGCTAATTATGTTATAGCTAAGCATTGATGACGTTGTGGTTTGATAGAATACATTCTACTCAAGAAGGTTAACTTTTAAGTTCCCACCCTGCAACAACTTTATTGGTTTTGTGGGTTGTAGTACTAGGATTGCAAGACCCCTAACCTATATTTCTTGTTGATCTTGCTTACTTTACTTAATAATATGCTTAAAACATTAATATATTCATATCATGTGCTTTAATAGCATATGATGTGCTTATGCTTTCAGTTTGGTCCAGTTTGAATAATGTTTGAGCTAGCTATGCTATATATGTGCTTGTTTTGGACCTAATTGCAATTTACCCATGTCTGGAGTTTATCTTGCAATTTGTCACATGCTTGATCTACCTCACATGTATTTGCATCTAGTTGAGGATTGTGATGCTTTAGGGATCCTTGTTATACATTGTTTTAATGAGGAGGGAAGTGGTGACATCATGAGTGGAGTTAGGGTTTTCAGCATGGATGCCCTGGTTGATGTTACTTCCTTGTATGTAGCGACTGATGGAATTTCTTTGGTTGTAATTTGTATCACTCAAAGGGGTTTTCCGTGTGCCTTATGTTCCTTGCAGTCGAAGGGTCTTGAACCCTCTCCTTGATCGCTAAGGACTCTAGGGTTTTGCTTGTTAGGTTTTCTTCTTTGACTGAAGTGCACCACCTTGTTGTAGCGTCACTACCTTTTCATGGTTGGTATGGTTCTTCTTTGACCGTTGGGGTTTATGGATGAAGTGGTTGTTGATCTACCATGTTTTTCACAATCCTTGTTGCATGTGCATGTTTAGTTCTTGCAAGGATATTCTACGATGGACAAGTGGCATGTTTAGTTGGACACCTATATTCCCTTATCTCTCTCTTATCATTATATATATATATATATATATATATATATATATATATATATATATATATATATATATCCCTCCATGCATGCATATGATCCTTTTATATCCTTTCTTTCTCTCCTCTTTCTTGAATCTTGTCCCCTTTGGTTCTTGGAAGAGGAAGCTCGATCTAGGAGCAAGGAGGCCAAACCTTGCATGTGTGGGTCTATAATTGGAGCTAATCTTTTGGGGATCCTTGGTGTTCCTTAACCTTGGTAAGTGATCGACTCTCCTTGGTTTCATCTTGCAACCCTATTCCTCTTTCTTCTCTTGACCAAACCCAAGAAGTTCTCAAGGTGGTGCTTGTGTTGATATAGGGGAACTTCTCTATCTCGTGGACCGAATCCATGTTTTTCCATAGTAGTGTTAAAAGTTGAGTTGAGGAACTCATCTCTCTCTTTCTCTCTTTCTCCATTTCCTTTCTTTTTTGGCCTAGGGTTTTCCCCTTCTTGGTGCATCTTTAACCTATGGTTATGTTTCCTCTTTGAGGTGATGCTAGCTTGGGTGTGAAGTTGAACAAGCTAGGGTTCTCTTCTTCCTTGGAGCTTCTTGCTTGTGGAGTGGTCTTTCCTCTTCAATCCAAGGAGGGTTATATTGTTTGATAAATGGACATCTATAAATCCCTTTGTTTTGATTATGACAAACATTTCATTCTTATTGATCTAACGAGCTACTTGAGTGTGCAGGAACAAGGCGGATGACAAAGTACTAGGGAAATCCATATGCTTCCATATTTATATTTTCATGCAATGTAATCGCCTTGTAAAAAGCTTGTACAAATATATAATGTACAAGTACTTAGAATGCATGTAAATCAAGCGTTAGATCTTCCCTAGCTAAACACCACATTTAGATAAGTCATCCCCTTCAAATAGGATCACATTTGCACACTCATACATATAATTAGTGCCTAAATTGAAACATTGAAACAGGATCAATCTCGGTCGACCAACTCCTCGACCGAGACACTCTCGGTCGACAATCTTCTCGACCGAGAAAGATCCAAAGTAGCCGTTAGACACAACTGACAAGGTAGTTGGCAGTTGGAGATAGACGTTGCAAATCACTTGATCCAGAGAGCCTGTCGGTCGACAAAACTTCGACCGAGTAGGTATCTCGGTCGACCATTCCTCGACCGAGATGAACTCTGACAACAACTGCAGAGTAAATTAATTAACTGTTGCTAAAGCAACAAAATTGTACCTAACAGCTAGTTAAGCACTTAGAAACCCCTAGAAGTTGTCTAGAACGTCCTTAAGCATCCATAGGCCATTCCTATAAATAGGACAAGCCATAGGACTCTTAAATAGACTTTTTACACACTTGAGTACTCTTTGAGCAAGCAATTACATTTGCAATCTGTTGTGAGCAATTTGAGCATTGTAACAATTGGCTACTTTCATCCTTAGCTCAAAATTCGTGTCCTATAGGCTAGCATCTCCTACCCACTGCAATCACAAGTCCACACACTTGGTTAGGAGATCTATACGCTTGATCTAGGCAAATCAAGCCTTGGGCTACAAAGGATAAGTTGTAATTTCCTTTTTCCTTTCTTGTTCTCTATTACTGTTTGTACTCTCCTTGCTACTCCTAGGTTGGAGGCTGCGGATTGGAGAGGGTGGAGATCTTCTTGGTGAAGAAGGCGACCTTGAGCTACTTCAGAAGGCTGGTGCAACGGGAGGTTACTTCTAGAGAGGAAGGCTACTTCAAGGGGGAGCTTGGAGTTACTTCAAGAAGGCTACCTCAAGTTGGTGCACCTACTTCAAGTGAAGGGTGTTCAAGGGGTGTAAAGGAAAGTATTGTATTTTGTATAAATCCTTGAGAAGGTAATAAAATAAATACTTTCAAAATCCCGGTTGGGTAAGCAACCGGGTAGTGGACTGACAACTTTAGTATTTTCTAAAGTTGGAACCACTCTAAACACTAGTGTCCTTCTTCTAATCTCAATTGTGGTTGTTTGAGTTAAATAATTGTTAAAATTATTTTAAAACTCTATTCACCCCCCCTCTAGTGTTTTTCATATATAACTTTCCCCTCTACCATTTCTGCACCTCAATCTTACATGCAAGTTTTCAATATTTAAAATGTGATTATATGTTTCTTAATGATGATATCTTAGTCTAGGGCTTATGATCATGTGGTGATCTTGTGATGATTAACTCTTTTTCATGGTTCCTGATTCCACCCAAGATTTAATAGATGGTGGAGGTGTTAGTTCCTACATCTACACATTTAAATGTTGGTTTCTCATAATGTCTTGGTTTTTTTTCTCTCTCTTTGTGATGGAGGTTTGGAATGCATGTGAGGTTTTCTCTCATGATCATAGTTTGTTTGTCCCTTTGTTTTGGTGATCAAATTTTTTTAGGGTTTTGGATGATGTTTTCCTTGAAGTATCACACTCCTTGAGGTTTCGGTTCCATGTTGGTAAACCACCTGATTTGTTCATATTTTAATAGTGTTTTTCTCTCTCTAGATGACATTCATGATAGGGTCCAAGTGGTCAAAGGTTTGGGGATGGTTTTTGGTTGCTAAGATGGTTTTCTTAAGAGGTCTCTTAGATGACCTAAGTTCTTTAGTCGATGAGGTTACTCTTTTGTTTTCCTTCGGTCGTTGGGTTTTGGATTCTTGTGTTTGTTCATGGTTGAACTTCTTCTTCGATCAATGAGGGTCTAGTCGTTCTCTTTGGTTGCCAAGGGATATCAATTCCCTTCAGTCGATGAAGAGGTAGGTCTTCTCTCTAGTCACTTGCTTTTTGTGATGGTCTTCGACCATGTTGGCATATTCTCTTCTGTCACATAGATATGTGACCTAGAATCTTCTTTACTTGATGGTAATCCCTGGACACTTGTCTGCCTGCCTTGTGATGATAATGGTTGGCCTAATAAGTTCCAAGAATGTGGGAGGTGACAATAATAAGAGTGCAATGATATTTGATGTTTTGAAACCCCTAATCAGTTAATTATGAGAAACCCTAACCCTAATTTCCAGTATATGATGATTAATGCTTACATACTTGAGTAATTAGCATGTAATGAAGTATGTTGTCTCTTCTACTTGTGTAACCCTAATGGTACAAGTTGAATGAACATCATAGCTTGTGATTTCTAGGGTAACTCTTATATTGCATAGGGTGATGATTATGAGCCTTGATGAGGCATGATGAGATAATGATGTTATGCAGAAACTATGTGATTAAATCTTGTGATCTTACCAAAGACTTAGTGCCTAATTTGAGGGGATACCTAGGTGATGTGATAAGGGATTATTATCCCATAGTGATGAGACAGTGGTGATGCCCGTGTGCATGACAGTGAGATAGTATCATGTAATGATGTGTCTAGCTTTATGATTAATATACTTTATATCTTCTGGAGTTGAATTTTCCCTTATCTTTAACAGATTTCATTTAGGGTTTGTACATTGTAACTTGATTGATGCATTAAAAGATACCCAATTAGAAATAACTAATCAAGTGAAACCTTAATCATGTAGTTGCTATGAGCCATAGATCCATTCCAATGTTAGGACTTCCTAGATATGAAAGGAGTAATTCCTAAGGGGAAAGCAGAGTGCATATTGTTGAATAGCGGGGGTGAAAGTCAAGGGTATATCCTTGCATCTACAATTTAAATGTTATGGAGGATGACTGTGGTCATTCCTTGGTAGGAGAAAGGTTGTGGCTGTATCTCAGTATATGATGTGATAGAGGACAACTACGGTTGTACCTCAGATGATTGGGTTTTTATACTTTGTTTACAAGTATTATGTCTATATAGCAAGGCAGACTAGGATGTTATGCAGTTGGACTCTATATGTCATTGTGGTGGTGATGCACCAGATAATTTTCATTTTCACATGCTATTTGTTATGGATTTTTGTGCACTTATTGTTCATTTTGATATCTTTTGTGAAGTATTTATTGTCATTAGCATGTGACACTTCATTGCATCAAATAAATGTATTTTTATTGTTCCTGATAGATTCATTATTATTTGGGAGATTATGTTTGGTTTTGGTGAATTTTAAGTGAATCTACAAGTAACTACACAGCTTAGTACTACCGACACTTGCTCAAAAAGGAACAATCAACTTGAGAAAACTCAATAGTACCAAATGAAAGAATTCAATACTATCAACAACATCACAGGGAGGACTCAAAAAATCTCGAGGAATCTTTGTACTGCCGACGTCAACTCCGTACTACCGACAACTTCATAGGTGGCCACAACTTATTGTGGTGTTGATACTACTGACACCCAGTCGATAGTACCGATATGGTGGGATTAGGTAGATCTAAAGACATCGTTAATCTGATGGTTGAGGATTAATTTTGCCCTAAGTCACTTCTATGACTTAGGGGGAGTTTGTCTAGACCTAATAATCATGTCCCATTCAGTTGTATGGCAGTGGAGAGTAGATAAGAGAGAAAGGAAAGGATAAAGATATGTTTTGGGCAGTTCATGCACTTCTGATGGCCTGGTTTGGAGTTGGAAGATGGAAAATTACCACGTTCATCAGGAGGAACCTTCCTTATTATCTTTCTCCAGGGGTTTTTCCTTGCTTCTCAATGTTTTATTTCTTTTCTACTTCTTTTTTCATATGTAAAGCAACTAAAATCATGCAGGGCTAATCCCCTTCTCCTTAGGACCGGGAGTAGCCTAATTTTGCATTATAATTGACAATTATGATTTAATATACATGTGTTTCTTAATTTTTTGACATTATTCTATGAGAGTATCATGAATTTTCCATGCTTGATCACGATAGGTAATTGTTTAGACTGTTAATTGCTTTGGAATAGGGATGAAGGGTTGGAAAATTCGTATATTTATATGTTTATATTGCACCTTGAGAAAGAGGCTTACAAATGTAAAGAGAATAACCTAGCATTTCTGATAAAGCAACTAACTAATAACACAATTGCTACGTGAGTGGGATTGGTATTAGGTTTGGTAGTGAATTATGCCATGAGAGTGGGTAATTATTACTACAGGTCTCTTTGTCTAGGGTTAGGAGAGATTAGTAATAATGAAAGAATGTTAATTCAAATGGAAATTGTGGTGAAACCACAATCCTAAGGAATCCATTCCATTTGTGATCACAATTGATAATATTATTTTTAATTCTTGCAAATTAGCAATTAATTCAATCAATTCCCTCTTTTATATCAGCCTAGCTGATTGAGTCATTGTTAGTAGTAGTTTCTGGATACATGTTTTCATTGTGTTCGACATTTTGGCCTCTTAGGCTTGTATTAAATTGATATGTATACTTGTGTTTGATGTGTATTTTACACTACATCAAGTTTTTTCTACCGTTGTCAGGGAAAATGTGTCCATCACTACGAGTGTTGTGACCGACAACTCTAGGCCACATTATTTATTTTTCTTTTACTACATTTAAACTAAATTTCAAATATATATTTCAATCACTACTACCATGTTTTCACATAGATTTTACTATTTTAATGTACTAGTGCATGGTGCAAATGAGAAGCATTGATTACGGAGCCTCATCTCCACAAAGTGTATTTCAGGATGATTTCTTATATAGAGCATAGGAATATATTGGTTCTGCACCAAGACTAATTCAGACTCCACCCCCTGAGACACCAGCACCTGAGACTCCGATTCCCCCAATATAACAACCAAAGCAAATAGAGATGGGAGATGCAAAAGCTAAAGAGCAACCCTTCTAGGAAAAAGATCAAGGCTTCATCTACAATAGCGTTGTTGGGCCCGAGTAAAAGGCAGGCTATAAATGTGAGTTGTTACAAGATAGATCTAGGCTTGGTGGCGCTGGTAAAGTGATAGTCATTTCATGGCCACGACACTAAGGACCCAATGATGCATATCAAAAATTTTGTTGAGAGTTGGAACATGGTGATGATCAAGAGATTTCCAGTGACACTCATCTACTTAAAGTTGTTCCCGCCTTCTCTTATAGACAATGCAAAGTCTTGGTTCCTTAATCTCCAACCTAAGTCAATAGAAACATGGGAGGGGATGATAGACATCTTCTTTGAGCGTTATTTCCCACCACAGAAAGACACATGAGATGGTCAGGAAGATCTAAAATTTCAAGCAGCAGGGATAAGAATCATATTTTGAAGCATGGGAGCAGTTCCAGAACATGCTGAGGAGACTCCCTCATCATGGGATCAATCTTTACGATCAAGCAAATATTTCCATTATGCGTTGCATCAAGGAGAGAGGACCAAACTTGATAGTGTAGGAACAAACTTATTCCTCAACAATAAGCCATCTAGGTGTCACGAGATCTTAAAGACTATGGCTAAGAACCAATGCTATGGGGTGAAGAAAGAGAATGTCCAATAACCATTAAAAGCATTGGAGAGTCTAAGGTCATCACGACACTGAATGAGAAGCTTGACCTCATAGCCAAGAATCTATGTCAGAAGGATGCACATTCCTCTAGAGGAGAGGAAGAAGAATGTGTGTTTACACAGAAGTATAATTACCGAGGCAATGATTATTCTTGGAGGAAGGATCCTAAGTTTTCTTGGAAGGATATCAATAACTTTCAGCAAGACCCATCCCAAGCACAACAAGCCAAGCCACAACAGGTTGGTGCACAATAACAATACCAACAAGAAAGGGTCCCCGATAAAATAGACCATATTGAATCCATGCTAGGTAAGATGGTCAGTCAAAATGAAATGATCATTGGCTATATCCAGAGGGAACTATGAAATCAAGGAACACAAATCCGTAGTATACAGACTCAGATATCTCAAATAGAAATAGAAGTGGCTTCTTTGAAGAAACCCATCCTATAGGGGTTCCTAGAAAATACTGACATACCATATGGAAACCAACATGTAAAGGTAATGTTGCTTCATAGAAGGAAGAAAGTGTTGAATGAAAAGAGGACAGGTTCATAGGTAAAGGAAAATGCAGGTGACACAGGCCCGACAGTATTGCTGATATAGTTGAGCCAGACACTATAGTAGAGGACAAGACATATGATGATGAAACTCGTAAACCAGGGGAGACAAGGAAAAAAGCATATGTCCCACCTAACAAAAGGAACTTGGTGATACTAGTGCCCTTCCTGAATAGTTTGAAGGAAAAGAAATTTGATCATTAGTTTCAGAATTTTCTAGACAGCTTTGGAAAGCTTCATGTCAACATTCTACTGATTAATGCAATTGAGCAGATTCATTTCTTCTGCAAATTTTGTATAGGACATAATTAATAAACAAGGAGGACAGCCAATTTGGATGTAGTGGTGCTAAAATAGAAGGTTAGTGCTTTCATTCTGGAAAAATTTCCACCAAAAAGGCAAGATCTAGGATGCTTCAACATTTCATGTTACACCGGAAGGACCAAGTTTGGTGAGGCTTTTTGCGACTCAGGGGATAGTATCAATTTTATGCCCTTGACTACCTCCAATAAGTTGGGTCTTAAGGAGTCAAAATGAGCAATATGACCATACAATCAGTAGACAACTCAGTGGTCAGGTCATATGGTATATGTGAGGATGTTCTTGTCAAGGCAGATAGATTTGTATTTCCAACAGATTTTTTGGTAATGGAGATGTAGGTTGACAATGAACTACTAATGGATAGGCTATTTCAAGCCACAGTGGACATAATCTTATAGATGGATAGAGGAATACTAACATTGGGAATCAAAGAAGACCACTTTGAAATCAAGATGCCCAATTCTCCATGGACGAATGAGGAGAAGGCACCGTGTTAACATGTTGCAGCAGGTTCAAGGAAGGATGTCTTTATTTCTAGGGAGGCCATTCCTAGACATGGCTCATGTGATGACACAGGTTCACAAAGGCACACAGGTAGTGGACATCCTAGAGAATACAAATGATATTTCCTTGGCCAAGGCAATTCAATATCCTAAAGATGAAGATGAAGAATATTGTCCAATGACAATTGACGATGCAACTTCTTCCACCCTTGCTCAAGCATATCCACAATTTCCTTTAGTGGCATTCCTTATGAATATGGTGGATGACTAAACCTTATCTCATTCCTTGGAGGAGTGTGTCTTGTTTCTCACCAGATCTTGAGTACTTAGGACTACCTCCACCACCATTGGTCCCATCTTTACTAAGTCCTCTAGATCTTGAGTTGAATCCCTTACTACCACATTTGAAGTACACCTTTTTGGTAGAAAATGAGAAGCTTCTGATCATTATCTCTGCATCTTTGAGCATCCAAGAGGAGGAGTAGTTGATTGTTGTGTTGAAGAATCATTTGGCAGCATTTGGGTAGTCAGTTGCAGGCATCAAGGGGATCTCCCCTAGTTTTTCCAGCACAAGATTGACATAGAAGAAGGATCCAAGCCGATCGTGCAACCTCAGAGGCATCTCAATCCTATCATGATTGAGGTAGTGAAGAAAGATGTATTCAAACTTCTATCAGCAAGTATAATTTATGCTATCTCTGACTCTAATTGGATAAGTCCTAATTAAGTGGTTCCAAAGAAAGAGGGATCACAGTCACCACAAATTCAAATGATGAATTGATTTCTACTAGGTTGAAGATCGGGTGCTGAGTTTGCATTGACTATCTTTGTTTAAATATATCTATGCTTAAGGATCATTTCCCGCTTCTTTTCATTCATCAAATTCTTAAGCGGCTCTCCGCCCGCTCTCATTTTTGTTTTTTGGACAGGTATGCCAGGTATAATCATATTGCTATCAAGCCAAACAATCAATAGAAATTCACTTTCACTTGTCCATATGGCACATTTGCTTACCTTCAAATGCCTTTTGGTTGTGCAATTCACCAATGAGTTTTCATAAATGTATGCTCGCCATTGTTTCTCATATGATGGGTGTTTCCTTGAAGTTTTCATGCATGACTTTTCAGTGTACGAAGAGTCATTTGAGGGCCGCCTTAACAGTCTAGACAAAGTCTTGCAAAGATGCAAGGACACTCACTTGGTTTTGAATTAGAAAAAGTGTCATATGATGGTGAGTGAGGGAATAGTCTTGGGACACAATGTGTCTCATAGAGGTATGGAGGTCGAACCGGTTAAAATTGAGGTTATTTCTAACCTACATCCACTGTCCACGGAGAAGGGAGTTAGGAGGTTTTTAGGCCATGTTGATTTTTATCAACGCTTAAAAAAAGATTTTTCAAAAATCACAAAACTTTTTTCTGAGTTATTGGAAAAAGATGCTGAATTTAAATTTGATGAGCAATGTTTGAAAGCATTTGAGGTGTTGAAGGAGAAACTGGTCTCTGCACTTGTTGTCTAGGCTCCAGATTGGAGCCAACATTTTGAACTGATGTGTGACGCATCAAATTATGCGGCAGTAGCTGTTCTAGGCCAACACCTAGACAAGGCTCCTATCGTCATTTATTATGCATCTAAGACCCTAAACGATGCCCATTTAAATTACACAACCATAGAATAAGAATCATTGGTGGTGGTCTTTCCTTTTGAAAATTTTCACCAATACTTAATAGGGGGAAGTCATTGTGTGGACCGATCAAATTGCAATTAAATATATGGTGCAAAATAAGGATGTCAGACCTAGACTAATTAGGTGGATATTGCTACTACAGGAGTATGACATTGAAATCAAAGATAACGCAGGCATGGAGAATGTAGTGGCAGATCATTTTTCTAGGCTGGAACGAGTTGATGAAAAGGATATAGGCATACCAATAGTGGAGGAATTTCCTAATGAGCACCTCTTTTCCACAAAAAGCAAAGATCTATGGTTCACAAACATTGTGAACTACTTGGCTTGTGGAGACCTTCCAGAAGTCTAGGGATATCAGGAGAAAAAGAAGTTCTTCCATTCTTTGACGTTCTATGTTTGGGATGATTGCATCTTTCTCAAGCAGTGTAGGGACGATATTTTAAGGAAGTGTGTGCCTGATTATGAGTTTGAGAGAATTTTATCAAACTATCACTCCTTACCTATTGGGCTTCACCATGCTAGTTCTAGGACCTCATCCAAAGTTTTCAAGTGTGGATTTGTAATATCCCAAAATTTCAAGAATAATTTAAACCTTGGGATGTGGTTTTACTTAAAATAAAATCATTGTGGGTCTTAATGCAAAAATACCATGAAATGAAATATCTTAAGAGATCATGGAGTGAGAAGAGTAAAATAAGACTCAAAATAATTTTTCTCTTTCATATGTACATTATATGTTACAATTAACTCAAAGATATAAATGTTTGTTTTCCTTTTCTCTCTCCTTTAAAGAATTTACTTTAGAAAGCATAAAAGGTAGATGAATTAACCTTTGAGTGGAAAATAAGTTATTATCTCAATTTTTTTACTCAAGGTATCTCAAAGGGAAGTCATTCCCCAATTATCTAATGTATTAACGAATTACATCAAAGTTAAATGACTTATAAGGAATTGTGTGGAAATTTCTAGAAAAGGTAAGTTGAGAGTAACCAATGGGAATAATTCGATCCTAACTTGCACCCAAGAGAAATATATACCTAAATAAGGTATCTTCCCAAGTTTGGATGGAAAATGAGGTTAATTAATGCCTTCAATGAATCAAATATGACTTTTGCTTGAGGGGCAAGAAAAGGATAACTAACTTTTGTATTTTGGCCCCAAATCTTCTCCACAAATAGATTCAAATATTAAAAGCTTTCCTTTAAATTTGGGACCAACTAGAATTAAGGATAAGGATATATGAATTAAATAAGGTTTCCTAAAGTGAGGAGCATTATGGACAAATGCATTAAATGTCACATATCATAGTCATACTAAAACTATATCTGACCCTTTTATTTTTGTCACATAGCCCAGTGACAATCAGATCTTGGTCGAATGACATCCAAGTCATCTCCTACCTCCAACCTATTTAGGCAACTCGGATATAGTGAGTTATCTCCTCCATTTGATGTTGTTCCCTCTTTGGGCCTCTATCCCTTCTATAAATGGTATCATGAAATTCGAGAGAATGAATCAGACTGACCAACCCCTAGTTTCCCCATTTTGGTGCGTGATCAAGCAGTTGCCCAATTTGCAGGCACCTCGCCGCTCACCCCCATAGAGAGATGCTATATAAAAGGGTAAGATACCCTTGCAAGGAGGTGGTTAGTTATGTAAGACTCTTCTAGACTTGAGAGACCTTTCTCTTTCTTCAATTCCTTCACTAGAACCCTCCTTCTCCTCCTGCCATCTTTCAAAAACCCACTAGAGATCCACCTTCTGGTCCACACTACTTTGATGACTCTTAGATGAAATAGGGGCCACAATCATGTCCAATGATATGAGGCGGTTCGTCTAGTACTCTCGCATGCCACCAGAGGCCCGTAGCCTGGAGTCAACTCTAGGCTTGACTCGTTCAGGGTGCCTGATCGTGGAGAAGGCAGTGGTGATGTAGAAGATTAGTTTCGATCAAAAGATCAAATCACCATTGCCTCTTCTACAGAATAGGTCAGGGAAAACGGTCTTTAGATCCTCTTTTTTGCCTAGCCACGTGAGTGTAGGCCGCCAGTCTGGCATAGGCCAATTGGCTGTGTTGTTCCCCGTCGCACACGTTCCCTGGCCTAGAGAGACACCCATGTGGTGAGCTCCTATTGGCCCAAAGGTATTTATTTTATAAAAATGCTAGTAAATCATTAGTAGCTCCAAATATAACAAAAGCATATATATATATATATATATATATATATATATATATATATATATATCAGAAAAATACAAGGAATGTAATGAAATTAGTTTCATGACCTAGTTCTATCTCTAATTCTAAAAGTGCATAAAGATGCTTACTTTAATATGATATAATGCATAAAGACTCTACATTCATGAATTTAATGGTCATCACTTGATTAAATTATCTTAATGAACTAAGTCTGGTCTTCTTAGATAAAAAGAGAATATTGGATCTAATTTGAAAATAAGAATTTTCATGTTATCAAACTTAGGGTTTTAGGTGATGAATGGAATACAAATGATATGTTGAATGTTATGAACAAGGTATTTAGGGTTTTCAACCCCAAGGATGTGATTAGGGTTTACAGAACCTAGGAAGGAAAATGATATCTCCTCTAAGTGCAAGGTAAGTGGTCCATGCTAATTGAACATAGTTAATGTTTGACTTTGTGTATGTATGTATGCATTGAATGTTATCAATGTGTTATCTATTTCAATTACTTAAAGTCAATGAACTTGTGATGAATTGAATGTTATGTTTTTACTGTCCATATTATGGTATCACCTTCATGACACATTAAGAGTAGAAGTAAAAATTAAGATTTAAGAGCAAAGTCAAGAGTTTCCTAGAGAAAGATAAAGTTAAAAGTAAACTTATATAAGGTCCCCATCAAGAGGCTCCTAAGAGAAAAACTAAGAGGCACTTCTGTGTATAAGAGAAGAGGCACTTTGGTGCAATCCAAGAGGCACTTCAGTGCATAAGAAAAGAGGCACTTTAGTGAAACACCTGAGGTTTCTTATATACATCAAGATAAAAGAAGTAATCTAAAAGAAATTTTATCCATTTTTCCAAGTATATTGTTCAAAGTTTATTTTAAGTTTACATGCTTTCTTAAAGTTATAATATGTTCAATTCCACTTACCATTAGTTTTACATGGATAGGGGCACGATGCCCGCAAGTAAGGAGAAAGCTTAGGAGGAGGATTCTATTTGACATGCAAGAACTGGCTCAAGGAATTTTCAAGAAGAAAAGACCTAGTGGGGAGCCTTTTACCAAGACTATGCAAAGCTTTTATATCATGTACATTATGCATATCTTATTATTAAAGTAGATTAGATGAACTTGATGTAGTTTCCTTTTGCCAAAAACTATGTATGAATCTTAGTCCAATAAATGCAAAGTGTTTCATTTATTTAAATCGCAAAGATTAGTATATTGTCACACCCCTCTTGTGTAAGAATGTTTCCTCTCAGTGATTTATACATGTGATGAAAAGTGGGGTGTTACATTATGATATCAGAGAAATTTGGTAAATGGGCACTAGGAAAGCATGATTTACACAGTCACCCTAGAATGAAGATATGAGATTAAGGTATAGGAAATGACTCAAAGGAAGAGTATCAAACCCTAATATAATAAGAGTTTTCACCCTATAGTGTGTATATATATATATATATATATATATATATATATATATTAAGGATAGGTGTATATCTAGTTTAGATCTTAGGTATTGATCTAATCTTAGCTAGTGGAATATCCTCTCTTACTCAATGGTTAGCACACACCATGTGAGGAATGTAAAGGGATGCCATAAATATTAGACTTATTGTGCATTTTTCCTCTTCATAATAGCATGTGTGGTATGGGACATGTGTACTATAAGGTTGGTGGTACCATAATAGGATCTCTCATCATTGGGTATGTGCCTAATAAAAACCTACATGGGGATGCCAAAAAATGGGCAATAAAAGAGACCTAAAATAGATTGTCATATACGCCTAATTTAGAAAGTCATGCCATAGGTATAGTTATGAGTTCGTTTCTTAACCCTAAGTATAATTTGGGAATATGATGAGTTATGTAATCCTTAATTCATGTCCACATAATCATAATGAGATTTAGATGCCTTATAATTTTTCTTGTATGCAAAATTGTAAACATAAATGAATCTTGAAATATTAACTATCACTAAAGAAGAGGTAAGCAAAACCTTAAGGTGGGTAGTAGCCTAAGGCAAATTTTGAGGATGATATTTAAGGTGGGTGGCATTGTAAAATCCCCTAATTTCAAGAATAATTTAAACTTTGATATGTCATTTTACTTAAAATAAAATAATTGAGGGTCTTAATGCAAAAACATCATGAAATGAAATTTATTGAGAGATCATGGAGTGAGAAGATAAGATAGGACTCAAAATACTTTTTCTCTTTCATATGTACATTATGCGTTATAATTAACTCAAAGATATAAATGTTGGTTTTCTTTTTCTCTCTCCTCCAAATTTACACTAAAAAGCATAAAAGGTAGATGAAATAACTTTTGAGATGAATATAAATTATTATCTCGAATTTTTGACTCAAGGTATCACAAAGGGAAGTATTTCCCCAATTATCTATTGTATTAATGAATTAATCAAAGTTAAATGACTAATATAGAATTGTGTGGAAATTTCTAGAAAAGGTAAGTTGAGAGTAATCAATGGGCATAATTCGATCCTAACTTGCACCCAAGAGAAATAGACACCTAAATAAGGTTGTTTTCCAAGTTTGAATGGAAAAGGGGGTTAATTAATGCCTTAACTGAATCAAATATGTCTTTTTCTTAAAAGGATATCTAACTTTTGTATTTTGGCCCCAAATCCTATCCACACATATATTCAAATATTAAAAGCTTTCCTTTAATATTTAGGACCAATTCAAATTAAGGATAAGGATATATGAATTAAATAAGGTTACCTAAAGTGAAGAGGAATATGGAAATATGCATTAAATATCACATATCATATTCATACTAGAACTATACATGGCCCTTTTATTTTTGTCATGTGGCCCAATGACCGTCAGATCTTGATCAGACGACATCCAAGTCACCTCCTCCTCCACCGTATTTAGTAAACTCGACTACAATGAGTTCTCGCCTCTATTTGTTGTCCTTCCCTCTCTGGGTCTCAACCCCTTCTATAAAGGGTATCATTAAATTTGGGAGATAGAATCAGACTCACCAACCCCTAGTTTCTCTATTTTGGTGCATGATCGAGCAATTGCCCAATTTGTATGCAGCTAGCCACCTGCCCCCATAGCATGGTGCTATATAAAAGGGGTAAGATACCCCTATGAGGAGGTGTTTAGTTCCTCAATACTCTTCCAAACTTGAGAGACCTTTGTCTTCCTCCAATTCCTTTATTGGAACCCTCCTTCTCCTTCTACCATCTTTTAGAAAGCCTTCAGAGATCCACCTTGTAGTCCATGATACTTTGACAACTCTCAGATGAAATTGGGGCCATGATCATGTCCAATGAGATGAGGTGGTTCATCCAATCCCCTTGCCTGCCGTTGAGAGGTGCCATAACCTGGAGTCAACTATCAGGTTGACTAGCTCAGGGTGCCTTCTCCTTCTCATGAGGTAGAAGATGAGTTATGGTTAAACGACCAAATCACCTTCACATTCTATGGAGAACAAGTCAGGGCAAAATGGTCTTTAGACCCTCTTTTTTGCCTAACCACACGAGCGCGGGCCATCAGCCTAGCCTAAGCCAATTGTTTATGTTGTTCCCCATGACGCGCGTGGTCGGACCCAAAGAGCCACCCATGTGGCCAACTTCTATTGGCCCAAAGGTATTTATTTTATAAAAATGCTAGTAAATTATTGGTACATTCAAGTACAACAAAAGTATATATATTTTTTATTAGAAAAATATAAGGAATGCAATGAAATTAGTGTAACATACTAGATCTCAGACTCTAACCTGGAAGTTGACATTTTGGACTTAGCCAAACAAGGTTGAAGTTCAGACCTAAATAGCTGTTTAGTATAACCCCAATTAGCTAATGCATGTATAGATCACCTTAATGTAACCTAATGTTCTAACATTAATCTTAGGTTTATAATGGATGCATAAAATATGCACATAACTCATTTTGATGGTAATATGAAGATAAGCAACTTAATTGGATGAATAATTTAGATAATGGGCCATTAATGGGCCATATGACATATCTCATAAAAAGAAGTCACAAAAGTGGAAACAAACTTCAAATTCGAAATCTACATATTAGCATACATGTCAAATTTCATCTAATTTGGACAACCTTGAAATATTAGGATAAGTTTAGGAGAGAATAAATGAGTTAAAGGATTAAGTAATGAATAATGTGATTATATAACTTCAAAATATGGAAATAGTGGAAAATTCATATTCAAAACATCAAAGATAACTTCCAAATGAAGTTTGGTCCAATTTGGATGTTGTTTGTGTAAGTTATGCAATTTTAGGTACATTTTGGACTTTTCTACAATTTACCCAATTGGGAGGTTTTCTTTACAAATTGTCACATGCATTATAATTCTTGTATATTCCCTTACCATTTTAGAGTTTTTGAATCATAGGGCACCAAGTTGCACCTTGGTTTGAAGATGTTTCTTTCCAAGGGTATTTTAGGGATTACTCTCTTTATAATTGGGCTTATCTTTAGAAGCTATCAACCAATGGGGTTATTTTTTATTCGAGGTCGGTTGGGATGGCTTATAAGTGTCCATAAACTGAAATTTGATATTCAAGAACCCCCTGTGAGATGTCCTCTTTCATGGCCATGAAATCCCTAGGCTAAGGACACATGGAAAGCTCCACGGACACCTCATGCTTGACTTCTTCCTTATCCATAAAGGTTTGCATGTCCATAGGCACCCTTAGCATTGGACACATGGAAAGTAACTTGACACCTTGTTATTGACTTCTTCCTTATCCATAAAGGCTTGCATGTCCATGGACACCCTTACACATGACACATGGAAAGTCCCATAGACACCTCATACTTGACCTCTTTCTTTATATAGCCATATCTACCCCTTCCCAACTCCCAATTCGAAAATTCTTTCTCTCCTTTATTTCCTCTAGATTAGAGCATCATTCCAACTCTATTTTTCCACAAAGGTGTTGTCCCAAGGTAAAAGGAGGTGCCTACCTTGGTGAAGAAGGCTCCTAGGGTTCCAAAATTCTCTATTTAGGATTTCTTAAGCTCCTCGTTGGTGATTTTGAACAAAACTAGTAAGTATTCTCCTTTCCTTCCCTATCTTCATATTCTTAGTCTTCCTTCCACCTTCCTCCAGGTCAGAACCATGGCCTTCCGTGGTGAAACCCCACCTAGAACCCATATACACCTCATCTCCATGTTCTTTTGTTATGGTTTTTCACCTCTAAAATGGAGAAGGTGCTTCTTGCTCAAGATAGGAGCTTTGTTGGAGAAACCAGCCTCTCCGAGCTTGAGAAACTTACTTATTAGACCTGTCCACCTTCCCTAGAGGTTCTTTGGAGGCTTAGGCTTGACTTGGACTGTTTAGACTCTGAAGTTGAGGTATGATGTATCCCCTATTCTTCTATGTTGAGCAATTCACCTATGCTTATTCATTCTCTTTGTCCTATGGACATTAGCCTATATACAATGTCTTTTCTTTTGAAAATCATGGTTCATGTGAACTATCTTATTTGATATTGATCATATGATCATGGATATTATTTTGAACTCTTATCGTATGATTTGTTCATGATGGAACTCTAAAAGATGACATGTGATGTCTTTTGCCTACTTATGACGTGGATGTATATGTTGGTCACTTATGTGGTGACTAGTTTATATATTATGACTATACTTTCTACTTGCCTCTACATTTAACATGCTATGTTCTTCAGTAGTACTAGAGTAGTGTAATTGCATTGGTTTTTATGGCAGATGTGTTATTTCCTACCGAGCAGATGTGATATTTCCTGCTCTTTTGGAATGGAAAGGAACCTCATACCTAGGGCAGGATGTGTGATTCTTGGCCAATGTTTTATATATTTGGGAGAATGGAAGTATTCCTTTCTCTATTAGGTTTCAAGTTTATGAGACTTGGCCTCCTTTGTGTTTATATTCTTCTAGTGCTATGTTTATCTCACATGCATGTAGGTTGATGATATGGGGTGTGTGCCCTAATTCTCTACATGTGCTTGTGTGGCACAATCTTTATGTTTTATTAATGGAAAGTATTATTTGGTTATCATATGATTTCAATTCCTTTTCTCTTGATACCCATTTGGGTGGTCCTTATCCTTTCAATGGGAAGCCTTTTATATTTGATGTCCTTTATTCCATATATTGCTCAATTTCCTATTTAGTATGCACATACCAGCCTTTGCTGATGTCATCTATTTTCTCTTCTTGTTGGGGTATGCTTCCAACCCTAGGTGAAGGACTTGGAGGATAAGGAATGAAGTTTTGGACTAGCTTAAGGAGTTAAAGCTTAGATACAAAGTTGTTATGGTTTAGATTTCCCTCTACATAGATACTTATGTTGTATCATACATGTAAACCCTTATGGGTTATTATGATGCAATTTTGTAATAACCTTGTGATAAATTGAATATAGTCAACATTTTTATTCCGCTGCTATACTTTGGTTGTTTTGAATACCATTTATAGAAATTTGAAAATGTTACACCTATTCCAGCATACCTTTGAGTGTGTTCAGAATGGATGTTTTATTCTTAAAATTTAATTTTAGTAAAGGGGTGATCCCGCCTCCTTACAGCATGGTATCAGAGCCCATGGTAGTCGGAATCTAACTATTTCAACTTTGTCTCCTAATTAGATCCCTTGCCTCATATAGTTCCTCTTTAAGTGACATGTTTGCCCTAGAATTGATCTATGCTACACTTGAGATGATGAAAGATTGATTTAAGATCATAAGAGTTTCACATTAGAAACATGTTTAGTTAACCACAATGTGATGAGCCTGTTAGGTAGCTATTAGGGCATAAGTTGAAAGAAAAGGTGTCTAGAAAGGATCAGGGTTCGGGGGCTGGCTAGATTTTCCTCCGCACCACTAGCTTGGTTTATGAGGACTCCCAAATCCATATGATACGGACCTGGCAAGAGTTGATATGAATGGTTCAAAATAGCATGCTTTTAGGCAATAACAATGTTAGATATCTATATGATTTATCTTTAGGTACCCTAATATGTTGAACTAGTCTCTCAGGTGTAAATACTTGTTTGAGGATGGACAAGATCAAGTTAACCCATAGTTCATAGTTAGTCTTTACAAGTTATGTTTCTTTTTTTTCATGATGCTTATGTAGTTGGATGTAAGGAAGTGTAATGGAACCTTTTGTACTTAAAGAATAATTTTCAATTAATAAAATTAATCCTTTAAGGGGTGGTGAATAAGTTGTCTTATTATATGTGAATGTTTTGATTTTGAGGACGAAATTCCTTTAAGGGGTGGTGTGTTGTAACATACTAGATCTCAGACCCTACCCTGTAAGTTGACATTTTGGACATAGCCAAACAAGGTTGAAGGTTAGACCTAAATAGATGTTTAGTATAACCCCAATGAGATAATGCATGTATAGATCACCTTAATTTAACCTAATGTTCTAACATTAATCTTAGGTTTATAATGGATACATAAAATATGCCACATAATTCATTTTGGTGGTAATATGAAGATAAGGAACTTAATTGGATGAATAATTTAGATAATGGGCCGTTAATGGGCCATATGACATATCTCATAAAAAGAAGTCTCAAAAGTGGAAACAAAATTAGAATTCTAAATCTACATATCAAAATTAGCATGCATGTCAAATTTCATCTAATTTGGACAACTTTGAAATATTAGGATAAGTTTAGGAGAGAGAAAATGAGTAAAAGGAATAAGTAATGAATAATTTGATTATATAAATTCAAAATATGGAAATAATGGGAAATTCATATTCAAAACATTAAATATAACTTGTGGATGAAGTTTGGTCCAATTTGGATGTTGTTTGTGCAAGTTATGCAATTTTAGGTACAATCTGGACTTTTCTACAATTTACTGAATTAGGAGGTTTTCTTTGCAAGTTGTCACATGAATTATAATCCTTATATATTACCTTACCATTCTCGATTTTTTGAACCATAGGGCGCCTAGTTGCACCTTGGTTTGAAGGTGTTTCTTTCCAAGGGCATTTTAGGGATTACTCTCTTTATAAATGAGCTTATCTTTAGAAGCTATCAACCATTGGGGTTATTTCTTTGATTGGAGGTCGGTTGGGATGGCCTGTAAGTGTCCATAAACTGACATTTGATATTCAAGAACCTCCTATGAGCTATCCTCTTGCATGGCCATAAAATACCTAGGCTAAGGACACATGGAAAGCTCCTTGGACACCTCATGCTTGACTTCTTCCTTATCCATAAAGGTTTGCATGTACATAGGCACCCTTAGCATTGGACACATGGAACGTAACTTGACACCTCATGCTTGACTTCTTCCTTATCCATAAAGGCTTGCATGTCCATGGACACCCTTATACATGACACATGGAAAGTCTCATAGACACCTCATACTTAACCTCTTTCTTTATATAGTCATGTCTACCCCTTCCCAACTCCGAATTCGAAAACTCTTACTCTCCTTTATTTCCTCTAGCTTAGAGCATCATTCCTACTCTATTTTTTCATGAATGTGCTTTCTGAAGGTAAAAGGAGGTGCCTACCTTGGTGAAGAAGGCTCCTAGGGTTCCAAAATTCTCTATTTAGGATTTCTTAAGCTCCTCCTTGGTGATTTTGACCAAAACTAGTAAGTATCCTCCTTTCCTTCCATATTTTCATGTTTTCAGTCTTCCTTCCACCTTCCTCCAGGTCAGAACCATGGCCGTCCATGGTGAAACCCCACCTAGAACCCATAAACACCTGATCTCCATGTTCTTTTGTTAGGGGTTTTCACTTCTAAAGTGGAGAAGGTGCTTCGTGCTCGAGATAGGAGCTTTGTTGGAGAAACCAGCCTCTCTAAGATTGGGAACCTTAATTATTGGACATGTCCACCTTCTCTATAGGTTCTTTGAAGGCCTAGGATTGATTTGGACTATTTAGACTCTAAAGTTGATCTATGATGTATCCCCTAGTCTTCTATGTTTAGCAATTCACCTATGCTTATTCATTCTATTTGTCCTATGGACATTAGCCTATACGCAATGTCTTTTCTTTTGAAAATCATGGTTAATATGAACTACCTTATTTGATATTGATCATGTGATCAAGGATATTCTTTTGAACTCTTATCTTATGCTTTGTTCATGATGGAATTGTAAAATATGACATGTGATGTCTTTTGTCCACTTTTGAGGTGGATGTATATGTTGGTCACTTATGTGGTGAATAATTTATATATTCTGACTATACTTTCTACTTACATCTATATTTAACATGCTATATGATTTAGTAGCACTAGAGTAGTGTAATTGTATTGGTTTTTATGGCAGATGTGTTATTTCTTGCCGAGCAGATGTGATATTTCCTACTCTTTTGGGATGGAAAGGAACCTTATACCCAAGGCAAGATGTGTGATTCTTGGCCCATGTTTTTTATATTTGGGAGATTGGCAGTATTCCTTTCTCTATCAGGTTTCAAGTTTATGATACTTGGCCGCCTTTGTGTTTATATTGTTCTAGGGCTATCTTTATCTCACATGCATGTAGGTTGATGATATGGGGTGTGTGACCTAATTCTTTACATGTTCTTGTGCGGCATAATCTTTATGTTTTATTAATGGCAAATATTATTTTGTTATCATATGATTTCAATTCCTTTTGGGTGGTCCTTATCCTTTCTATGGGAAGCCTTTTATATTCGATGTCCTTTATTCCATATATTGCTCAATTTCCTATTTAGTATGCACACACCAACCTTTACTTATATCATCTATTTTCTCTTCTTGTTGGGGTATGCTTCCAACCCTAGGTGAAGGACTTGGAGGATAAGTCATGAAGTTTTGGACTAGCTTAAGGAGTTAAAGCTTAGAGACAAAGTTTTTATGGTTTAGATTTCCCTCTACTTAGATCCTTATGTTGTATCATACATGTAAACCCTTATGGGATATTATGATGTACTTTTGTAATAACCTTGTGATAAATTGAATATAATCAACATTTTTATTCCGCTGTTATACTTTGGTTGTTTTGGATACCATTTATTGAAATTTTAAAATGTTACACCTATTCCAGCATACCTTTAAGTGTGTTTAGAATGGATATTTTATTCTTCAAATTTAATTTTAGTAAGGGGGTGATCATGCCTCCTTGCAATTAGTTTATGGCATAGCTCTTTATGTAATTCTAAAAGTCCATAAAGATGCTTACTTTAATATGATTTAATGCATAAAGACTCTACTTTCATGAATTTAATGGTCATCATTTGATTAAATGAACTTAACGAATTAAGTTTGATCTTCTTAGATAAAATTCGAATATTGGATCTAATTTGGGAATAAAATTCACATGTTATCAAACTTAGGGTTTTAGGTGATGAATGGAATATAATTGATATGTTGAATGTTATGAATAGGGTATTTATGGTTTTCAACCCCAAGGACATCATTAGGGTTTACTGAACCGACAAAGGAAAATCAGATCTCCTCTAAGTGAAAGGTAAGTGGTCCATGCTAATTCAACATAGTTAAAGTTTGACTTTACGTACGTATGTATGTATGTATGAAATGAATGTTATGAGTGTATTATCTATTTTGATTACTTAAAGTCAATGAACTTGTGATGAATTAAATGTTATATTTTTACAGTGCATACTATGGTATCACCTTCATGACACATTAAGAGTAAAGTCAAAATTAATATTTAAGAGAAAAGTAAAGAGTTTCTAAGAGAAGATAAAGTTAAAAGTAAACTTATATAAGGTCCTCATCAAGAGGCTCCTCAGAGCAAAACTAAGAGGCACTTCAGTGCATAAGAGAAGAGGCACTTTGTGCAACCCAATAGGCACTTCAGTGCAGTCCAAGAGGCACTACAATGCATAAGAGAAGAGGAGATTTGGTGCAAAACCTGAGGTTTCTTATATAAGTAAATATAAAAGAAGTGATCCAAAAGAAATGTTGTCCCTTTTCAAAGATTAATGTTCAAAGTTTGTTTTCAGTTTATATGCTTTCTTAAAGTTATAATATGTTCAATTCCACATACTATTGGTTTTATTCATGGTTGGGGGCGTGATGCCTATAGGTAAAGAGCAATCTTAGGAGGAAGAAGCTATTTGACATGCAAGGACTAGCTCAAGGAATCTTCAAGAAGAAAATACCTAGTGGGGTTCCTTTTACCAAGAAGATCCAAAGCTTAGATATCATGTACATTATGCATAGTCTTGATATCAAAGTAGATTAAATGAACTTGATGTAGTTTCTTTTTGCCAAAAACTATGTATGAATCTTACTCCAATAAATGCAACGTGTTTCATTTATTTAAATTACCATGATTTGTATATTATGACACCCCCTTGTGTAAGAATGCTTCCGCTTAGTGATTTATACATGTGATGAAAAGCAGGGTGTTACAATATGGTATCAAGGCAATTTTGTAAATGGCCACTAGGAAAGTATGATTCATACAATCACCCTAGAATGAAGATATGAGATTAAGGTATAGGAAAGGACTCAAAGGAAGAGTATCAAACCCTAAGATAAGAAGATTTTTCACCCTAGAGTAGATATATATCTTAGGCATAGGTGTATATCTAGTTTAAATCTTAGGTATTGACCTAATCTTAGCTAGTGGCATATCCTCTCTTATCTCATTGGTTGGTGCACACCATGTGAAGAATGTAGACTTATTGTGCATCTTTCTCCTTCATAATAGTATCTGTGGTATGTGACATGTGTACTATTAGGTTGGTGAAGGGTACCATAATAGGATATCTCATC
The DNA here is from genome assembly GCA_963693085.1 of Alisma plantago-aquatica. Classification (NCBI taxonomy): domain Eukaryota; kingdom Viridiplantae; phylum Streptophyta; class Magnoliopsida; order Alismatales; family Alismataceae; genus Alisma; species Alisma plantago-aquatica. Next base: position 1,823,645,574 of record OY856409.1, read on the forward strand.
ATTTGGTATGTGCTTGATCAACACCTACCTGGGGATGCCAAAAACATGGGCAATACAAGAGACCTAAAATGCTCTAACTAGGTCTAAATTGGCTAAACCCTTGTTTTTTATGATTAATAAACCATTCCAATTAATTGTGTCTAATGTCTCTATTTGAGTGATTTCAGATTATGTATAGACAAAAGCCAAATGACCTAACTTGTACATCTCAACTTGGAGAAAAGTCAATTCAAAATCAATGCAAGTGCACTTTTGTGGAATATGATGTAAATCCATTAGAATCATATTGTAAATCACTTGTAATGATTGTATGACTTGTAATTAATCTTAGAAAAAATTAGGAGCACTTAAATCGAATATTTAAGCACTTTAATGACATTTGACAAAATTCATTACAGGGTGTTTATTGGTCGAGTTACAAACTTGACTGATCCTTGATGGATTTTGATAATATCATGGTTCAGTCAAGTTTCCTATACACAGAACTTGACTGATCCCTACACTGGAACAAAACTGATTTAATTGGTCGGTCGAGTTTCATCCAGTATAAGCTCAACTGATTGTTTCAATCTACTTTGTCAGATAGTGCAATCATTCGAGTTACCTTTATTGAAACTCGACTGATCGCACTGTACAAAAAAGTGCAAAAAAGTGCTTCTAGCCATTGGAATGTTGCAAAACACGAAAAAATATAAGTTATAACATCCCAAATGGCTAGTATTTGTCCTTAAGTGTTGCCAAAGGCTTCTAGGCATCCCCAACTATAAATGGGACCCCTTGGGCTTCATCCCATTAGGGATGGAAATAATATTCCATCTACCATGACCCGATCTGGCCCATCCCGCTCTAGCCCACTAAGTGGTATATCCATCCGAGAGACGGACGGTGTTTTGGTGGATTTATGATCTCAAGTTCTCAACCGCAGTATTATCGGGTGACCAGAAACCTACCACCCCGACACTGCCACTGAGAAACCCATGCGTGAGCTTGAGAAACCCTACTTGGCCGTCTCGCCGCCACTGCTCCGCACCACCGTTATCGGTTAAATCGGAAGCTTCTCATCTCAAATCTAGTAACAGAAGGGCTCTCTACACCGCTAGCTAGCTTCTCACCATCGTAAAACCTAGATCTGGAGGTGTGCAAGATGGAGAGCCTGGAAAGTAGTGTCATCGTCATCAGTAGCGTCATCGCCGACTCGTCGTCAGTATCGTCCTCTACAACGAGTACTTTGTTCCTTCCACAACCTTGTTTGTCTCCACCGCCCCCGCTTCCTCACCTACTCACCTCAAATATGGGGGTACTCTATTCATTAGGACCAGAGGAGCGATCTAGAACGATCGTCATCAGTAGAGATCACTCATAACCTTGCTGGTAGTAGACGTGTCTCGAGATCTCCGTGCAAACTCTGTACGCGGCGGTGAAGTAAACACTTCCTTACTCCCCTTTCGCTGGCCTGGGTTTTTATCTTGGAAAGACAAAATCACCACTGGATCCACCCAACTGAGGAGCGTGGCCTTCTCGCTGAAATTAGCAGGGACTACGACTGAAACAGAGTTGGTGCGTAGGACCAGTAGAAGCAACGGTAGAAGATGATTGATGAATAGAAGGCGTGAAGGAAGAAATGAGGCATGTGAGGCGTGCCGGTGATGGTGGTGGTGGTTGTGAGAGATGGAAGGGGAGGAGGTTTTTGTGTAACAATGTTCTAGACTTGTTTTTTTTCTTTATTAATCATATGAAATGATGGCATATCAATGTGAATTTGCTGGTGAAAGCTATGTGCTAGACTTGTTTCTGCAGTTTTAGTCATATGAAACAATGGTAGGACAATTTGAATATGAATTACAACAAGTATAATTTGAATCTAAATTGCATGGTGTTTGACTGGCATCGATTTTGACCTTCTATGAAACTGTATGTGTGCATCATACTATTTTGGGCTAATTTTATATGTACTTAATTGCAAATATGTGAAATACAGGGTCGATGACAAAATGTTCAGTAAATGTATAAAATTTTGGAGGATTTGAGCAACTTTTTGTGCAGATTTACAATATTTGGGGACAAATGTGTCTATTGTGTGACAATTGGATGGATGTACAATATTTCAGTAAATGTATAAAATTTTGGAGGATTTGAGCAAATTTTTGTGTAGATTTACAATATTTCGGGCCAAATGTGTCTATTGTGTGACAATTGGATGGATGTAAATATTTCAATAAATGTATAACATTTTTGAGGATTTGAGCAAATTTTGTGCAGATTTACAATATTTAGGGGGTCTTGTGCAATATTTTGAACTACATGCCTATATGGGGCACAATTGGATGGATGCACAAAGGGGTACCATGGGAATCCACATACTCACATCCATTTCACCCATTTAAATGGTGTGGGGGACCATTAGTGTGTCAAAATACCGGGGTGGATTAGACGTGATGTTGTGGGCACGGGTATTCACTTTTTGCCAAGCCTACATCCCATGGTTATCCAAGCACTATGAAGGTCCCTATTCTATAGTTGAGTACATCCTGCAACCTCCTCTCTCTCTCTAAGCTTAATCATTTGCATCATTTACGAGCCTTAAATGTAGGTCCAAGAAAGGAATCATGTCTAGGTTATCAGACTTAAGAAATTTATAATACCCAAATGTTTAAGACACCTGCAACTAGCACAGGGTCAAAGTAGTTTGGGGTCAAACACAGGGATAGGAAGAACGACGCTTCAGAACTTGAGTTTCACTTGTCTAAGGACATCAAGTAGGTAAAAGGATAGGCTTGGTTGTAACAAGAAAGCACAGTAAAGAAATTAAACTAAAAGGCTATCTCCAACTGGAGTTACTAGAAAGATTATGATTTTAGGGTTTAGCAATTTTTATAGAGGTTTTAAATAATAGAATCTGAGGGGATAAAACTGTCGCTGAGGTAAAGCACAAAGGAAGAAAACTTAGGCATAACAACCAGCAATGAAAGACATCTTGTAGCCTCTTCTCTCAAAGAGGGTACCTCTAACTACACACCATTTCTCTCTCTCAAGGGCAGTGGTCGTAGATTAGAGTGGTAAGGTAAATCGAAGCATCCCTGATCTTAGGTACTCTTGTACACCCAGATAAGAGCAAACTCTAGAGTTGCGACAGCCTCTTCTCAAGGGTTTCAAAATGGGAAACACAATTCGATAGCTAGTAAAAAACTCAATCCAAAAGAAGAAGCTAGAGTTCAGATGCTATAAAGAAATCATCCAACAAAAAGGAACCATACATAGAACAACAAGAGATAAACTCCATAGATTCCAATAAGCTTAAAAAGAGTAAAAAATGTTTAGTTACAATGCATAGTAAATGAAAGTAAATGCTAAAAAGGAAAGATAGGTATCAGCCTCCTTGATGTGGGAGGTCGATATATAGCAACAGACCCCCAAGGCGTCGCTAACCCAGTACCGGGCGGGACCTCTGCACGATATCCCCATGTCGGGCAGCCGCCCTATCGGGTGACATGCCGTGATGGCCAGGGCTCCCCACCCGATACAGTCGTGTCGGGCAGCCACCCTATCGGGTGACACACCCTAACGACGGGTCTGTATCGGGTTAGATATCGTGTCGTGTTAGAGATGACTTAGGTTCTTGGGTTCCTTATATCAGGTGTAGAGGGCGAGCCATCTCAAGTTGAAGCCCATCTAGGAACCCGGCACACTAGGTGGCCTTCTTGGTTGTATCGGGCTGCTGCGGCTACCGGGATGAGTTCTAAGTGAACCACTCCCACCCCTCTTGGGTTGGGGGTGTGCTCACCAAGTGTCACCCGGCACACCTCGAGACCCGACGCACTAGCTCCAGATGCTTTCCAAAGTAAGCTTTCGTGAGGTTCCAACTCATCCCATCGAAGTCCTGTAGATGCTATTTATAGGTAGCAACTGATATAGGTTGCGGTTCTTGTGGGGCCACGTGTCCTTCATTGACTCCGTTTACATGGCCTCAGGGGTGACCGACACATGCACGTCACCCGATACGACAGGCTGTCACATGCCGAGTTGTGAACGTATCGGGTTACCTTGGCGGGTAGCTGCTTCCGATGAGTGACGTGTATCGCGTGACACGCCCATGTCAGGCTGATTAGTCGTCAAGGGAAAAGCTCTCTGTTGGGTAGGTAGGTACCGCTCGTCGGGGTCTCTTCACACGACACGCCGTATCGGGTTGCTGCCGTATCGGGCAGTGATCACGACAGGTAAGTGGGTGTGTTGGGTGACCAGTAGAAGGGTTGATGAGGTGCACATTGTAGATGGGCCCTTTTGTGGACTTTAGGTGGAAAAACAGGGAAATCTGTACAAAAGATGGGAACAGTGTCAGGGGTGTAGTGTAGGTTATTTTTGTGCAATAACAAGACAAAATTGAGAGAAAAAATAGTTTAGAGGGTAGTTTTGACAGTGAAATGTAGGCTATAAATGGCCATAAAATGGGTATTATTAACTCCCCCAAACTTAGCATTTTGATTGTCCTCAATCAATCGTACTTATCTTAACACTTTATTTACAATACCCTTCATACCAGGCATAGTCCTCAGACAAGGGGTTTATGCGAGTTCTGAGATGTCTTAAGGAAAATTACATCTGTCCACGAGCAACGGGCTTTATTTTTCCTGCCTTATTTTGAGCAAAAATTCTCTTTTCATCTTCGGCAAGACTTAAGTGCATGATTTCGAAGTTAGCTTTCACACTAAACAACTTGGGAGTAAGGAGTTTGGTTTTTGGGTAGGCTTAAGGCTTTTTGGGTTTTTTTCTTGTTTTCCATTGTTCCACCCAGGTACGGGTCCGTTAACGGGAAAGTTGTCCCTGCAGTCCAAGCCAGTTGGCTTTAGAGTAGTGATTTCACATCCTACGTACCACTGCCCCAGATCTACCATGCCTAAAGATGGGTACTTTTGGAGAGACAAGTGTGTTTTTTTTTCCGGCACAACTCTCATGCTTTTATTCACTCTCATAAGGCTTTTCTCTCTTTTGGGATTTTGGGAAAGGATGAGTTTGCTGTTTAGGCAACATTTTCCTTCACATGCACATCTCTTAGCTGTTATAAGATTATTTTTCAAAATTGGCGTAGAAAAGTTGTAGCCTTTTTCATTTGAGATTGCATTTTCGAAAAGAAAATAACAGAAATATGCACCGCCTTAGACACAAAGAGCATAGTCTGGAAGAAGTTGTATCTGATATTTACTATAGAGTGTCTTTGTATAATTGTAGAGAGGCAAGGAGTTGTATATTCACTATTTTGTATTAAGCATTTGTATATAGATGTACACAGGGTATGTTTAAGGAAAAGAAGAAAGGCAAAAGGGGAGAATCTTTAGTACCTCCCTCACTGATATATAGTACCCCCCAAACTTACCCCACACTCTATCCCAGAGTTGTGAGATAGATAAGGTAGGGTAGTGATAAGTCAGTGAGGGTTTAGCTAGTGAGCGTGCCTCCATCAGATATAAGCTCCCACACATATTCTCTGCGTTTGTTGTGGTAGTCGATGTGGTGGAGCTTGTCAGGCGTTTGTTGTAACATCACCGAGCTAGCGATCCATTCTAGCACGTAGATGTCGCAGTCATTTGATTGTGGAATTTGTTGTGGACTACTGTGGCAGAATTGAAGCTCGTGCCATTTACTCTCTGTTGTCTCCAGAAATGGTTGGATCAACGTTGTCACCTCGATGTAGTATTTTCTTGATAAGCATTCGAGGGGTGTCAACGCGGTTGATGTACACTGCACTGGATGATCTTTGTTGTTGTCGGAGCTGTTATAGAATATTGCTACTCGTTGGCGAGTGTACACCGTCAGGAGCATCCAGTGATTGTAGTGCAACACTGGTAAGAAGATGATACGCTGCATGCTGCTTTGTAACTCTGCTAGAAACTTTTGCTTCACTCTTGATTCATCAACTAGGCAAATATCATTGAACACCATCAGATGGGTGATGTAAACGTGCTCGAACTTCTTCTGTAGGTTGCTGCTACTGACAACGCTAAACATCCTCCTGCCTTTACTAAGTCCTGAAGGTCATCAACTGGGACTATGCCATTTTCTGCCTCATATATGACGTTTGTGGGTGTAGAATCAGCTAGCTTCATGAGAATTTCCTTGACATGTTCCTGGGTCAGTGTAGAACACGTGGAACGGTCAAAGTTGCTGATCATTTCTTCTGACACATCAGGCGAAGCGGGGTCTTCATTCGAGAATACTTCTCGTAGAATGTCCATCTGCTTGCCTGCCCCGTATATGTTTGTGGCCATCTCGGCCTCTTCTCCTAGAAGGTTGCTAGTCGAGGAATATTCGTCTTCTTAATCACTCTCCAGCAACTTCTCTGGGATGCATGCAGCTCGGAAATAGTGTCTGTCCTTGATCAGTAGCAGCGCGTAGGTGCTCCTTAGATGATAGAAGTTCTAGCCTTGGAGTTGCCTTATGTATCCAAAGACGTGGAGCATCTCCATGGCACGAAAGACTATGAAGGTGATATTTCCGCTTCCCACTTCTTCTTGAATGGGGAAGTCTCTAAGAGTGAAGAAGTTCCAAACTCTGTTGTGACACTAGACTCCTCGTTTGATTGTGTGGAGAAGACATAGTGGGAGAAGCCTGAGGTTCTTATCTTCGGGGTGCACGAACGTGTGTCCTGAGCATGGGACCTCCTCGTTGCAGCAGCTGAGGAGCTGGACATCATGGCTTCGGAGATCTGCCATGCACAGGAACCAGTTTCCTCAGTGCTTGTAGGGGGCCAACACAATCTTTGGGTTGTGTTCTTCAATGTGTTGGAGCATGTTGGCCACCTGGATAGCATCGAACGCCCCTCTCATCAATCTTCTTGCCAAGGTCGGGGTGGCGGTGTAGATTGGCTACCGGCCTATCCTGGTGCCTAAGTTCTCTATCATAACACCCTCCAAGACCTGAAAGAGGATCTTCCCGACGATGGCTGGTGAGCGGAACATGCTCCTCAGCGCTCCCCGTCGTACGGAGAAATAACTGTCACTCCAGACGACATCCTCTTCATCTGCCTGCGACCTCAGGACCTTGTTCAACAACTTTTGGTCTCTCATCATCAGGTACCTGATGGCTCTTCGGTTGAAGTCTGCCATCTCAAAGGAGGGGATCTCCGACGGCACATAAAACATGTCTACTGTCGAGCTCCTTCCTCTAGGGGGTGTTTGGCATTGGCATGGTAGATGTCCTCCCGTTCTCCATTTGATTCGTCAAAAGAGTCCTCCTCTATGCTGATTGATATATCTACATCTTCAATGTCATCTAGGGAGGGTGAGGGAGATTCTACGTCGATGCCGTGGGCGCTCTCCTATCCTGCTGGAGCCCCGTCGGCGGTCTTGTTCGTCATTTCTCCCTCAGGCATTGTGGAGGGCCCATTGGAGGAGGGAGAAGATGACGTTCCTGAAGAGGACACTGATGAAGATGGCTGAGAGTCGGAGCTAGGAGGTGATGGAGACCTCTTTGGTTGTCATGAGTGGGGGTGATCGTCCCTCCAGTTCTGCCTCTCTTCAATGGCGTTGAGTTGTTGGAACGCCAATTGCTTCATGTTGTTCAATGCCTCTAGTTGGCCAGGAAGGCCAACTACAGTTAGCAGTTGTCGCTCCTGCTCATTCAGCCTTCTCTGAAAAGCACTGAACTTGCGAGTTAGGGAGGCAAAAGTAATATAGTGGTTGCTTTTTACCTCCCACAAGTGGTCAAACTCTTGACTGAGGACTTGCCCCTACGATGGGGGGATGAACTTGTCCTGCGTCTTGTCATCGAGACGTCCTTCGCGCTGGAAGTTTGGCCCGAAGAGTGCGTGCCTTCAAGCGGGTCCAAATTCATCCGAATTGTCCGTGAGGGCATTGCTTTAGGGTGGGGCGTTGGTGCCTTCGTGGCTGCCTCTGCCTCGTCTTCTTGTAGTGGTGGAGAAGGGTGCGGGGAAAGTAGTTGTTGTTCCACCATCTGATTGTCCACGACCTCCTCTGCAGCAACCACTGGAGACATTGGTGGCGGCGTCAGTGTGGGCTATACAGCCCTGAGCTCTGTCTCGAGGAGCTCGGTGAATGCATCGTTGTTGGCATCCAGCTGTACTACTACTTCCGCCATTGAAGGCATAGTAGAAGCTTTGGGAGCTGTGGTTGTCTCTTCCACGACAACTTCCTCTGGGGTTATTGTTGTTGTGTTGGCCCTGGTTGTGTCGACGACCTCCACAATCACCATTACTTCTTCTACAGCCATGGTGATCATCGCTGTGGTGGCCGTGGCTGGGATAGGAGTAGCAACGACAACTTTATCAGCGGCTGCCACCGGTTGTGTGGGGGCAGTGGGTGGCTCAACCCTTGCGGTTGTTGCTACTTGTTGGAAGGTTATGCTGGCAGTGCAAGCAGCCTCAGCCATCTGATTGGGTAGGGCTTCAACCTCCACTGGCATGAACACCAGCTTCTCTGCATCGTAGCTAGTGTAGAGCAGGAGGGGCAGCAAAGTGGAAGTTCTTGCAAACTTGTAGAAGTACCAGAGGCCCTCCTTATTGATTATGTTGGCTCGTTGTAAGAACTTTAGATCAATCCTATCGTCGCCTTGCGTTCTTCATAGGCTACGTGGCTCCATTGGGTATCCCAACCCTACCACAATCAAACTGACGATGCCGCCCATGTAGTACTCCTTGGTGGCATCTTTTATTGGGTGGAGATGGCTCAGCAGGAAGCACCCCACATTGATCACCTTTCCCTCCATCACGTACCACATGAGATGGAGTTATTCAGTGTAGAGGTTGCTCATTTCATATTTTCTGAATAGGAGGCATGCCACTATCTTGTGGATGATCCTCCAAAAAAAAGAGTGGATAGCCGCCACCTTGCTCCCTGGCTTGTATGATGATTCGTAGGTCAACTTCTTCCAGAGGTTGACCGGGTTGAAACCGTTGCTTTCACCAATCCTGGCACCGTTGTTCAACATCTCCTTCTCAGCTTCGGCGGAGGAGAATATTTCATTGAGAAGCTTCTCAGAAATGTCGTGCTCAGTGTTGTATAGCTAGTCCTGCAACATATCTGCTCCGCCAAATCTTTTGACTTCGTCCGGCTTGTTCTGCACCCGGTGGAGTGAGGACATGAACTCCTTGGTGAGTTCAGCGTACGACCCGGAGAAGCTGAAGCATATGTTTTTTAGCCCAGTGACTCCTAAGACGTTGTCGAGCCTACTGAAAATGCCAAGCTGGTGGAAGGAAGGTTGGTGGAAGAACCGGGTTGGCCAGTAGATCTTGGCTGCCAACTCGGTGTATCATTGCTGATGCTCTGCATCCCGGGGCACGAACCGACCTGGGGAGTGGGCCAGGGGTTTCACTACTATTGTTGGGGCTTCTACAGCTTCTCTCCTGGGCTGCTTCTCTGCCTCAGATGGCCCTACTGCATCAGGGTTCAGGCGCTTCTGCCCAGCTGTGGTGACTCCAGCTGTGGCCTCGGGGTTGATTCTCTGACTGTGCTCATCGATCTAGACCACCGTCTGCTTGGTGCGAGCCATGTCTATAACATTTAAACAAAAAGCGGGGTGAACAATAAGATTTTGATTGATTCATTTCACCTGATTGCGAGCGGAAAACTGAGAAAATTATGTCGATCGATATTAGATGGATGGGGTTTTGAAAAATTGATAATCAGTCAAAAAATAACGGAGTCCCGACATAAGCAAGTCGATATCGGGCGGGGGTAAATGCATCGTACTGCCTGATACGATCTGGCCGATATCACTGGCTGATATCGTGAAGCATTAACAAATGATGCTTGCCCGATACGGGTGTTGTGGGATAATCATGTCGCCTGGTGGAGATTCGGAAGTCGATACGATTCAAATCAGTTACATATCACGCGGTAGACCCAGACACATATCACCCAATTTGAAACTGACTGCCCGACACGGTCGTGTCGCCCGATATAATCAAAATCTAAGGGAAACCTGACACTGGTGCCGCGCGATATGGTGTATGGCCCGATGTAAGTTCGACTGCATGATACAAGTTGTCGCCCGATATGGTGTGTCGTGCGATACAAATTCAACTGCGCGATACAAGTTAGTCGATACTATGTGCGACACGAGTGATTAGACTACGCGATAGGCATATCGTGTTATACCTATATGGGGTGGAAGGCTGGTGCGTGACACGAGATCTCGCTAAAGGTTGGCCGGCATGGGAGCTGGAGTAAATGCAAGCTTTACACGATACAGGAGTAGGTAAAAAGTGAAATCAGGTGCCCGACACGGTTAAATCCATGTTACTATATATAGCCATGTTGAGTGGGGTAAAACGGGTAAAAGTGGGGGCACGTGTCGCGCGATAAAGCACATCGATTTCTATAACACTGTAAAATCAGTCAAATCCCCCATGTTGGGAAGCAATTTGCCTTCCTAAGCATACTTCGTGCTGTGTGGAACGCATGTCGTGTGAGCCAGGCGTGCCGGGCGATACACTTTTTTGTTATGCCCTTTTCCCGACATGGGGAAGAATGCTTCAAGCCACTCGACATGCTAGCCCGATATGATTGACCGACACTGGAGCCCGACATGCAACTCAAGGAGTTTGAGGGTGCTGCCTGATATGATCAAGGAAAGGCGGATGGACGATATGACCAGAAAAAGGGATATCGGGAAGAGCAAAAACTAAAGGGCCATCTACTATGCATTCCCGATACACAGAACAAAAGAGGAAATGCAAGGGTAGAAAAACTAAAGCTAAAGAAAGGAAGAAACATTGATGTGTAAAACATCATTGGCTAAAAAGGGAAGACTTCCACCCTTAGATAGTGTTACCCATCAAGGTTGTAAAACTAAGTCAGTGGCCCATAAAACAAGAGAGTCTGTGCATGTGGCGTATGCACTGACTTGGGCCTTATTACAATAATAATGTTCATAAAGTTTTTCTGCATGAAAGGAAATAACGTCCTATGCTAGGAAAAGTGAAAATTCAGACTGCCTCCCGAAGAGCGTTGTAGTTTCTGTCGTTAGCTCGACAGGATTCAGATACTTCTACTCCGATCCTTCGGTTGTTTCCTCAGTGTCCTATAGGGTTATCTCCGACCTTCTCATGAATGCTTCATCTTCATAAAACCTCTTGACTCTATGCCCGTTCACTGGAAAGACCTTTGCCGGATTGTCTTTGTCATACAGTTCCATCATCCCTGATGGATAAATCTTGCTACGATGAAGGGTCCAAACCATCTTCTCTGCAACTTCCCTAGAAAAAGACAGATAGAGGATTTAAATAACAGAACTTTATCACATTTGTTGATGTCCTTTTTCTTCAGATGGGCATCCTGACATATCTTGGTTCTTTGCTTGTAAATCTTGGCATTTTCATATGCATGGAGTCTCAAGTCTTCAAGCTAAAGGAGGGCTTCAGTTTGAAGTTGGTGACATTTAGAGGCCACGTTACAACCGGGTTTCTCTCTTCATTAGCTCGAACTTGAATGAATGAGCGAAGAGAGCGAGCTTTAGGGGCTTGATCAACCATGACTTTCCAAGAGCTTGGATGACCTAGAAAGAAAGAAAGGAGTACCTGGAAAGAAACAAAGGTGTAAGAGTGTTGTATAAATTATGAACAGTAAATATTATGTGCAATAAATAATTGTAGTATTATATGCATATGTACAAGGTTTTGGCAAAGTGCAAGCGAAACTAAAGTTCGTAGAATGGTTTTCTTTGCCTATCCCCGGAAAAAATGCCAAAAAATTGACGAGCCTTAAACGTGGGTCTAAGAAAGGAATCATGTCTAGGTTATCGAACTTTAGAAATTTATAATACCCGAATGTTTAAGACACCTGCAACTAGCACAAGGTCAAAGTAGTTCGGGGTCAAACATAGGGATAGGAAGAACGACACTTTCGAACTTGAGTTTCACTTGTCTAAGCACATCAAGCAGGTAAAAGGATAGGCTTGGTTGTAACAAGAAAGCATCGTAAAGAAATTAAACTAAAAGGCTATCTCCAATTGGAGTTACTAGAAAGATTATGATTTTAGGGTTTAGCAATTTTTATAGAGGTTTTAAATAACACAATATGAGGGGATAAAACTGTCGATGAGGTAAAGCACAAAGGAAGAAAACTTAGGCATAACAAGCAGAAATGAAAGACATCATGTAGCCTCTTCTCTCAAAGAGGGTACCTCTAACTACACACCATTTATCTTTCTTAAGGGCAGTGGTCGTAGATTAGAGTGGTAAGGTAAATTGAAGTAGCCCTGATCCTAGGTACTCTCGTACACCCGAATCAGACCAAACTATAGAGTTCTGATAGCCCCTTCTCAAGGGTGTCGAAACGGGAAACACGATTTGATAGCTAGTCTAAAGCGCGATCCAAAAGAAGAAACTAGAGTTCATATGCTATAAAGAAATCATCCAACATAAAGGAACCATACACAGAACAATAAGAGATAAACTCCATAGATTCCGATAAGCTTAAAAAGAGTAAAAAAGGTTTAGTTACAATGTATAGTAAATGAAAGTAAATGCTGAAAAGGGAAGATAGGTATCAACCTCCTTGATGTGGGAGGTCGATATACAGTAGCAGACCCCCAAGGCGTCACTAAACCGGTATCGGGTGGGACCTCTGCCCGATATCCCCATGTCAGGCAGACGCCCTATCGGGCAACATGCCGTGATGGCCAGACGTATCGGCCAAGGCTCCCCACCCGATACGATCGTGTCGGGAACCGCCCTGTCGGGCGACATGCCGTGATGGCCAGACGTATCGGCCAGGGCTCCTTGTATCGGTTTCGGTATCGTGTCGGGTTAGAGATGACTTAGGTTCTCAGGTTCCTTGTATCGGGTGTAGGGGGTGAGCCGTCTCGGGTTGAAGCCCATCTAGGAACCTGGCACACTGGGTGGCCTTCTTGATCGTATCGGGCTGCTACGGCTACCGAGACGGGTTCTAAGTGAACCACTCATGCCCCTCTTGGGTTGGGGGTTTTCTCACCTAGTGTCACCCGACACACCTTGGGACCCGACGCACTAGCTCCAGATGCTTTCTAAAGTAAGCTTTCGTAAGGTTCCGACCCATCCCATCGAAGTCCTGTAGCTTCTATTTATAGGCAGCAACTGGTAGAGGTTGCGGTTCTTGTGGGGCCACATGTCCTTCATCGACTCTATTTACGTGGCCTCGGGGATGACCGACACATGCGCATCGCCTGGTATGGCAGGCTGTCGCGTGCCGGATTGTGAACGTATCGGGTTACCTTGGTGGGTAGCTGCTTCCGATGAGTGACGTGTATCATGTGACACACCCATGTCGGGTTGATTAGTCGTTGTGGGAAAAGCTCTCTATCGGGTAGGTAGGTACCGCTCGTCGGGGCCTCCTCACGTGACATGCCATATCGGGTTGCTGCCATATTGAGAAGCGATCGTGATGGATAAGTGGGTGTGTCGGGTGACCAGTAGAAGGGTCGATGAGGTGCACATTGTATATGGACCGAGACAGCCCTTTTGCGGACTTTAGGTGGAAAAATAGGGAAAATCTATACAAAAGATGGGAACAGAGTCAGGGGCGTAGTGCAGGTTATTTTTTTGCAATAACAAGACAAAATTGAGAGGAAATACAGTTTAGAGGGCAGTTTTGACAATGAATTGTAGCCTATAAATGGCCATAAAATGGGTGTTATCAATCATCCATTAGAGTTAGTAGGAGATTTGTAAGAGATCGAGTCCTACATGTATGTCATGTTAGGCTCTCACTTTCACCACATCCCAATCTCTCATTCAACCATGAAGATGAAGGTTCTCTCTCTTGGTTAAGAGAGTTGAAGAAGAGTAAGGGAAGGAGTCCCTTGGTGAAGAAGGCAAGGTTGAAGACTTGGAGAAAGAGTGGGTAAGCCCTTGGTGAAGGCTAAAGACTCCTTCCTCAAGTGGGTAAGTCCTTGGTGTCCTCCTTGGTGAAGGTGAAGTCAAAGGCTAAAGATCTAAGAGGAATGGGTAATTCCTTCAAGCCTGAAGACTTGTGAAAGAGTGGGTAAGTCCTTGGTGAAGGCAGAAGACTCCTTACAAAGTGGGTAAGTCCTTGGGTAGGTTGAAAACTCTTGGATTGGATAGGTAAGTCTTTTGGAAGGTCATGTATTCTATGTCTTATGATGAATATAAGAGTGTAATGGGTAAGAAATCCTAGAGGTTTACCTCTCTAGGTAGTGTACGGACATACTTCTAGTTTGAAGTATGGAATCACTCTACATAGCTTGTCAATTGGTGCATGTTCAATCTCTCTCATCATTGATATGTATGTTTAGTTTCACTCATATTCCCATATTAGCAACCTTATCTTGTGATTAATCTTGAAGATCTATTGAATTTTGTTATAGTGCTTATAGCTATGTTCACCCCCCAACCCTAGAGCATCCAATCACCCATCCTAGGATCCAACAAGTGGTATCAAAGTGGGTCTTCTCCAAGCATACTTCCACAAGTAGGATAAGATGGGTGATTACCAAGGAGGGAGATACTTCATCAACCTTCCAATATTTGATGGGAGTAACTTCCTCTATTAGAAGATAAGGCTTCAATTCCACATCCAAGGATCAAGTCTAGAGATATGGCAAATAGTAGATCATCCATACAACTTACCAGTGGCAAAGATAGAAGAATGGGATGAAGATACCTGGAAGAAATCTACCTTGAATGCAAGAGCCATCAACATTCTTTATGCATGCATGCCCCCCACCAAGTTCAACTGGATTTCCTCTTGTAAGATAGATTATGAAGTATGGAGAAAGTTATCATTACTCATGAGGGTATTTAAAAAGTGAAGGAAAGCAAAGTATACATGTCAAGGGTCTTCTTGAAAACTTCAAGATGGGGAAGGAGAGGATAGATGAGATGCACTCAAGGCTCAACACCATTGTGAATGGTATTTCCATTCTAGGTCATCCTATGGATAGAAGAGAGATCAACTCAAAGATCCATAGAACTCTTCCCAAGAGGTGGGAACCCAAGGTGACTTCCATTGAAGAAGTAAAGTCTCATGGTGATATCCCCATTGAAGAGATCATAGGAAATCTACAAGCTCATGAAGCCAAACTTGACAAGCAACATGAAGAAGAAAGAGGAGAAGAGAAGGAGCTCAAGAGAATGAACAAGGTTGAAATCAAGGCTCAAATTGAAGATATTGTTGGTCAAGCCTCTCCATCCTCTCATGTTGAAGATGCCATGTACTCCAAGGGTAGAATATACAAAGGCAATCCTTCCTCCTCCATCTGGTGCCTCAACTATGGAAAGAGGGGTCACTTAAAGATAGATTATCTACAAGAAAAATAGACCCATTATCACAAAAGAAGAGAAGTACAATAAGAAGGAGAAATGGCACAATAGCTCAAGTGACTCCTCCAACTCAAGCTCGAGTGCCTCCTCTACCACAAGCTCAAGTGAAGAATCAAGTGGAGGATCTAGCTCAAGCTCTAGTGATGAAGGAGAATACCATTTTGCTCTCATGGCTTCAACAAATGAATGATCAAATGAGGTAAAATCTAAACTCTTTAGATAAAGAACATTTAGATGCTATCATTAATGCTTCTCGTGCCTCTCTTAAGTCTTCTAAAAAGAAAAGGAGTAAGCTTGCTAGAATTGTTGATAATTTACATGTAGAAATAGATGATATTGAGCATGCTAATACTTATTTGCTTGATGATAAAAATGCCTATCTTAGTAAAGTAGATTCTCTTAAACTTCAAAATGCTAATTTTCTTGATAAGATTAAATTTTTAGAAGATTATCCTCATATGCCTAGTTCTAATGAAGAGCATACTTTAATTGTTGATTCTATCATGTATGGCATTGATGTTCTTAGGACTAAAAACAAGAACAAAGGCTTAACTTTTCAAGGTTTTGAATCTGAAAATAGGATCTATCATTCTAATATTACTATCTTTGAAAATGAACATGCTTCTTTGCTTGCCGAAATCAATGTGCTTGAATCTTGTTCTAGTTTTACTAGTTGAGAGAATAATGATGTTTATCTTCATATTGATAAACATTCTTATATGACCAAAACTCTTTTCTTAGAGAATGATCTTTTGCATTCTAGAGATGATCTTAATCAATTGTTTTCTTCTATTACTACTCTTGTGCATTATAATCATTGTTTGGGATCCTCTTTGCAAAATTTTATATGTGGTAAAAAGAATCTTAATGATATCCTACATCATACTACTAAACAAATTGGTAGACATCGCTTAGGATATGATTTTCGACAAAGGAACAACATAGGCAAAGGACCTCCAATCTTTCATGGAGAATCCTCTAGTTCCAAGGCTATGGGCACATGCATCTATATTGCAATAATTTTGGTCATTATTATACTTGTTGTCCTTTTAGGAAAGCACCAAAGAGAAATAAGACTTTGTTTGCTAGGATAACCCTCTGGACCCAAAAACTTGATTTGGGTCCATTTCATCTTTCTTCTTGTAGGTACTTGCAAATGGATTGACTTGACCTATTCAATTGCAAATTGACTTCTCAATCCACATGAAAGAACAAAACTAAGATGTGTAGGGGGTGACGACAAGTGGAAAAGAATGGGTAAATATATAGGCAATGTTACTCTTTCTCATATCCAATCATAGTGTGTTTTGGCCAAGTTAGTGTGCACTATACATATGGTTTTTGAGTCAAAAGTGGTATATTGTAATTCTTATCACTTTCTTGCACATAAATTGTTGCTCATGCTTTCATAGTGCATTACTAACTTTCTTACACATGTTAGGATATAGTATATATATTTGTCTTGCCTATAGATATATTTTTCATATATATATGTGATCTTGACAACAACTTGATCGATCAAGTTTGTCCTAATAGAAACTTGACCGACCAGCACCAATGGGTGTTCCCAACAGTTGTTTTCAATCGACTTTGTCCTGATAGTAAGTCGACTGATGGAACTGGGCATAGAATACAAATTGGCTTATTCAATGATAATTTCCCTCTCAACTAGATTTTCTCAACCAATAGCCTTATTCTTTGGCACTCCATTGGTACCTTCATATATGCATATTTCCATGCTTTAAATTGTCGATCTTACTTACAACTCTATCTTTCTAATTGCCATAATTTGATATCCCAATAGTGATATTCCTATATCATGCAATAACTTGTTTTGAGTTGTTTTGTAGGTTTCGATGATGATATCTTTAGATCTCTGGTTGTGTCTTCAAATGCTTCCATTGTGATCTAACTTGATACATATATATAGTTGTATATCTTGTTTGGATACAACCTTGAGGTTCTTAGTGGTAATCATCTTTTGGTAATTATTCATATTTTCTACTAAGTTATATCTTTCATTCTTCTAAAATTGTATATCTCTTTGTTTGGAGATATCTCTACATCTACTCATAGCTTGTTCTTTAACTTGTGCATCTCTTGCTATGATATAGATCCCACTAATAGCCCTAACTTGTGATAACATCTACTAGTAGTCTATCTACATGTAGTTCTAGTTATTTTCATCAGTGGTATTCTACTGTATGCTATGCTTGTATCTTGTTTCATACTTACTGAAGCTTGTTCCTTTAATTCCATATCTACTATTGTGAGCTTCTTATGTAGCATTATGATGCAGGATATATAGAGATACATTGCATGTAGAAATTGGAGCATCCTTGGATTTTATGCAGATTGTGCTCCAGTGTCAGATTTTGATGCAAGACTAGTGTTTTTATGTAGAAACAGCGTTCTGAGCAAGACTCATTGCTTCATGATGTTCCCTCATGCTTTTTTGGCAAATTGCATCATATGAGGGTTAAAATTGTGATTTATTATTTTTTTGCAACACTTTATCTTGCCTTGATTTTTGCTAGAATTACATTATGGGTTGTTCAAATGCATGCCTTGACTTGCTTTTCTTTCTATGCTTGGACAAGCCCATTATTTTGTTGTTCTAATTTCCATTATAACTTTGCTATCTCCTTTCTTTTAACAAGTGGTGTCTCTTATCTCTACATACCCCCATTTTTTGAAATGACAAAGGCAGAGAAAGCATGTCTTCTTCTGTAAAGAAGGGGGAGAAAGCATGTCTTACATGTAGAGGGAGAAGCATGTCTATGTAAAGGGGTGAAGGTAAAAGGGATAAGACATATATGTCTAGAACATATATGAGTATAAGACATAGTATTCTGTAAGTGATATGAAATTTAACCATGCAGGAGAAACAGCATCAGTTGAGGAGGAGTATGAAAACTCCACTAGCATCAATTGAGGGGGAGCATATGAACTCATTTCTATTGAAACCCCTAGGTTTCTCCAAAGGTATGACTTTACTTGGATGATTTCAATACATTTATAGAATGGTTTGTAATCTTCAAAAAGGGGGAGATTGTTGACTCTAGGTCAATGTTGACTCTAGGTCAATGTTGACCAAATCCTTATTTTTGACGATGAATAAACTATTGTAATTAATTGTGTCTAATGTCTCTACTTTTGTGATATCATATTAGGTATAGGCACACTCCAAATTCCTTAACGTGTGCATCTCAACTTGGAGAAAAGACAAGTTAAAATCAATGCAAGTGAACTTTTGTGGAATATGATGTAAATCCATTAGAATCATGTTTTAAATCACTTGTAATGATTGTATGAGTTGTAATTAAGCTTAGAAAAAATCAAGAGCACTTAAATCGAATTTTTAAGCACTTTAATGACATTGTCCAAAATTTATTACATATTGTTTATCAGTCGAGTTACAAACTCGACCGATCCTTGATGGATTTTGATAATGTCATGGTTTGATTGAGTTTCCTATACACAGAACTCGACCAATCCATGCATTGGAACCAAATTGATTTAACTGTCGGTCGAGTTTCATCTAGGATAAACTCGATCAATTGTTCAAATCTGCTATCATATGGTGCAATCGGTCAAGTTACCTTTATTGAAACTCGAGTGATCACATTGTATGAAAAAATGCAAAAAAGTGCTTCGAGTTGTTGGAATGTTGCAAAACTCGAAAAAATATCTGTTGCAACATCCCAAACGGCTAGTATTCATCCTTATGTGTTCCCAAAATCATCTAGGCATCCCCAACTATAAATAGGACCCCTTGGGCTTCATCCTATGGTTATCCAAGCACTACAAAGGTCCTTATTCTATAGTTGAGTGCATCCTACAACCTCCTTACTCTCTCTCTAAGCTTAAGCACTTGCATCATCCATTAGAGTGAGTAGGAGATTTGTAAGAGATCTATTCCTAAATGTATATCTTGTGGGGCTCTCACTTCCACCACCTCCCAATCTCTCATTCAACCATGAAGATGAAGGTCTCTCACTTGGCTTAGAGAGGTGAAGAAGAACACGAGAAGGAGTCCCTTGGTAAAAAAGAAGGCAAGGCTGAAGACCTAGAGAAAAAAATGGGTAAGCCCTTGGTGAAGGCTGAAGACTCCTTGACCTTGGTTAAAGATTCTCCTTGGTGAAAGTGAAGTCAGAGGTTAAAGATCCAAGAAGAGTGGGTAATTCCTTCAAGGCCGAAGACTTGTGCAAGAGTGGGTAAGTCCTTGGTGAAGGCATAAGCCTCCTTGCAAAGTGGGTAAGTCCTTGGTTAGGTTGAAGACTCTTGGCTTGGATAGAGAAGTCCTTTGATAGTTCATGTATTGTATGTCTTATGATGAATATAAGAGTGTAATGGTTATGAAATCCTAGAGGTTTACCTCTCTATGTAGTGGATTGAAATACTTCTAATTTGAAGTATGGAACCACTCTACATAGCTTGTTAATTGGTGCATGCTACATATCTCTCATCATTGCTATGTATGTTTAGTTTCACTACAATTCCTATATTAGCAACCTTATCTTGTGATTAATCTTGAAGGTCTATTGAATTTTGTTTAAGTGCTTTTAGCTCTATTCAACCCCCCCCCTAGAGCATCTAATTACCCATCCTATGATCCAACAAAAGGATGCCCTAAACTTGGGTTGGAATTTTACTTCACAAAGAAATGGAAACATTCACATGATGTATTTTCTTCTTTACTTCATTCTCATTCATTTGATGAAATTTTCAATACATATATCATTCCACCCATAATATTAGGCATTAGGATTCATGCATTTCTCATGATATTTGCCATATAGATTCATCATGTTTTATTTTTGCAAAATGATTTGAATGTTACTTGTGAATCTTCATAAGCCACCTATTTCATTTCATCCATTTCTCTTATTGGTAGGACATGTATATGATTGATATCCTCAATCATTCTTATCAGGAGAACTACTTCCAAGTAGTTGGTAGTTAGGAAAGAGCAATGTAGATGGGGAATCACATGATGCACCAAGTGAATGCCTGATTGACTATGATATTAACTGCTCTACTAATAGTGTTTCACTTATCTAAGGGTGGACGTCTTTGTGGATGTTTTTGGTCACTTGAGAGTATTTGATTGTTCAGTGGTCAGTAAAGGCCGGTTTGGGACCGCCAGGTGGGGATCGTTGAGAATAGAAATTCATATTTTGTATCATTTTTTTGAGTTGTCTCAAACAGATCTGAGGTTGTGTTGCTCGAGGATGAGCAACATTTAAGCTTAGGGGAGTTTGATGCACCCAATAATTTCCGTTTTCCTAGGCTATTATTACATATTTTTGTGCACTTATTGTTTATTTTGATATCTTTTGCGTAGTATTTATTATCATTAGCATCTGACACTTATTTGCATCAAATCAAAGTATTTTTAATGTTCCTTTTAGATTCTTTATTATTTGGGAGCTTATGTTTGGTTTTTGTGAATTTTAGGTGAATCTATGAGAAACTACACAACTCAACACTACTGACCTGCCTATCGGTGGTATTGATACTTCCTCAGAAAGGAACAATCAAATCGAGGAAACTCGATAGTACTCACCGGAAGAATTTGGTACTATCGACAACAACATAGGGAGAACTCAAAAAATTTAGAAAAATCTCATTACTACTAACGTCAACTTGGTACTACCGACAACTACATAGGTGGCCACAACTTATCAAGGGTGTCAATACTACCGACACAGTGAGATCAGGCAGATCTAAAGACATCATTAATCTGACGATTGAGGATTAATTTTTCCCTAAGTCACTTCTATGACTTAGGGGGAGTTCATCCATACCTAATCATCATGTTCCATTTAGTTGTATGGTAGCGGAGAGTGAAGAAGAGAGAAACGAGAGGAGAAAGCTATGTTCCTGATGGTTTGTGCACTTTCGGTGTCCCGATTTCCATTCAAAAGACTGCATATCACCATGTTTGTTGGGAGGAACCTTCCTTACCATCTTTCTCCATGGATTTTTCCTTGTTTCTCAATGTTTTCAATCTTCTCTACTTCTTTTTCCATGTGAAAAGCAATTGAAATCATGTGGGGCTAATCCACTTCTTCCTTAGGACCCAGGAACAACCCAATTTTGTGTTTTAATTGAGAATTATCATTTAATATACATGTTTTTCTTAATATTTGGACATAATTCTATGAGAGTATCACGAATTATCCATGCTTGATCACCATAGGTAATTGTTTAGACCTTAATTGCTTCAGAAGAGGGATTCAGGGTTGGAAAATTCATAGAATTACATGTTTTATATTGCACCTTGAGAAAGGGGATTATGAATGTGAAGAAAATAACCCAGAGTTTTAGGTAAAGCACCTAACTAATAACATAATTGCTACATGAGTGGGATTGGTATTAGGTTAGGTAGTGAATTACGCCATGGGATTGTGTACTTCTTGTTATAGGTCTCTTTGTCCAGGGTTAGGAGAGATTAATATTAATGAATTAATGTTAATTGTAATGTAATCTATGGTAAAACCACAATTCTAAGGAATCCATTCCATTTGTGATCATTACCAATAATTTTAGTTTTAATTCTAACAAATTAGCTATTTATTTAATCAATTCCCTTTTTTGTATCGACCTAGATGATCGAGTCGTTGTTAGTAGTAATTTCTAGATACACGTTTTCTGTGTTTGACATATGGGATGTTGTAGGCTTGTATTACATTAATATGTATACTTGCGTATGATGTGTAGTTTATGCTACATCAAACAGACTCAAAATGACCAAGGGTGTGGGAGATCATAACAGTCTGGCTCTCCTAAATCTTATATGGCACTAATTTTGACTTAATAGTGGTCAGTTGTAGTATGAGTGGTATACCTCATCTCCAATGGGCATAAAAGACGTAATACAAGATCCTTCTTCTGACTCAGAGCATCAAAAACTACATTTTCTTTATCGGGATGATAGGTGATGATAAAGTCATAGTCTTTAAGGTACTCCATCCACCTTCATTGTTGTAGGTTCAAATATTTCTCTATCAACAAATACCTATTGCTTTTATGGTCAGAGAAGACTTCAAACTTCACTCCATATAGAAAGTGTCGCTAGATTTTTAGAGCATGAACAATGGCGGCTAGCTCTAAATCATGTGTAGCAAAATTTGCTTCATTCGGTTTCAATTGGTGGGAAACGTAGGTGATCATCCTACCTTCTTGCATCAGGAAACATCCTAAGCATTGTTTGGAAGCTTTAGTGTAAATGAAATGGGGTATGCCTTCAACAGGCAAGGCAAGAACAGGTGCAGATGTCAAGCACTCCTTCAACTTCTAGAAATTGTCCTCATATTCAGGTGTCCATGAGAACTTGACCTCCTTTCGTGTCAACTTGGTCAAAGGCAAGGCCAACTCTGAGAAGCTCTTGATGAATATTCAATAGTAATCTACTAACCTGAAGACACTACGAATCTCTAAAGTATTATTTGGAGCTTTCCACTTGGTCACAACTTCTACCTTTGTGTGATCTACAGCTCTATGTTTGGCAAAAATCACATGACCCAGAAACATCACTTCCTTTATCCAAAACTCACTTTTTGAGAATTTAGCATAAAGTTGGTTTTGCAAGTGTGTTGAGCATAATATGCAAGTGTTCATGATGATGTTCTTCCATATCAGAGTAAACCAAAATGTTATCAATAAACACCACCACAAACTAATTGAGGTAAGGGCAGAATACTCAGTTCATCAGGTCCATGAAAGCAGTAGGGGCATTAGTCAAACCGAAAGGCATGACCAGGAACTCATAATGCCCATAGAAAATTCTGAACGTTGTCTTCGGCACATCCTCATCCTTTGCACGCATATAGTAGTAGCCACTTCACATGTACAACTTTGAAAACATGGTGGCTGACTTCAGCGATCGAATAGGTCATCAATGTGAGGTAAGGGATAATGGTTTTTCACTATCACTTGGTTGAGCATGTAGTAGTCCATGCACATCTGCATACCATCCTTCTTCTTCATGAACAGGATAGGGTCTCCCCAAGGTGAGATGATGGGGTAGATAAAACCCATGTCAAGAAGCTCCTGAAGTTGCTTCTTAAGCTCGGAAAGATCAGTAGGGTCAAAGCAGTAAGGTGGCTTGGATATCGATAAAGTCCCGGGCATAAGCTCGATGGAAAATTCCACCTCACGAATTGGTGGCATTCCGGGCAACTCCTCAGGAAAGACATCAGGAAAGTCCTTCACCACATCTATATTAATAAGAGTAGGAGGTGTGGCATCAAGAATGATAGATGCTAAGTATGCTCTACACCCTTGCAAGACAAGTTTTGTGGCTTTGATGGTAGATATGATGAATTGATGATCCTCTCACTTCCTACTCTTGATACATAGCCTCTCTCCATTTGGATGCAATAAGCTAACTTTCTTTTCCTGACAGAATGAGGTTGCATCATGCTTCTTCAACCAGTCCATGCCCAAGATAATATCAAAAGTAGACATGTCAAGCAGGATAAAGTCTGAAGGAAACATCTTTCCAGATATACAAAGGTCCAAGGTAGGAAGTTTGAGGTAAGAAGAGAAGATCCTATCACTAGGTGTTTTTACATCTAACACATAGCCCATATATTCAAATTCTAACTCTAACATGGAAGCAAGCTGAAAAAACATGAAGGTGTTTGAAGAGCCAAAATAAAAAAGTGCCTTAATAGGATGCATATTGATATGTAAGGTACCTTTAATGACTTCATTGTCCTTTCCAGCTTCTTCAATATTCAAAGAAAACACCCTTTCATTCTTCCTCTCCACATGATTGTTGTTCCACGAAGGTGGATTCTATCATGGTTGTTGCAGCTATAGTGTCGACTGTTGGGCCAGTTGTTGGGCTGGAGCCTATCCTTGCTGAAACTGGGGACAAAAAGGTAGAATATGTCCAACCTGGCTGCACTCATGGTAGGTAGGTGTGGGTCAATAATTTCTTCGAGCAGGGGCGTTGTTGGCAGGGCACCTCCCAGGAGGATGGTAGCGGGAGCACCGGTTGCACCTCTCACGACCATGGTTGTCGCCATGATTCTTCCTCTTCTTGTTGTTGTTGTACCCTAAAGGTTGGAATCCAGGGAAGATTCAATCACCAAGGCCTTGTCCACCATTTTTTAGTAGGTGAGTGGAAGTTGTGGAATAATAATTCAGCCAACTTGATAGCTCAGACCCTCCAAGAATAGGGTCGATCTTCTTTTGTCACCAAGGTCTATGGCATAGCGTTCCAACATTAGGAACCATTGAGCGTATTCAGCAACGCCCATACCCCGTACTTAAGGTTGTAGAACTCACCCTCCTTCCTCAAGAAAGATGAGCAGATGTACTTCTCCCAGAAGAGCTTGATAAATTGGTCCCAAGTCATGGTGATTGTGTCTCTGGTAGGGGCTATGTCGTTCCACCACACTCAGGTCATTCCATCCATCATGTAGGTTGCAAAGTAGACTTTCTAGTGAGGAGGACATGCCATGCCCTCAAAAGTCTGGTCCAGGTTGCAAAGTAGACTTTCTAGAGAGGGACATATCATAGTTCAAGAAAGGAATATGTTCTTAATTATCTGATTCCATCCATTTTCCATTCATTTTAATTCACCACCTTAAGATGATCAAGTAACCTGGATTATTTCCATTCAAATGCATTGCATGGCATAATAGGTGATATGCTGCTTAGTTTCTCTTTTATTGCATTAGTTAGAAAATGAAAAATCGTACGTCAACAACTTTTGTGCACATCATTCTAGTTCTGTTACAATTGCATGTAGATTGCATAAATTTTTCATCATTCATTTTATGTCATGTGGTTACATTATTTCTTCTAAAATAAGAGTGCATGGATACACATCCATACCCATAGGAAAAATATGAAAAGAAAAAAATGAATGAGATATGTTAGTGAAACCCAATCATAACTTTCCATCATTCTAAATAGTATGCCAATGAGAAAAACGAAAACAAATTGAATTAAAAAGGGAGAAAGGATTACCTAAACTCTTCATATAGAAATGAAAACATTCACATGATGTATTCTCTTCTTTACTTTATTCTCATCCATTTGATGATGTTTTCAACACATGCATCATTCCACCCATAATATTAGGCATTAGGATTCATGCATTTCTCATTATATTTTCCATATAGGTTCATCACATTTTATTTTTGCATAAATGATTCAAATGTTACTTGTGATTCTTCATAAGCCACCTATCTCGTTCCATCCATTGCTCTTATTGGTACGCCACATATATGATTGATTTCCTCATTCATTCTTTTAAGGAGAACTGCTTCCAAGTAGTTGGTAGTTAGGAAAGAGAAATGTAGATAGGGAGTCACATGATGCACCAAGTGAATGCCTGATTGACCATGATATCAACTTCTCTATTAATAGTGTTCACTGATCTAAGGGTGGACATCTTTCATGGATATTTTGGTCGCTTGAGAGTAGTTGTTTGTTTATTGGTCAGTGAAGGTCGGTTTGGAACCGCCAGGTGGGGATAGTTGAGAAAGTAAATTCATATTTTATGTCCTTTTGCTGGCTTGTCTCAAAAAAGTATGAGGGTTTGTTGCTCATGGACAGGCAACATTTAAGCTTAGGGGAGTTTGAAGCACTAGATAATTTTCATTTTCATAGGATATTTATTATGAATTTTTGTGCATTTACTATTCATTTTTATATCATTTGTCCATGATTTATTATCGTTAGCCCAAGACACTTAATTGCATCAAATAAATGTATTTTTAATGTTCCTGGTAGATTCATTATTATTTGGGATCTTATGTTCATTTTTTGTAGAACTTCAAGTGTATCTACAAGAAACTACATAGTTGGGTACTACCGACTTGACTGTTGGTGGTACTGAAACTTGCTCAGAAAGGAACATGAGAAATCGAGTCAACTCGGTAGTACCAAGCAAGGAAGTTGATACTATCGACAACCTCACAGTAAGGATTCAAAAAATCTTGAGAAATATCGGTACTACCGACATCAACTCAGTAGTATCAAAAACTACATAGGTGACCGCAACTATCGAAGGCATTGGTAGTATCAAAAATCAATCGGTAGTACTGACACTATGAGATTAGGTAGATCTAAAAATCATGTTTAATGAGATGGTTGGCAATTAACGATGCCCTAAGTCACTTCTATGACTTAGGGGGACTTCGGCCAAACCTATGTATATCATTCTATTCCATTGTATGACAGTCGAGAGAAAGGAGAGGATAAAGCAGAGAAGAAAGTCATGTTCTTGAAGATTCGAACATCTCTGATGGATGGATTTGGAGCCCGATGTCTACGAATCAGCACATTCATGTGAGGGAGTCATCCATACCATCTTCTTTAGGGGATCTTTTAGTTCTCTAATGTTCTCCATGTTTTTCCTCTTCTCTCTTATACATTCGACAATGAGGAATCATGTGAGGCTAATCCCCTTGTTCGTTATGACCCGGAAGTAGTCTGGTTATGCATTGTAATTGACTATTATGCATTAATATATCTTTTTCTCTTAATTTCTAGGCATAATTCTATGAGGATGTCATGAATTATCCATGCTTGATCACCATAGGTAAATAGACCATCAATTTCTTCTAGATGGGGATTAAGGGTTCAAAAACTCATAGAATTACATGTTTTATATCGTACCTTGAATAAGGGGCTTATAAATGTGAAGAGAATAACCCAGAGTTTTGGTAAAGCACCTAACTAATAACTCAATTATTATAAGAGCGGGATTGGTATTAGATAAGGTAGTGAATTATGCCTTGAGAGTGGGTAATTCTTGCTATAGGCCTCTTTATCTAGGGGTCAGGAGAGATACTTGTTAATGATATGATGTTAATTTCAATGCTAACTGAGGTGAAGCCATAATCCTAAGGAATTCACACCACTTGAGATCAAAACCTATAATCTTAGATTTATTTTCTGCATATTAGATAATTGCGCCTTCACTGAAAGTTTTCATTGGCTTAGTTGATCACATCGCAGTTAGTAGTAGTCTCTGGAGAGTGTTTCTCTAAGTTCAACATCCAGGCCACTTTGGGCCTATATTACATTGATATGTATACTTGTGTTTAATGTGTGGTTTGGGCATATCACCAAGACATGAAGAAGTCATACGCTGATAATCTTTGGATGACTTTCGAGTTCCAAGTGGGATACAAGTTATATCTCAAGGTCTCTCCTTGAAAAGGCATGTTGAGGTTTAGGAAGAAGGGTAAGTTGGCTCCCATGTATATGGGACCTTACCCTATGGTGGAACGTGTTGGGAAGGTGGCTTATAGGTTGGAGTTGCCACTTGAGTTGCATAAGTTACATCCTATCTTTCATGTCTCAATGTTGAGGATGTGTCACCCAGATACCGAGTTGGTGGTGCATTTGGTAGAAGTTGAGTAGAAGAGGGCAAGTCGTATGTGCAAGGTCTGATGTTGATCCTTGATAGAAGGGTGAAGAAGTTGAAGAAGAATGATATAGTGTTTATTAAGGTTTTGTGACATCATCGTGGTGTGGAGGAAGCCACGTAGGAGTTGGAGGATGATATGAGTAGGAAGTATCTATCTCTTCTCGCGTAGGATTTCGGAGGTAAAATCCTTGTTTGGGGTTTATGGTTGTAAGACCCCTGACCTAGATTTCTTGTTGATCTTTCTTTATTTAATTAATAAGATGTTTAAAACCTTAATATAATCATTTGATGTGATTTAAGAGCATGTGACATTCTTATACTTTCAGTTTGGTGCAGTTTGAATAATGTTTGAGCAAGTTATGTTATATGTGTGCTTGTTTTGGATCTAATTGCAATTTACCCATGTCTAGGGTTTATCTTAAAATTTGTCACATGCTTGATGTGCCTCACATGTCTTGTCATCTATTTGAGTAGTTTGGCTCTTGAGGGTGCCTTGTTGTACCCTATTTTTATGAGGAGGGGAGTGGTGACATCATGAGTGGAGTTAGGGTTTGCATTGGTTGCATGGCTTCCCTGGTTGATGTTGCTTCCTTGTATGTAGTGATCAGTGGGCTTTCTTTGGTTGTGTTTTGTAGCGTTCAAAGGTGTTTTGAGTGTGCCTTATGTTCCTTATGGTCGTAGGGTCTTGAACCCTCTCCTTGGTCGCTAAGGACTCCAAGGTTTTGGTCGCTAGGTTTTCTTCTTCGAACAAAGTGCATCACCTTGTTGTTGCAATCACTACCTTTTCTTGTTTGTTATGGTTATTCTTTGATTTATGGGGTTTATGGATTAAGTTTTCACTAATCTACATTGCTTTTCATGATCCTTGTTTCATGTGCATGCTTAGTGCTTTCATGGATGTTCTATGATGGACAAGTGGCATGTTTAGTTGGACACTTATCTTCCCTTATCTCTCTCCTACCCTTGGATATATATACCTCCCTCCTTACTTTCATATGATCCTTTTGCATTGTATCTTTCTCTCCTCTTGCTTGGAGCTCTTCCCCTTTGGTTCTTGGAAGAGAAGGAGCTTGACCTAGGAGCAAAGAGGCCAAATCTTGCATTTGTGGATCTAGAGTTGGAGCTGCTCTCTTTTGGTGATCCTTTGTCTTCCTTAACCTTGGTAAGTAATCTACTCTCCTTGGTTTCATTTTCTTGCAACCTTGTCCCTCTTTCTTCTCTTGTTCGAACCCATGAAGTTTTCATGGTGGTGATTGTGTTAAGATAGGGGAACTTCTCTCCCTCTTGGACGAAATCCATGGTTTTCCATGGTAGTATTCAAAGTTGAGTTGAGGAATGCCTCTCTCTCTTTCTCTTTCTCTCTTTCTCCCTTTCCTTTCTTTTGTAGCCTAGGGTTTTCCCCTCTTCTTGATGCATATTTAACCTATGGTTATGTTTCTTCTTTGAGGTGATGCTAGATTGGGTGTGGAGTTGAACAAGATAGGGTTTTCTGTCTTCCTTGGAGCTTCTTACTTGTGTAGTGGTCTTTCCTCTTCAATCCAAGGTAGGTTATACAACTTTCCCCTCTACTATTGTGGCACCTTAATCTTACATGCAAGCTTTTCTGTCTCTAAAATGTGATTATATGTTTCTAGATGATGATAGCTTGGTCTAGGGATTATGATAACGTGGTGATCTTGTGAAGATTAACTCTTTGCCATGGTCCCTAATTCTTTCACCTGAGATTTAATGGATGGTGGAGGTTTTAGACTACATGAACACATTTAAATGTTGGTTTGTCATCATTTCTTGGTTCTATTTTCTCTCTCTTGGTGATGGAGTGTAACACCTAAGCACACATATGCACATAGTGGAAGCAACACAGAGTTATCCATAATTTGTGCACTCAAGGGTGTATTACACAAAAATGGCATTCAAAACAACAATATAATCAATCACACAAACTAAAGCATTAAACCATTCTCATGATTGTTCTTATAGAACTAACATAAACTTTATTACTTGGAAAATTCAATTGACATCTTGAGTCCCTACTCTAAAGTTATAAACATTAAAACATATAACTAAGTGTATGAACCTGAGGATCATCTTATAGTTGGCACCCCACCAAATTTTATCATGATCTATCTTTCTGCTCCAACCCTCTAAATGCAACTTCTGTTCATTCTCCCCACCTGCAGACATCTCGTCCCCATCCATGCATTGGAAAAATGATTGTTAGCATAAGTGGCATGAGTATTCTAACATATAGATTACTGAAGAAGTAAAATGCTAAAAAATGTTCTTGAACATGATAAGCATGAAACTAACATTAGATTCTGTATAAAAATTGAAACATAAATAAGTCTTCTTTCTTTAGCTTAGCTCTTTCTTTTTACTTATCTTACTCTAGAGACTTGTACTCTGGTACCTGGGTCTCATGACCTGCACAAAGGTTCATGGTTACATAACTTGCACTCTAGGCCTCGATTATGTATCTGAATTGGCCTGCACTCTGGTACCTGGGCCACATGACTTGCACAAAGGGCATGAGTCATGTTCTATTATCATAATCTCTTTTATCATACTTCTATATGAGATTATGCAGATTCTCTAAATTGAGGTATCTTTTATTTATGACTTTTATCTGATTGTGGCCACCATTATACAATAAGTCCTCCTCTGTGACACTGAAGTGTCCTCTATGGTGCAACACACCCTCTGTTGGCACAATGTGCCCTCTGTTGACACTAAAGTATCCTCTATGGTGCAATACACCCTCTGTTGGCACAATGTGCCCTCTAAAATGGAGTAAACACTCCTCTGAATTGGCAACAGATGTCTCTGAATCGTCTCGAGACTCTCTGAATGAGGACCTATCATATAATGTATTATGTGAAGGTTTTGAACTAATTATCTTAAGTCTAGCTTACTAAATTATGAATCTAGACTTATCTGAAACTGAATATTGAATACTCAACATGTATTGGACTCTGAATCTGAATCTACATCTAAATATGGATAATCTCAATTACAAAAATGAGATTGGTTCTAAAACCCTTATCATGTATCTTAATCAAATATCTGGCTACCCACATATTGAGTAATCTAAATCTGAATCAAAATTTGGTATTCTTATTATCTGGATAAATCTTAATTTGAAACTCTTGTTTGATCGAATGACTTAATTAAATTCTAATATCAGATTTATGACATGTAAGTCTAAAGGCTTAGGAAAATAATCTGAACAAAATATAGGAATACTAAGTATACAAAAGTAACTTAAGTAGTAAATGTCTAAAATAGGATTTCTGACATGATAACTCAACCTTCTTGAACGTCTCATGAAGTCTTATCTTAACATGAATCTCAATGCATTCATTTGATCTTAACTCTTAAATACTAAAAATATGAATCTTATAAAATATTATCTTGCAAACTTAATCATAACTTAATGCATTCCACACTTATAATCTTATGACATACTTAATTTTTAGATCTTAATCATTCTAAGAAGTCTAAATAACACTTATTTATTAGATATTAATCAATATAAGAAATGTTAATAGCATATTTTTACTTGAAACCTTAATACATTCTTATCCCACATTATCATGTATGACTATCTTGGTTGCATATGTTATCTTGTAGTCTTATTCATCAATATGGATCATTACTAATAGTTCTTATAGAAACATGATCCTTTAGTTTTTTCATGAACCTATTTCATGAGTCTCTATCATCCTTATAAATCTTAATATCATATCTCTTCTCTAGATATTAGGTACATGTAAGGACATACCCATGAATGTATGAAAATCTTACTTGCATATATTGAATAAAATCTTATAACACTAGATCACATAAAGTATGAAGTTTTATGAAAATATTTTGAGTTTGATAAATATGAATACTCATGGGCATGCACCACTTACATGTGTCAAAGAGAATAAAATATTCATCTTGGATTTCCTCTAGTCAGGTCGAAATCCTGAAAAGACATTCCCTATCATTAAAACCCATTTGAATTAATTTATCCTTATTCATAATTCCCACCACTATATTGTAGTTAACTATGTAGTTAACTTCAAGTGTTTATCCTAATGTATTCTCGTA
This sequence comes from Alisma plantago-aquatica, assembly GCA_963693085.1. Taxonomy (NCBI): domain Eukaryota; kingdom Viridiplantae; phylum Streptophyta; class Magnoliopsida; order Alismatales; family Alismataceae; genus Alisma; species Alisma plantago-aquatica. The sequence goes on from OY856409.1 coordinate 1,823,677,340, forward strand.
TACACAAATACTCTTCTAGAGTAACCTTTATCCCTTAGTCACTCCCTACATAATCTTATGGCATGCATAGAAGTATACCCAAAATGTCATATAAGAACATTCTAATCTCCAAATCATTAAATCTAAAAGAACCATACCATTAAAACGTGGGTGTAACACTTCCCTGAAGTTCAATGATGAGGTTCACACCTATCACACTGATTTAACAAATATCAACATATATGCACATAATCTACTTATCTAACATTTCCTTAAAGTAAATTACATTATCTAGATCATTTAAGAGTCTACAATCTCCTTCAGGTTGTTCTTCATATCTTGAGCTTTCCAATGAGCCCTTGAACATCCTATTCTGACAATCGAGTCAATCTCTATGAATCCCCAAAGTTTATAACAAATCAAATTTGAATCATACTTATTACCTTGTTTTCATGTTCTATTCAGTCTAATTAAGCCTCAAACTGGCGGCCCAACAAGGAGGGACCTGGACCCCTCCCTCTCCTTCACATGTAGTGGTACAAATCATGGATCGCATGCCCCTATTTTTCTGTGAAATAGGGCGCCGACTCCCCCACCTGCTCTCCAGTAAAATCTGGCATCCATGACCAATCCGACGACAATATCAGGCCATATCACCACTATGACTCCCCCTCGGTGCGACTTCATTGGGTTCTCCTCTTCTCAGCTTGACTGGCATTCCCCCTGATGCTCTGCTTGACAGAGTCATTCCTCTACTGCCACTGGGGTAGTTTCCTAAAAGCCCGATCTCGTCGTGAATTCTATCATCGTGCAATCCTAGATCACCAACCACTTCGTCTGGGCCCTGTAGACTAGGGCAGCACTATGGCCATGGCTCCAACGATCAGAATCGAAGATCCCAAAATCCTCCTCCATAGGCAGTACCACCAAAGCTATTGTCTGACTCTCCAGACTTATTATCATGCCTTTCACACTAAAACCCTACTTGACTGCGCCCCCTTTTGATCCAATCATCCTAATCTTTATATCCTCCATCTTTACCAGTCTCACAATGAGATCCACCCACTCTTGGTTGTCACTAAGTTCTTGTTTTGAAATAACATAGGGTCACAAGACCATTCTGGTTCTTTTCAATGCGAGCGTTCTTCTCAAATTTGACCGGCTTAAATGAACCAGTGGGTTGGCATTAAGCAATGGTTCTAACTTTCTTTTCCTCGTTCCATTATTCAAAAATCCCTTAACTACTCTATTCCTTCTAGTTTCTTATACAAACCCTATAGGCTACTCCTTACTCCAGACTGGTCCTAAAATTTGACCAAGAACTCATATAATCTTCTCAAGAAAAATCATCATGACCTAAATCACTACCCAAACTACTCTAGTATAGAGAATATAGTTTCACTTGTACCATGACCTGTATCAATAAATTGAATCACCAAAAATGTGTCACCTCTTATATGTCATTGAGAACATCAAATCAGTCTTAACTGCTATATACATTGGAGAGCCTGACTTAGAATAAGCCTAAGGTACTCTTAGGTATATTATGTAATCCATTGATAGTTACAATGTCCTCAAATTCTAGAAAAACCTTATTATGACCATATTAATCAAACTTAAATTTTCGTATGATCTTTCTAGCATCCCACAATGATCAATTCACCAAAAAGTCCTTGGGCTCTAGATACGCATAACTGGACTGTAATACATGATAAAATATGTAAAACTTGACACACTTGTCTTGATCTCACATAACTAGGGCTTTCTTAGTAGTATTTTCATTCAAAATAATATTTAACAAAAATTTGGGGGTGACATGGAGGTTTTAGATGCATGTGATTTTTTGGAATGTTGGTTTTCTCACATGATCGTAGTTTGGTTTTTGGTGATCAAAATTTTTAGGGTTTTGAATGACATTTCCCTTGAAGTATCTCACTCCTTGAGGTTTCGATTCCATGTTGGTAAGCCACCTGATTTGATCATACTTTTATAGTGGTTTTCTCTCTCTTGATGACCTTCATGATAGGGTCCAAGTGGTTGAAGGTTTGGGGATGGATTTTGGTCACTAAGATGGTTTCCTTGAGAGATCTCTTAGATGACCTAGGTTCTTCAGTCGATGAGGTTACTTTTTTGTTTTACTTTGGTTGCAAAATTTTGGATTCATGGGTTTATTTATAGTTAAACTTCTTCTTTAGTCCTTGAGAGTCTAGTGGTTCTCTTTGATCACTAAGGGGTCTAAATTCCCTTCATTCGATGAAGAGGTAGGTCTTCTCTTTGGTCACTTGCTTTGGTGATGGTCTTCAACCATGTTGGTATATTCTCTTTGGTCACATAGATATGTGACCTAGAATCCTCTTCAGTCAATGGTAATCCTTGGACACTTGTCTTCCTTGTGTATCTACCTTGTGATGATAATGGTTGACCTAATAAGTTCTAAGAATGTGGAGGTGGAAATAATAAGGGTGTAATGATAGTTGTTGTTTTAGAAACCCTATTCAGTTAATTATGAGAAACCCTAACCCTAATTTTGAGTACATGATGATTAATGATTACTTGTTTGAGTAATTATCATGTAATGAAGTATGTTTTCTCCTCTACTTGTGTAACCCTAATGTTGTAGGTTGAATGAACATCATAGCTTGTGATTTCTATGGTAACTTTTATATCACACAGGGTGATGATTAGGAGCCTTGATGAGGCACAATGAGATAATGATGTTATGTAGAAACTATGTGATTAGATCTTGTAACCTCTACAGAGCCTTAGTACCTACTTTGAGGGGATAACCTTGGTGATGTGATGAGGGATTGTTATCCCATAGTAATGAGATGATGATGATGGCCTTGTGTATGGCAGTGAGATAGTATCATGTAATGATGTGTTCAGCTTTATGATTAATATGTTTTATATCTTCTAGAGTTGCATTTACCCTTATCCTTTATATAATCTATTTAGGGTTTTTATGTTGTAACTTGATTGATGCATTAAAAGATACCCAATTGGCAATAACTAATCAAGCAAAATTTTAAACATTTAGTTTGTCCGAGCCATAGGTCCCTTCCAGTGTTAGGACTAGTTGGATGGTGAAATGAGTAATTCCTAAGGGAAACTCAGAGCGCATATTGTTGAATATGTGGGGGTGCAAGTCGAGGGTATATCCTTGAATCCACAATTATAGGTTAAGGAGGATGATTGTGGTTATGCCTTGGTAGGATAAGTACTGCGGTCTTATCTTAGTATATGATGTGATAGAGGACAACTACGGTTGTACCTCAGATGATTGGGTTTGTATACCTTGTTTACTTGTGTCATTCCTATATACCAAGATGGACTAAGATGTTATGCGGTTGGACTCTATATGTCACTACGGAGGACTCGGACTGACTGAGGGTGTGGGAGATCATAGGAGTCTGACTTTCCTAGATCTTGTATGGCACTGATTTTGACTTAACAGTGGTCAGTTGGCGTATGAGTGGTATACTTTATATGCATGGGGCATAAAAGACGTAATATGGTCGTGTAGTATATTTGCTTAGGATTAAACACTATTCATGTTGGATGTTTCCTTTTGCCTTATTTCTTATACTAATTATTTAATAGTGGTTATACATGTTCTTCGTATTCCTTCTGAAAGTACATGATGTTCTACTTGTCAGTTATAGTTGCTTCATCTCCTTAACTTGTGTAAATGGTTATAATTAATCATTAAGCTGAATCTACTAATCCTGTTAATAATGTTACTTTCTTGTTTAAGCATATTTATGTTAACAATAGTTGTTGGAAGAGAGTTATATCTCTCGTTGGGACGTTGGTCTCATATCGTGGGTTTCCACATCTTTTAGATGGTTGTGCACAACGTGGTATAGAGTGTGCGGTTGAGGAAGAGCGGCAAGGAGATTAGTAGTTGTTGAAGGTTGGATATGTTGCTAGTGTTTTGTAGTAGAATTCCTATGTGTCATCCCTATACTCTTAGGTCTTGGAAGGGTGTTTTGTAAAACATTGTATATCGATATGAGGTTTTTGGAAGTATGCCATGGTTGTACCTGTATGTCTTGTATATGTGAATAGGTAATCTTTTATAACAGGTTTGTGGTAGGATGGCCACTATACAGTGATGTATATACTATTATGGCATGATGTGTGTGTTGGATCCTAGATGGGTGATTACATGCTCTAGAGGGGGGGGTGAATAGAGCTGAATGCACTTAAACAAAATTCATTAGACCTTCAAGATATATGATAAGATAACATTGCTAAATAGGTAATTTGAGTGCAACTAAAACATGCATAGCAATGATGAGAGAGATTGAGCAAACACAAGTAGACAAGCTATTTAGAGTGGTTCCACACTTCAAACTAGAAGTATGTCAGTCCACTTACCTAGAGAGGTCAACCTCTAGGATTTCCTAACCATTGCATTCTTATATTCATTCATAATACTTACAATACATGACCAAACAAAGGACTTACCTATCCAATACAAAGAGTCTTCAACCTTACCAAGGACTTACCCACTTTGCAAGAGTTTTCTGCCTTCTTCCAAGGACTTACCTACTCTTGCATAAGTCTTCGGCCTTCAAGGAATTACCCACTCTTCTTGGATCTTCTGCCTTTGACTTCACCTTCACTCAGAGAAGCTTCCACCAAGGACTTACCCACTTGAGCAAGGAGTCTTCTGCCTTCACCAAGGGCTTACCCACTCTTGCTCCAAGTCTTCAGCCTTGATCTTCACCAAGGGATACCTTCCCTTGTTCTTCTTCACCTCTCTTAGCTAAGAGAGAGAACCTTCATCTTCATGATTTAAATGAGAGATGGGGAGGTGGTGGAAGTGAGAACCTCACAAGATATACTTGTAGGACTAGCTCTCTTATAGATTTCCTACTCACTCTAATGGATGTAGTAAGTGATTAACCTTAGAGAGAGAGAGGAGGCTGTAGGAAGCACTCAACTATAGAATAGGAACCTCACATAGAATTTTGCAATGAATGCTCAACCTTGGAATGAAGCCCAAGGGGTCCTATTTATAGATGGGGATGTCTCTTAGCCTATGGGAACACTTGAGAATGAAAACTAGCCATTTTTTGGCTTGCAATGGATATATTTTCACTTGTTGCAACTCCACAACGGCTAGAAGCACTTTTCTGCACTTTTCCGTACAGTGCAATCGGTCGAGTTTCTATAAGGGTAACTCGAACGATAGAGTAAAGGACAAAGCCGATATTCAGACCATCGGTCGAGTTTGTCCTGGGGAAACTCAACCGACCAATGAAAATCGAATTGGTCTGGTACTCCATCGTTAGGAAGATCAAATGTGACGAGCGATTTCGTAGCAATAGAGGAGCGATGAATGGAGGAAGCGATAGGATGGGCGATTTGGGTGACACCGGGAAGCCTCCGCCTCCGTCGTCGAGCTCGTGCGATCTTCATGTTGATCCTCATGCTGATGCCACACAGAATCAAAATGCAGGTTCCCGACAACCTCCTAATCAAGCCAGAAGCCTAAAGATAGCGGCGGAGGAGATCCCTATTGCGTCGACGACTAGCAATTGGGCTAATCTGTTTGCCCAAAAGGTTGATGTAGACCAGAACCTGAAGAGGTGAGAACTTGAAATGGTCGAAGGTGCTGTGAAGTACTCGAGATATATTGCTGATAGGAATCTATCGAAATGGGCTAATACAGTAGCAGGCTACATTATTGGTCTGAAACCTCACTGGCCTACGTTGCATTGAAACCTTAAGATGATTTGGAAGACTAAGGGCGACTTCAAAATCCTGTCTCGAGGAAATGATTTCTTCATTATCAGATTCTCTAACTCGGAGGATCTGAGGACTGCTGTGGAACAAGGCCCCTGGTTTGTGGGAGGCAAACCGTTGGTCCTGAAGAAATGGCAAAGGGGGGAGCCACTTGAAAAGCTGAAGCTCGCTGAAGTACCAGTATGGATTCAGATTTACGATCTACCCCTTTAGCTGTGGGATGATGAAGTCTTCAGTTTAGTCGGAAACTTTCTCGGGACTCCTTTGAGGCCCAATTTCCTTACTAAGCATCAACGTCGTTTGGACTACACGCGGATTCAGGTTCTAGTTCCTGCTTCCTCGAGTTTTCTGAAAGATATGCAGTTGATTAGCGATGATGGAGTTAAGGACTCTATTCGTCTGGAGTATGAATGGGTCCCAGATGTTTGCAAGAAATGTGGTACGTTTGGCCACAGTCAAGGTGAGTGTATGAAAGGTACAATACCTAGTAAGAAAGTCTCGCAGAGTATCGAAGTTGGTGCTGGTAGTGAAGAAGATACTTTCTATGATTGTCCACCTGCTGAAGTTGGTCCTGTAGTTCCAGTCGGGCCAGTCATGCAGAGTTCTTCCCCTGCAGCAAAAGGGAAGGAAATACAGGTGCATAGTCCTGCTAGTACTCCTAATCAGTGGAGGGTTCAGGGTAGGAAGATGAAGTCTCCTCCCAAGTATCTCCATAAAATCCCACAGCAAAGAGTGAGTGGTACTTTGGTGTCACCTAATAGCTTCAAAGCTCTGGAGTTCATTGATTCTGAAATTAATGATGTTTTCAATGGTAGTGGAGGTAGCAAAGCTACCAGTTCTAATCCTTCACCTATCCCCCCGTTCCTAATGGGTGAGCTCTCTATTATCTCTTAGAATGTCTGGGGTCTTAATAAACCCGGACGGTAGGGGGCTATTAAGGAAGCCATTTCAAACAATAAATGTTCTGTCATTTGCATTCTTGAAAGTAAAATAAGGAGGAAAAAGATGACCAAAGTCATGAATAATGTGTGGAATTATTCTAGTTGGGTCTCTAACCACAATTCCTATCCTCTAGGTAGAATCATTTTCGCTTGGAGTAGAGATGACATAACCGTCCATGTTGTTGCTGAAGGGGATCAGTTCCTTCACTATCTTGTTAGGACTACTGAAGATTCCTTTTATCTTACTGCCATTTATGCTCATAATCTGGAGGGTAAGAGAGCTGTCTTGTGGGATCAGCTGAAAGGGATTCATGCCAGTATGGGTGATAGTCCTTGGTTAATTTCTAGAGACTTCAACGTTGTGCGTTTTGCTTCTGATAGGTTTGGAAGTTCAGAACCGTCTTACAACTCCATGAATTTGTTCAATGAGTTCATCAATAATACTGGTTTACTGGAGATGCTTCTTCGGGGCTCTTTGTACACCTGGGATAATAGGCAGGAAGGTAGTAAGCTCGTCATGTCTAAGATCGACATAGTTTTCTATAACAACTCTTTTAGTTATGACTTCCCACAGAGTTGGGGATCCATTATTCAAACTATTCATAGTGATCATAGATTACTAAGCATCCATCTTGGTGACAAAGTTTATTGTAAGAAGACCCCCTTCAGATTCATTAATGCATGGACTGAAATGGAAGGATTTTATGATACTATTGAAGAAGCTTGGAAATCTAATATTGAAGGTAATCCTACTTTTAAAGTTGTTTAGAAACTGAAGAAAGTTAAATACGCTCTCTGTACATGTAATAGGGAGAAGGTGGGAAATATTATGGTGTGTAGGAAAATCAAAGAAGCTCAGTCCTGTCAAGCCTAAGAAATAGCTGATAACAACCCTTATGATCCTTCTTTGATGCAAGCTGCTAAAGAAACAAGAAGAGAAGCTATCCTTGCTTATGAGGCAGAGGAGTCATTTATTAGGCAGAAGTCGTGGGTTCAGTGGCTCAAACTTGGAGATCAGAACTCTAAATTCTTCTATAATTCTCTTCATTCTAGAAGGCAGAATAACACCATTAGATGCATGAATATTGATGAGTCTATGGTTACTGATGCTACTATCATTCAGGGCCATGTTATGGATTTCTATTCTCGTCTCTTTGCTGAAAATAAGCAAGACATCATTCAATGGGATGATAGATGGAAGCTCCCTTCTTTATCTCCTGTTCAATTCAACTCGCTTTGTGAGATTGTCACAAGGGATGAGATTGAAAGGGTCATTCATGAAGCTGATGGTGACAGAGCTCTGGGACCAGATGGATTCAACTTCCATTTCTATAAAAAATGTTGACATATTGTCGGGGATGATGTAGTTAGAGCTGTCCAGAATTTTTTCTCTAGTGGACTGATGCTCAAAGAGGTTAATAGGACCTTCCTTACTCTTATTCCCAAGACGAAGGATGCTTCTAAAGTCCAGGACTAGAGACCTATTTCTCTCTGTAATTTTCTTTACAAGATTTCTTCTAAGGTCATTGCTAATAGGTTGCAAGGTATTCTCCCTAGTATCATTGACCCTGCTCAAAGTGCCTTCATTAAAGGAAGATGTATCAAAGATTCCACTCTTCTTGTTAATGAGCTCTTGTATCATATTACTAAAATATCTAAGCCTATGCTATGTCTTAAAATGGACCTTATTAAAGCCTATGACTCGGTCAATTGGAGCTTCTTGTTCAAAATGCTTGAAAAAATGAATTTCCCTTCCTATTTTATCCACTGGATTCAAGAGATTTTCTGCACTACTAGTTTACATATTTTGTTTAATGGTGTCCCTGGGGATGTGTTTAAACCTGGTAGAGGGATTCGGCAGGGTGCTCCCTTAGCCCCATACCTTTTTGTTCTTGCCATGGAAGGCTTATCAAGCATTTTGAGATTTGGTATTGAAAACCACTGCTTTAGTGCTGTTTGAATCTCTAATGAGGCACATGTATCTCATGTTCTATTTGTTGATGACGTAGTTGTTTTCTCTGAAGCAACTGAAAACTCTATTCTTGGGCTCAGGAATCTTCTAGACTATTTCAGTTGTGCCTCGGGTCTTCAAGTCAGCTGTGATAAAAGTGTTGTCTTCTGCAATTCTCCTGCTGATGCTGAGATGGTTGAAAGCATCCTGGGTGTTAAGAACGGGCAGCTGCCCATGAAGTATCTTGGGTTGCCACTCTTTAAAGGTATTCTTAAAAGAAGGTTGTGTGGCCCTTTGATTGAGAAAATCTATAAACGGCTGGAGGGGTGGAAGGCACGTAGTCTGTCCTTTGCTGGGCATCTAGAGCTGATAGTGTCTACACTCGCATCTTTCCATCTGTATTGGGCATCCTCTTTTCCTATTCCTGTTTCTATTTCAAATGAAATTGACAAGTACTGCAGGGACTTCCTTTAGGGTGGTGCAGAGCTTAAGAACACCATCCACATGATTGCTTGGGAGGATATCTGTAAGCCTAAATTGGAAGGGGGTCTTAATATCAAGCGAACCAAAGAAACTGTGGAAGCTTTCATGGCTTTGAACATATGGAATATTGCTTCTAAAAAAGACAATCTGTGGGTTAGATGGATCCATGCTAAATATTTAAAAGGGGACTCGATTTGGAGCATCAAATATAAACTGCATTCTTCCTGGGTATGGAGACAGCTGTTAACTATGAGGGATCGTATGATACCTTATATTCAGTGGAGAGCAGGTAATGGAGAATCTACCCTTCTTTAGAAATATCCGTGGATTTGTAATTACAGATTCCTTTCTGAGTTCCTTGAAACCAAAGATATTATGTTGTTGGGCAAAGGAAAACTGGTTAGACTTGCGGAGCTTATAGATAAGGATGATTGGATTGTTAGCAGATCTCGTCATGTTACTAGAATTATTTCTGCTGTAAAACCTTTGTTTTCTCCTGGTTCGAATGCTGAGGATGTCATCTTCTTTAATGATGTAGTTCCTAAGAAATGAAGGACTTCTGGTTGGCCTTTCATGAGAAAGGAAGCAAGGTTCCCTGGTACAATTGGGTCTGGAAATCTAAGTCTCCGAATAGATATAAAATTTTATGTTGGAAAGTCCTTCTTCATAGGGTCCTGACTCAAACCTGTCTCCAACGAAGAGGATTTTGTTTCCCATCAAGATGTGAGCTATGCAGAGGCAACATTGAAGATCTTGATCATCTCCTTATTGATTGTGATTACAGCCAACAGGTCTGTAGCTTGGCGGCTACTGATAGTTACATTGGTGTTACGCCTACTTCTGTTTATGCTTTTCTAGATACATGTTCTGAGAAGGAGAACATTTGTTTTCTGGTGACTATCCATGGTATTTGGAAGGAGAGGAACCAGAGAATTTTTGATGGTGTTGATAAATCGACTACTACTCTGTGGAGATACCTAAAGAGAGACATAGATATCATAGTCTAGAATGTATAGATATATAGCTATCTGTTTGTCTATGTAGTTCCCCTTTTCTTTCGTGTTTCTCTTTTCTTTTATGCATTGTAGTTACTTTTCTTTAAAATGCAAAAAAAGGGCGACATGCTTTGGATTCCAAAAAAAAAGAATGATATATTCAAATCATCAGAAAAAAATAATAAAACTCAAATTTGACTCCATTAGAGGGAGGATAAGAAAAACAATTAAGTGTGATGAAACACCAAGGTCGGTGATTTTTTTATGAGTAAGAAGGTGTAGCACCCCTATATCCTTGATATCTTGGTATTGAACCCTTTCTTAAAAATCTCAAGATATACTGATTTTGGTTTGAATAAAATGATAAAAAGGATATTTTTTAGTTTGTAGATCTCTGGGTCTGAAGACGTCGTGACTTTTCCATCTTTTCCTGAAAGATCTTTTTTTTAGGTGTGGAGTTTTAATCACCCCAGGATATTCCACATCAGATATTCAACCTTGGCAGTTAGGACTGATGCGTAGGAGAAAAGGAGGTGATAGACAAAACCTATTTGATTAGAGCAAGATTTGATCCCATTCAAAGAAATCAAATCAAATAGAGCATTTGAATCACATCAAATTATATCCAAATGATAAGTAGTTTAGGTATATAGGATAGGAAGTTATGAACATATCAGAGTAATTATGATAATCATATATGAATAGATCAGTTATAAGTAACTGAAATTATTGTTATGCATGTTAATAGCATAAAAATGTTTGTGAAGAGGAAGGATCATCAAGTCACTCTATAAATGAAAAGTAAAGGGGGAAGGTAGTTTTCTCTCTAACTTTAGGAGAGTCAAAATGGGCCCATTATATAGTGGTTGTGGGTGGTATTTATAGGATAGAACTAGTGTTTAAGGGATGATGTGGAACATTATGGAAAGTAGGTAGATTGTTGCCATCTATGTAGGATACATGTAGTGTATCATGTGTATTCACCATGTAGCGCCCTACAGATGGTAGGGATCTTAAGGGTGTCCCCAGGTAGAAAAAAAGGGGAATTTTTTTATCTGACATTCCGCATATTATAGGAATATTCTAGAGATATTTCAGATGAAACCAATTCAGTTTGAGGTGTTGAGTCATGTATGGAATAAGACTCAATAAAAAAATAAAGAAAGATAATAGCATAATTCATGAGGATTTGATTATGAACAAGACATTTTAGATGTTTAGAAAGAGTGGTTTCATCAAGTTGATCAAGAAATTAGTTTGACACTTATTATGTAAGATTAACAAGATAATAAGTTGAAGGAGTTATGATATTTATATTAAGTAGTTAGGATTAACAATTAGAATATTGTAATCCATATGTAGTCTTATATGCCTCCTTATCGCTTTTGTACCCTTATGGTATACTGGAGTCCTTTGTCTAGAAGAAGGATCTTATGGGCGCTTGGCGAAGGAGTCTGCACAAGATTAGGTAGTCAATCTATGGATTCTAGAAAGTGAAAGGGGACTTTTCTGATAGTGGATTTTTTTTGGGGGGGTATTTCTACTTGTTGGTTAGTGTTAAGGGTTCATTATATTTAAAGAAGTTTTACAAATGGATTACCATAAGATCAAGAATAGGAAATAAAATTCGAGATTTGTTCCCTGGGAAGACCTTGCAGAATGGTGTTTTCTAAGGGAGCAACCACTGGCACAATGTAAGATTCTACCGCATGGAAACCCAACAACAATTTGGATTCTGATAGGATATCCTAGGCAAAAAATCACACATTTTCCTTATCTACATTTGTGGCTTTCTGGAATATTCTGAGTGTATCTTAAATAGTTACTTCATTTTTTATTACAATATTGTGTCATTGATTACTAAAACTTCAACTAGAAAAGAGGGGAAGAGGAGAGATGAAAACTTGATGGCCAAGTCTTCCCTTTTCTCATTCTTTGTCAAAATGAAAATGAAATTTGTTTGAATATCTTATCCATTAAAACAATGGAATTCATTTCTCTATAGAGATAAAAGGACAAATGATATTGAAAATGGTATTGGAATTTAAATAAGTTTACATCATTGATAATTCAACTTGTCAATTTACTGAAAAAGGATTGTAAAAATCTCAAATAAAAGGTCAATTACACTTATTTTTATAGAAAGGATTTTCTATGTGTTGAAACCTGAACAAGTGGGAAAAAAGATGACAAGGAGTGTATTAAATAGGTAGAAATGTGGGAAATGTGAAATAAATTTGGTAAATTACATCATTATCTAAAGAGCAGATATGATCTTGATCATTGATTTTGATGACCAAAAATTTGGTGTCACATATATTACCCTACTATAAGCCTCATTTGTTCCATCTTTTCCCTTAAATTTTATGTTTGTTAATAAACTAATGCATGCACTTCTATATTTATTACATTTAACCCTAAGCATTGGTTTAAACATGATCTTTGTATATAGGCAGTAATTGGTGATGGATATAAGGAAGTCAGTCTCTACTACCTTAGCATAACTTTTAAGGATTGTGTGGTTTCAATTCCATAGTTGTTTAGGACACCTATATTGAGAGAAACTTTGAATTTTACATCCTTAGTTTCCTTGCCTATCTAAAATTGATTGTTAGGCTTGTTAGTTAGGGAAGTACAATACTTCAATTTTTTGATTTTTAGTTCATATGTGTGTTGATTCCATTTTTCACATTATTCATTTTGATGTATGGGGAACTAGTAGGGTCTCTTGAAAACTAGGATATTGTAATTTTTTTATGATCCTTAATGAATTTTCAATAAATTCTTGGTTATATTTAATTAAAGATCATTTTAAAATTGTGTCAGTTGTCTAAAGTTTACTTTGAGATTGAAACAGAATATTCAAAAAAGGTCTGCATCTTTCATACAGACAATGCTCAGAATTATTTCAGTCATGCACTCATATACTTTTTAACTAATAAAGGGATCATTCATCAATTATTGTGTCCCATACTCCTTCAAAAATGGTATTACTGGATGGAATAATAGGCATATTAAGACATTTGGGATGCATGCTTCTTCACCACATGGATGTTATTGAAGATTTTTTGGGTGATGTTATCCACACGTGTACATATTTGATCAATCACCCACTAACACTTTTAAATTATAAAATTTGGATGCTTGATGTTGGTTATGTTTCTACTATTATGTGTTTTGATGTAGGCTTGATCTTGAACATTGATCTCACTTGCTTTTAGTTCTATGTACTCACTGCTTGTAATGTGTTGTTCCTCCAAATATTTGGGTGTGGTAGTTTTGGCCATGATCTTGATGCTAGTCACTACAATCTTGGTCCATGAGAAGTTAATTGTGTATTTCTCAGGTACTTTAAAACAAAAGGTTTATCAATATTGTAGTATTTGTGAACATCAATTCTTTGTTTCAATTGATGTCATATTATTAGAGGATACTCCCTATTTTGGAAAATCATTGGATGATTCTAAGGATGCTTAGGAAAATTGATGAATCTTGAATGTTTCTTTTGACGTTAATCCTTCGCCCAGTCAACCGTGTATCCCAGTTGATCAATGCATTACACCATAATGTCAACTATACAAGTTTTCTAGATAATCTGAAACATGTTCAATATGGCAAAGGCACCACTGAACCTTCCTTTAATCATTATTGGATCTACGAATCTCATGATTTTGCTAGATCTGAATGTCTGTTCTATTTCCATACAAAGGAAAAGTGATCATATACTTTACATACTATCTCTAATTTTATTTCTTATCACTACTTATCACCTTCCTATATTTCCTTTATCTCTAGTTTATCATATGTGCCAATACCTCATGTTTATTTGTTAATGTAAGTCACCCATGTTGGTGAAAATCTATGGAAGATGAGATGGCTTCTCTCTCTAGAAATATTACATGGAGCATTGTGTTGCCCCTTGAAACAAGCAATAGTTGATTGTAGATGGGTCTTCTCAGTCAAAGTTGGGCCAGATGAGATGTTGATAGGTTGAAAGTCTAGGCTTGTAGCAAAAGGATACACACAAGTCTATTCAATAGATTACTTCAAGACCTTCTCCTAGGTGGCAAAATCACATTTTTCTAATTGTTCATCTCCTTGGTTGCCCACTCCTTATGGCCCTTGCATCAACTAGACATCAAGAAATCCTTTCTTCAAGGAGATCTCTCTACAGAGTTGTATATGAAGAAACCACCAAGATTCATTTCTTAGGTGGAATCTCACCTAGTTTGTTGCATTCATAAACCTATTTATGGTTTGAAGCTGACAACTTGAGCATGATTGGGGAAGCTGCACCAGTTTGTCCAAGAGTTTGGGTTACAATGGTCAAGCCTGGACTATTGTGTCTTATTAGCATGGACCTTTTGGATTTATTTTTCTTGTAGTCTATGTAAAAAGGTTTGTTATTACAATTGATGATCACCAACGTATTGTGCGACTTAACTAGTTTCTTCATAGCAAATTCCAATCCAAAGGACTAGTCCATCTACAATACTTCCTACGTATTGAAGTAGTGACGTCCAATGAAAAGATTGTTATTTATCAATGCATGTATGTACTTGATCTTCTTGAACAAACTGGTGTGTTGTGGTTGAAACCTACATAATCTCCTGTGGGTCCTAAATTCAAGATGTATTAATATAGGGGGAGCCTCTTGCAAATCTATGTGAAAAAATATATTAGTTGAAAAACTAAATTATCTCATAGTTCCTCGACTGTTATTTTCTTCTACTACTAGTGTGTTTGGTCAATTTGTGGACAAACCACATTTTGGTCATTGAGATGATGTCGTTTGAGTTATTCACTGCCTTAAAAGAATCTAAGGTATTCTCTACTCTTGTCATAGATAAATGAAGGTGCATGGTTTCTTATATGCATATTGGTAAATCTCTATCATTTACCCTCTATCTATAATTGTTTATTGTGGTTTTGTATGAGGAAATCTTGCCTTGTGTAAAAGTAAGAAACTAACCATCGTTGCCCAATCTAGTGATGAATCTGATTTTAATACTATTTCCTATGCCACTAATGAGATACTAGGGTGAAGAATCCTATGACATAATCGGGATTCTGTAAGAAAGAAACAATGGAACTACTGTGTGACCATCAAGTTGCAGCTCATGTTGCTTCCAACCCCATCTTTTGTGAAAGAACTAACACATAGAAGTTGAATATCACTTAATTAGAGAGTAATACCAAGACAATTTGATTAACCTAACTCCAGTCCATTCATAGGATCATCTTGTAGATCTGTTCACTGAGTCCTAGGAGGGTGTCAGTCAAATTCTTATGTAGCAAACTCGGTGCTTACATATGCACCCGTTTGAAGAAGAGTGCTTGATAAATAAGTTTGTCTATAGTATTTGTTTATTGTTGTTCATTGAGATTAGTCTTATCTCATGTATTTGGGATATTGATAGCCACCCTTAAATCTATATAAAAGTTTTCCATGTTCATAAAAGAAACAATTTATAACACTCAAACATCAACTTTGTTACACATACTTTTGACCTATTTTGTAGAGGGAAAGATAAACAAATTCTTTATGACCTTTTAAGAAAAAAGACATTTCAAAATTGTCTTCTATATTTAATTTCAGTTGGTTGTTTATTGGGTTAATGGATCAGCTTTTATTGAGGGAAATGCTAGATTTTGTTGACTTTGTTGAGTAGTATAAGAAAACGCATGGGCTCATGTTGAGTGGTAGATGCACAAATTTGATGCAACTGAGTCAAGCTATAATGGACCCTAAAATTTGGGTGAGTTATTTACTTGCTATTGTAGCTCAATTAAAGTATAGATCACTCAACCACAAACATTAGAAGCAAGATTGAAGAGGTCAAATGGAGGAGCAATATAAAAAATCAACATCAAATAACAAACGACTAACATGCTTTTTATGAGCGGGTGGGCGTCACTCCAAATCATGACGCCATGTTGTCACCTCCTCATGAGTAGGACATCTAGTTGTGTGCATGATCGGAAGTTTGGTATTTATTTGTGTTCAGTGAGGCCATGGCCTCTTGTGCCATAAGTGTCTGCAATTGTTTGTGGAATAGATACATGAACGGCCTTAGTGAAGGCACATATTTCTTATGTGGGTCAGATGTAGAGGGTATACATGAGGGTGTAGGTTCATTGTTGTTGGGAAAGTTTCTAGGTGGATGACGGGTTAAGGTATAGCTGGGTCTTTCTGTGATGAATTTTTATATAAAATATTTTGGGGTATAGTCTGTCGAATACTCGGATTACGGGGTATACTTCTTTGATGTGCCCAAATGATTTGATGCGTCCGTATGAGGAGAGGATGAGTTCAATAACGTACCTCATGATTTACGGAAAAATTTAGTAATTGACTTAGTAATGTTGGTAATTGATAAATGCAACCTAGGCCACCATTGATTGGCTTGTAAACGGATAATTAATGTTAGCTCCCTAATGGGTGAGGGGAGAGATTAGTTACTTGTAAAAGTGTAGATGTACACGTGGTAGCTAGATGGTTGACTAAACAAGCTTTGGTTCATTCAAGAGTGGGCAATTTGGCATGCAAGTCAGAAATGCAGGACATGGACGTCGCCATCCCAGTAGCTGCGGGCACCCTACCAAGAACGAACACCGTTTATTCTATAGGATGGGTCATATAGAAATTTAGTAGGATCTAATATGATTTTATTATATAGCATCTTTTGTATTTCTCTCTCTTTTTTTTTAAAAATTAGATTTTAAAGATGAGTGAGAGGGAAACACTGCATTGTGATTGGTTATATTATAAAATTTCTATAAGACGCGTCCTATACTACTACTGGTTTAGCACATCGCTTATTCTATAGGACGGGTCCTATAGAAATTTAGTAGAATCCAATATGATTTTATTATAGAGCATCTTTTGTGTTTCTCTCTCCTTATTTTGTTAAGAAATTGGATTTTAAAGAGGAGTAAGAAGGAAACACTATATTGTGATTGGTTATATTATAGAATTTCTATAAGACGTGTCATATACTACTACCGGCTTGGCACAACGCTTATTCTATAGGACGGGTCCTATAGAAATTTAGTAGGATCCAATATGATTTTATTATAGAGCATCTTTTGTGTTTCTCTCCCCTTATTTTTTTTAAAAGTTGGATTTTAAAGAGGAGTGAGAAGGAAACACTGTATTGTGATTAGTTATGTTATAAAATTTCTATAAGACGCGTCCTATACTACTAGCTTGGCACAACACTTACTCTATAGGACGGGTCCTATAGAAATTTAATAGGATCCAATATGATTTTATTATATAGCATCTTTTGTATTTTTCTCTCCTTATTTTTTTAAGAAATTGGATTTTAAAGAGGAATGAGAAGGAAACAATATATTGTGATTGGTTATATTATAGAATTTCTATAAGGCGTGTCCTATACTACTACTGGCTTGGCTAACCCCGCGTCTGTTTCTGCAAACAAATGTCAGCCAGCTGCCGCCGACATGTATCATATATTCCAGTTTACCAGCGACATGCACCCAGGGACCCTCCATGGAAGAAGCTTAACAACTAAACTACGAAATTGTTGTAGAACAATAAATAAAAAAATCGAAGAATGAACCAAAGAAAACAACGTGTCACCATTGTGACGGGAATTGTTGTAGAATAATAAATAAAAAATCGAAGAATGAACCAAAGAAAACAACGTGTCACCATTGTAACGGGAGTGGGTACACGGCAGGCTATATCTGGATCTGCTCTTCTTGAGGTTGTAAGCAGCGTGGAGTTTGTATTGATACTAGGTATAAATATAATGAACCAGCAACAGGACATGTAACTAAGACCGCAGTGTTGGCCATCATTTTAGGAATGACAAGAAAAGACGCCAGTGTTGAATGACCACAATTACGAGCCAATTTATTTGATTGTACTGCCGATGTGGGGGCCATGGGAACAAACAAAATATTAGGTTGGACTTCAGTCGAACAACGTTTTCCTTCGATTCCTCCGACGAAACTAGGGGCACGGGCAGGGCTTGTCACGTTCTTCAACATGGCGAGGAATGTAAGGCTTAGTTTGGGAGAAAAACTCTGAAATGTGGCATTCTTATAATGATGCAGCTGTTATATCTATTGGACGGTGATCACGAATACTATGATAGTTGAGATTTATTAACTAAATATAGCAATTTCAAAGCCCGTCAAAATTGACAGGCTTTTAGATCACCGCCTTTCTGCCGTCCCGCGTCTCATCGGAACTGCCCAGGCGTATCGCCGTTGTAGCAGGACCCGTTTAAACTTATTCAATGAATTACCGCTGGTACATATCCAATGTATAAAATGCTGGTAGTCTTAATGACGGTACACAAATGCCCCCTAAAAGTTTATTTATCAAGTTTTTTCCCAAATACCCCCTCAGTTTTCATTAAATTCCTAGATACCCCCTCTCTTTTCTCTAATTCCAACCATCCCCCTCTCTTTATTCTAAAATTCCAAATGCCCCCTCTAACCTACTTTCTGTTAACTGTCGTGACGGAGCATGTGAACTTTTTTCTTTTTATTGCATACTCAATTGCCTCTCATTTGCAGATGGAAAAAGTACTTCAATCAGTTTAAAAGTCCAGATTTTAGATGTGTGTTCCTCTTTCGAATTGGCTTAGTTTGGATTTAGTGTGGTTCAGTTCAGACTTTGTCATGTCAAGTCACATTGTGCGTAATTTGGCGGGAGTGGAAAAAATTATATTTTGCCATAATTTCCTTTTGCTAAATATGCAGGCCATTTAGTACTGCATCAAGTATGGGTGGGGTCTATCTAGCTTTTGATTTATTTGGATTAGACTTTTACTTGCCTGACATGTCTGGATTAGGTTCAGTTTGCACATATGGGTCAGGTCAAGTTTACAAAGTCAGACCAAGCCATGAGTGAATGAAATGTCATACGTATTATTTATTTTTATTTTTATTACATGTTATATTGTATGACATATTATGAATTTGGGAATATGTAATATTAAAAAATAAATATTATTTTCTAGCCTATTAATTTCATGTACATCTAGGTACCTAGATGAGTGCTTAATTAAATTAGGAATGTGAATAATTTGTATAGTTACATTATATGTATACTTTGAGTCTGATTAGGATTGGTTTGGGTCTATCTAGGCTCGAATTTGTTTGGGTTTGACTTTTACAAATTTAATGCAGATGTGTCAGGCTTGGGTTGTAAATATGTGAGTAGATTGAGTAAATTGATTGTACTATGTATACAGTCGGTTATATACCTATTTTTATCAACCACCCATTTGTATAACCCGAGTGTACATGAAATTAATAACTTAGAAATTGATCTTATTCTTCAACATCATTTATTTCTTTTATTATTAATTCAAATTATATTAGTCTTAAAACTATCAGACCCAAATATGTACACCCCCAACATGGCCGTGCCAAATATGACTCAAAATTTGACCTGAATATATCTATTATGAGATAAGAAGGATCAGAACCTACATGAGATAAATAAAAAAAATCAACCCAAGACATCTAGACACATGGCGACCTAAGTCAAAGCAGGCATAATCCAATCTGATCTGAGTCATTCGTGACTTGAACCAACCAGTTTCGAAACCCACACACACCCCTAAATGTTTCAAATTTTAATATTGGGTTGAGTTTTTTTTCTTGAACAAGCTGACATGTACAAATTGACTTTAACTCAACCACACCAGACTTATAAAGTTTGACCCAGACAAATCCAAACCCAGATAGAACAGTAGGGTTGTACATTTCTCGGTCCAGACCAGTGGACCGAACCGGACCGGCTAGTCGGTCCGATCCGGTC
The DNA here is from genome assembly GCA_963693085.1 of Alisma plantago-aquatica. NCBI lineage: Eukaryota > Viridiplantae > Streptophyta > Magnoliopsida > Alismatales > Alismataceae > Alisma > Alisma plantago-aquatica. Next base: position 1,823,697,248 of record OY856409.1, read on the forward strand.
TTGGACTGACTTGACTTACGGTCCGCCGATCCAGTCCGGTCTTGGACTGACTTGACTTTCAATCCGGTCCTCGATCCACTATTTATCCTAGATCCGCTCCTCGGTCCGATCCGGTTCGGTCCAAAACCGATAGAAAGAAATCGGTCTGAACCAAATAACATAAAAGAAACTTATACCTATTAATGAAATCCGAAGGATTCTGGGATTTATTGTACATTAATAATGACTCTAGTTGTATTAGTAATGTTCCTAATATTCTTATGATATAGTTTACTCTCTCAAGTTGTAAGAATTTAATTGTGTAACTTACTTTGTGTTAACAATATCAAATAGATTATAAATTATTTAATAATTATAATATAATTATTTATATATTATAATCAAGAGTCTATGAATATTGGTTATCCGGTTCGGTCTCTGCCGGATCCCGGTCCGGTCCAGTCGGTTCTTACTTGGTCCGGTCCTCGGCCCATAGACCGAACTGGTTCTTACTTGTCCGGTTCTCGGTCCATGAATGTTTTATTAACCGCGTCTCGGTCCGGTCCGGGTTTGGACCGATGTACAGCCTTATAGAACATGACCTGAACATGATTGAAACCTAAATGACTCGAAATTTAGCAAAACAATTATCACAAAATACAAAATTTAACCTAATCTATAAAATTATACACAACGACACAGACAAGACCAGAATTGAACAAGCCCGACCAAGACTGGCCCTATTCGAAACGCTAACAAATCTGAGAAATTTCAAATATGGTCAAGTAGTTTTTATGTACAGCTTTTACATGCGTAATTGCATTAAGAAGGAGGTGGGTGACTAACTGCAAAAGAAAAAGAAATTCACCTACTCCGTTAGGGTAGTTGACGGAAAGCAGGTTGGAGGGGGTAATTTGGAATTCTAGAATATAGGCAGGGGGTTGGCTGGGATTATAGAAAGGAGAGGGGGTATCCTGGAATTATAAGAAAAGTGAGGGGGGTTTTGGGAAAAAACTCTTATTTATCACCCCGCACAACAAAGTGATCGTAGTATGTCGGGTTGTGGATGGGTGTTTCATAGCTTCTCAATGGACATGGCAACCCTTGCATACAGAGCAAATAGTAACAGGAGTAAAAATAATGGTATGACAGTAGTAGCTGTTACAACCCCAATTTTGGGTTCATCTGATGAGAAATGTAAACTCTCATATGGGACAAATAATGATGTAATTTCGTTTACAATAGCCTTGATGATTGTATTGTGCGCTTTATTGGATATTGGGCCCAATAACAAGGAAATTCAATTAATGTGGAAACCTGTAGAAGGTAAAGAACTTAATCCAAAGGTGGATTTTGTGCCACATGGGTTCCTTGGGTTCCAAGGAGTCCAAAGTTGCAAATAAAAGCAATAAGAAAAGAAAAGATTAATTAAGTATTTCTTTATTAAGAAAGAAATTGAAAACAATGGTAAAATGTGGAAAACAAGTAAAAAGAGGTACAATTGAGTTATCCTTAGTGGAATTTCATATCCCAAGGATTCCTAAGGTTAAAAGGAATACCAATGAGGAAAATAAAAGAGAAATAAAGAGAAATCCTCAAAAAGAGATATTTTAATAAGAAATAAACAAGATAATGGGAAATAATGAAGAATAATGCATTTAGATGCATCTAGAAGGATAATAAGTATCCTTATGAGGGAATTTCGAAAAAAATAAATTAACGCCAAAGAAAGAGGAGATATCAATTAATTTGGTTTATTAAATGAATATCTTGCATATGAAGGAAACACCCTTTTCCTTTGGAATTTGGGTTGCAAATTTGGTACTCCAGTAGATAATGCCAACATAAAGTTTCCTCTAAAATTTGAGTGAAAATATTAAACAAGGAGAGAGATATGATTTTCCCAAGTTTCCTTGTTAAATACCCTTTATAACTCGTTTTTAAGAAAATAAATGTAGGGGAGCAATGTCAGCCGTTGGATGCACCGCGTGGTCCATGGGATCATGGATCCAAGGGCGGCTGCTCATCGCCTACCTCAAGACACAAAAGGAAAGAGAGAGGAAGAGGAATCTGAGTTTCTCGCACTCAGTGCATTAAATCGATGAACTGATGAGTCCATCATCTTCGGGGGACCGATCCAAAGGATCTAGACCCTATTTTTGGGTGCTTTGGTCGCCGATTGGGAGAGTCCCCAATCCAACAGAACTCCTCCATCAACCCTATATATAGGGGGAGGACTTGGTGATGTTAGGAATTCCACAATCGGTCGTTGCGCAACCAGAGTGCGAAAATGAACACCTCGACGCCCTCAATTCGAAGAATAGGCACGATCTTCCACCTCGGCTTAGAGCAGGTAGCCGCCGGAGGAAGCGCAGCTTGGTACCAGTGATAGATGGAGGAGATGGAGCAATTGAAGCCCCGGTCCAGTTCGGGGGGGGGGGCTCGCGAGGGTGCCTCTGTCGTTAGATTCGGAGTTCGGGCTCCAACAACAAGAGTCAACCATAGAGTTTATTGGGTGGAGGAGCTTTGCTCGCAGGAGCAGCGACAAACAAAGAAGATGACCTGGAGATTTGACAACTATACCCTCGGACGCATGTGTTAGGCTTTTGGGCCAGAAGAGGGTAGAATCATCTTTTCTCCCCTCCTAAAGGCGCGAACCACGTAGCGCGTCAAGCCAGGAGCAAATTGCCTTGGCTGTTGACGTGGCTGCATCCTATTGGTCTAAAAGGTATAATCTTCACGATTTCATAATTAATTATCTATAGCTCCGATGATAGAAAGTAATACATGAAAATTGATCAGAAAAACGTTAAGAATCCAATAAAAATATAATTGGAACAGGATATTTCTTGCAATTTAAAAAGTACACCAAGTTATCACCTTTGATGTATTAAATAATGGTAAAACCCTAATTTGATATAAAACTCAGCTTTAATGACTCTTTTGGGTTAATTTGGTTTGGAACCCTAATTCTAAGAAATATTAACCTATTAAGAAAAAAAGGGGGAGTTAATTTTGAAAAAGGTAGTTTCATGCTTGTTTTAGGGTTTTATGCACATGATTATGTTTAGAAACCCTAATTTGGGAAAATATGGGTTTTCATGGGTTAAATATGAAAATATAATTATAGAACTGAGGTTTTAAGGTTCTAAGCTATTTTGAGTATAAAAGACCATTAAAATGGATAATTTGAGCAATTAGGGTTTATATGTGTAGAAAGAGTATTTTAGGGTTTGTTGACCTAAAAGGAATAAAGTTTGAGAAAATTGATCTAAGAAACCCTAACGAATACTAATGAAACCTTAATTCGGATTAGAAACCCTAGAAAGTAAATCCAAGTCAATAAAGTAGATTCTCGATAAAGTGTGTAATAAATAGAGTACATATTCTTTTCAGGAATTATGTGATTGTTGAATTGCTTGCTTGGATTGCTTTCTTGGTTGGAATTGCTTAATGCTTGTGAAATCATCAAATCAGCTATGTGGTTATGCCTATGAATATCACGAATTAGTTTCTTGAGGATTTTTGAGGTTTTATCGATGACTTGAATTAAACTATTGGTTGCATTTAATTCATGCAAATTATAATGTGAATATGACTATCACATAAGAGATGTGCCTACTAGCTCATATCCTATTCCCCTCTGTAACTTTATAGATTGACCTAGTAAATGGCTACCAATGGGGCAGGTCCATCATGTCATTAAATGACTTAGTAAATGGCTACCAATGGGGTAGGACCATCAATTCATCATGAGTCAGGGATTGGGCTACCTTTGGGTAGGGCCATGTGACTCCATAACCCTAAGAATTGGCTACCTGTGTGGTAGGGCCATGGGGGTAAGGATCTACCATATGAGAAAGGTAGTATCCATGTCCACTGCAGGGACGGTACAGAGGTAGGGGATAAGCAAGGATTGAGTAGTATTGCTTAAAATGTAATCTTAGATGTTAAATGATATTTGGTTGACTACATTGTTAACATAGTTGCATAATTATTGTTTCCCCCACATACCGACATATTTTGATATGCTGACCGACGTTTTGTTTGTCGGCGTTTTATGTACAAATGAAAAGAACAGAATAGTAAAGTGGCATATGTGGAATTAAATGAGAAATAACGTACACAGGAGGATTAGTTAGGTTAGTATCTTCATGGATAGAAGTTTAGAAATCCCAGCTTTTAAAAGGTAAGTAAAGTTTTTATTTTATACCAGTTTTTAGTTTAGTAGTAGAATTTCATAATTATTATAGATTATTTGTCAAACCTTAGATCCGGGTTATTCGATAACGGATCTGATCTCTTGGTCTCCCTTAAGTGGGGGTTACCGGGAGATGGGGTCGTTACAATTGGTATCAGAGCGAAGGTTCCTCAATTAATCTTTAATAATTATTAAATTTTACAAATTTTTTAGAACCCAAGGGAGTTATTAGAGGATTGTCCGAAAGACTGAGGTGTCTAAAAAAGGATCGCGTCCGGGGGCTGGAAATATTTTCCTCCGCACCGCTAGTCGGAATACGAGGACTCCCGGATTGTGTGACTGCCTGGCCGATGTCTTAGGATATGAATCGAAATAAGATACCTTTAGGACTCTCTCGTCTTGTTCGTCCCTTCTCAACTCAAATTTTGTTAAGGACCTTAAGGATTAGGGTTTCCTCTCTTCTCCTCACCCTCTTGAGGTATGGGTAAGGTTAATAAGGTCTAGAGAATCCTCTACTGAATTAATGAAAAGCATGTAAATAAGATGTCATGGACATAAGCTTAATAGATTAAGTGCAAACTAAAGAATAGATACATGCTTAGGTCGTATGACACGAGTTGTCATTGCTCTCAGGAGAGACCTGAGGATAGACCTCCTTGGATGGAGGATGAGTAGAGAGAGAGTTAGTCTTGGAGGTAGAGACCTCCATTAAAAGTAGATACGTAGCACATCCTCTAAGGATGAGGTTAACCTTAACCCTAAGTGAAGGTTAGAGTGGGAGATGACATGATGAGTTAGATGTTGACCGAGTGTTTGGTTGGACATGCCTTTGGGATGCCATAAGAGTACCTTGGGAAACCCAACCCTGGGAAGGGTCGTGCATGTTTGAGCGAAGGATAGCTCCTTCATGGATGAGGTTAGAGAAGAACCTATAGAAACCTTTTGGGCTGTTGCAAGTAGGATATAGCCTGCACCCAGAGTGCATCAGTAGTGTTGATAGTTGAATGAAACCCTAGATAAGGAATCATAATGGATGGCTTATGAGATAAGCATAAGGGGGTTATGGATAATCTTGAGTAAACATAAGTTTGAGCATAGGCTTCACTCAAGTAGGGGCATGCGTATGAGCCTGATCCTTCATGAAGAAGGGACCTCTTATAGAGAGGTTGGTTGTAGGATTAGCTCTAGAGAGAGAGAGCAGACCTCAGGCAAGAAGGTTGGAAGCCTAAAACCCCAAAAATTGAGGAACCGTGGGAGTTGAGGATGATGCGGCCTAAGTGGATGATAGTGGTTGCCGTATGCTTGATCCCTGGAGGTTGATGATATCTTGGTTGCCTTTAGAGGAACCAAACCCTAGAGAGAGGATGATGCTCCTAGTAACTATGGTATAAGTGATTACCTGTTGGATGAGATAAAGAGTGCTTTAGACCCTGAGGAGGTCTAAGTAACCAGTTGTGAGGCTTTATACTAGTTGGTTGTCCTGGAAAAGGACTCAACTCCGAAGTGTTGTGAGTAGAAAGATCATGGGAGTACATGACATACCTTGGACATGCTTGAATCATGGTTAAGAGATTGAGCATGCAGTCGGACACCCAAAGGTGAACCTAGGGTTCCTAGGCCTAAGAGGGGAAGTAGTGTATCCGATGCTCATTCTGAGATTTGAATCTCTATAGTTTCGAGCATGGTACTCCTCATGTGTAGAGGAAAAGGAAACCCCTTAAGTTAAAGGTAGGTTTGATGAACCCCTCACAACTAAGTTGATCTAATGTTGAGGAAAGAGAACAAGTATGACCTAACATGGTTTAATAGGTGATCTGCTTGTGCCGTAGTAGCTGCTGGGTTAGGCATGTCCATGTGAATGTAAACCCTAAGGACAGTTGTGACCTTGTTGTCAAGAGTTGTAGTTTCCTCCCATCCTGGGAGAGGGACCCTTTGGTAGGGTGTATACCAGTCTTGCTGGTTTTGAGGTAACCTAAAGAAGTTTCATAGGATCTTGAGAAGCTAAGTGGAAAGTACATGGAATGAGAATGAACCTGTAGACCCATAGATAACCATCTCTAAGTGCATGTGGATGTGTTACCATGGAGGTAACCGGTATGGGGCCTGATCAAGGTAGGCAGGTTGCCATGACCCCTATGAAGGGATGAAAGTCAGTCGAGAATGCATAGAGAGATGATGAAGGCTTGGGTAAGGTTCTAGGTTAGACATGTACTATAATGGAATCCTAAGTCTATCCCAGGGTCCAGGTAGGGATGAGACCGATGGAAGAAGGAGTTTCCTAATTCCCTAGTTACACATGACCATAGGTTCGGGAGGTAACATCTATCATTGTCTGAGGGCCATGGGTTAGGAGATTGATCACCTTCATGAACTCATGGGACCCAAAGGGCAGATGAGTAGGGCACTCTCTGGATGCATGAAGGAAAAGGGATGACCCCAAAAGTATCGGCACCCTATAGACCTAGGGGAGATGACTAAGGATTGTGTGGTGACCCAAGTAGGTTCGAGACCAGTTTTCCATGGAAGTAATGTGGATATCAAGATGGCACGTTTCAACCTAGATTTGAGGGTGTACTGGCAAGGTGGGATGTACCATCTCTACTCTTGGAATAGGAACAAATCTGTATTTGGACGGCCGCTAAATGCTTATTTCCTCTTGTTAGGAGAGGGAGAGATGGGACAGTACACATGCCATACACTAAGGATAACGGTGATGTGAGTTGGAACGTTGCTACAAGGTATGAGGATAGTGATGATAACATACCTTGGTGAAGTGAAAGATACATGGATGGTTTACAAACACTAAGAGGAGTAGTGTAGTCATCTTATGAGGATGTTTTATCAGGAGCTATGTGGAATTTGCAAGTTAACCAAGGTTGAGTTTGATCACCATGAGGATGAGCTTAGAGTTTCTTGATGAAGACAAACTTAGAGTTTGAGATGAGATGATAAGTGAAATACAGGGTAGTGTATGTCTTCAAAGATTACCTAGTACCTAAGGATGAGAAGTGGTAATGAATGCTCTGGTTGAGATATAGCTGCCTAGTTTAGCTGGAAGCTAGAAGAAGTTGAGGTTGCTAGGCTAACCTTAAGTTGAGGAAAAGAGATAAGTTTGGCTAACACCCAGATGTAACAATAGCGGTTAATCAAGTAAATGATTGTTTGGTTAGCCAGTCTAGTCCGTAATATAGTGAAAGAATGGTTGTAGAACCTCAGATGTACTTCTTTGGATAGGAAGGTAATAAAACCATGATGAGAGTGGTTAAGTGTTTCTAAGGAATCGATCTTGAGGAATCATGATATATAGGAAATCATGATTTTAAGATCACCACACACCGTGAAACTACAAAGATAGTAAGTGATAGTAGCACTTTGGATGCTTAAAACAAAGTTGCATATAGCATGTGGCCATGCAAGCTAGGAGGCGAAGGACGAACACCAGTAACCCAGTACATGGATATAAAGTATAAAGAGTTCCCAAGAGGGAGTGGGAGTTTATCACTATAGATGTTGTGAGTCTTCCCCTGGACCAAGGAAGGTTGAGATCCAATATGGGTTATGGTAGATCGCCTTACCTAGATGACATGAGAAAGGAAGAGTACTGTCACGAGACATATTTAGTTGAACTAATTAAGAGAGAAAGATGGTTCGACCATACCATGATGTGAGTTCAGAAGTTCTTGGGTATGACCAAGGTTCACTTCCATAAGGTGGAAGTAGATACATGAAGAACTCAATAATAGTACAGTTTATCACCCCATACTAATGGACAGTATGATCTAGACTAGAGGGTCTGATGAGAACATGTGTGCTCATTTAGGGTGATACATAGAGACAGTTCTTGAGATGTGTTGTTAACCACCATAGCCTTTATCGGGATGCAAGAAGTCTTATAGAGGTTGTGTCGGTCACCACTTCATTAAGATGATGTTGGTGAAGGAGGCCTCACGAAGGTTAGAAAAGAACCACAGTGTGTGCAGATGAAGTCGCTTTGATCGTGCAATGGCTGAGAGAGAGAGAGCCCAGTGGTGACATTAGTCATGAGTTGATGCAAAGCAGACTGACATGCAGTTCACTATGGGAGAATATGTGATGTGAAAATACGACCCCTCTAAGCTACATCTGAGAAAGCTGAGTCCCTGATATATGGGTCCATTTGAGATGGATTGGTGGAGATGGTTGTGTTTAGCCTTGCCCCTCAGGATAACATGATGAATAATGTGTTCAATGAGTCCGATCTAGAGCACTATGTGAGGTACCCAAGCCATGTGCTGAGCCTTGAACCTATTCAGCTTTTGAGAGGCTGAAATGTCCTGAGTCAACTAGGACGGTACAATATACCAAGGTAAGAAAGAACTCATATGGAATAATATGGGATGATGAAGGTTCTTGGGAAGCACCATGGAAAGGGTGAAGACACATAAGAGCCATGATGGACATATGAAGGGTTATCCTAAATTTTTTGTTTGATTGGTGGAATTTTGAGGGCAAAATTCCTATAAGAGGGGAAGGATGTTCAACCCCAATTTTGGGTTCATTTGATGAGAAATGTAAACTCTCATATGGGACATATAATGATGTAATTTCGTTTACAATAGCCTTGATGATTGTATTGTGGGCTTTATTGGCTATTGGGCCCAATAACAAGGAAATTCAATTAATGTGGAAACCTATATAAGGTAAAGAACTTAATCCAAAGGTGGATTTCGTGCCACATGGGTTCCTTGGGTTCCAAGGAGTCCAAAGTTGCAAAGAAAAGCAATAAATAAAGAAAAGATTAATTAAGTATTTCTTTATTAAGAAAGAAATTGAAAACAACAGTAAAATGTGGAAAACAAGTAAAAAGAGGTACAATTGAGTTATCCTTAGTGGAATTTTGTATCCCAAGGATTCCTAAGGTTAAAAGGAATACCGATGAGGAAAATAAAACAGAAATAAAGAGAAATCCTCAAAAAGAGATATTTTAATAAGAAATAAACAAGATAATGGGAAATAATGAAGAATAATGCATTTAGATGCATCTAGAAGGATAATAAGTATCCTTATGAGGGAATTTCGAAATAATAAATTAACGGTAAAGAAAGAGGAGATATCCATTAATTTGGTTTATTAAATGAATATCTTGCATATGAAGGAAACACCTTTTCCTTTGGAATTTGGGTTGCAATTTTGGTACTCTAGTAGATAATGCCAACATAAAGTTTCCTCTAAAATTTGAGTGAAAAATATTAAACAAGGAGAAAGATATGATTTTCCCAAGTTTCCTTGTTAAATACCCTTTATAACTCGTTTTTAAGAAAATAAATGTAGGGGAGCAATGTCAGCCATTGGATGCACCACATGGTCCATGGGATCACAGATCCAAGGGCGGCTGCTCATCCTACCTCAAGTCACAGAAGGAAAGAGAGAGGAAGAGGAATCTGAGTTTCTCGCACTCAGTGCATTAAATCGATGAACTGATGAGTCCATCATCTTCGGGGGACCGATCCGAAGGATCTAGACCCTATTTCTGGGTACTTTGGTCGCCGATTGGGAGAGTCCCCAATCCAACAGAACTCCTCCGTTGACCCTATATATAGGGGGAGGACATGGCGATGTTAGCAATTCCACAATCGGTCATCGCGCAACTAGAGTGCAAAAATGAACACCTCGACGCCCTCAATTCGAAGAATAGGTACGATCTTCCACCTCGGCTTAGAGCAGGTAGTCGCTGGAGGAAGCGCAGCTTGGTACCAGTGATAGATGAAGGAGACGAAGCAATTGAAGCCCTGGTCCAGTTCGGGGGGGGGGGCTCGTGAGGGTGCCTCTGCCGTTAGATTCAAAGTTTGGGCTCCAGCAGTAAGAGTCAACCATAGAGTTGACTGGCGGAGGAGTTTTGCTCGCAGGAGCAGTGATAGACGAAGAAGATGACCCGAAGATTTGACAACTATATCCTCGGACGCATGTATTAGGCTTTTTGGGCCAGAAGAGGGTAGAATCATCTTTTCTCCCCTCCTAAAGGAACGGCCCACGTAGCGCGTCAAGCCAGGAGCAAATTACCTTGGCTGCTGACGTGGCGGCATCCTATTGATCTAAAAGGTATAATCTTCATGATTTCATAATTAATTATATGTAGCTCCGACGATAGAAAGTAATACATGAAAATTGATCAGAAAAATGTGAAGAATCCAATAAAAATATAATTGGAATAGGATATTGCTTGCAATTTAAAAAGTACACCAAGTTATCACCTTTGATGTATTAAATAATGGTAAAACCCTAATTTGATATAAAACACAGTTTTAATGACTCTTTTGGGTTAATTTGGTTTGGAACCTTAATTCAGAGAAATATTAACCTATTAAGAATAAAAGGGGGAGTTAATTTTGAAAAAGGTAGTTTCATGCTTGTTTTAGGGTTTTATACACATGATTATGTTTAGAAACCCTAATTTGGGAAAATATGGGTTTTCATGGGTTAAATATGAAAATATAATTTTAGAACTGAGGTTTTAAGGTTCTAAGCTATTTTGAGTATAAAAGACCATTAAAATGGATACTTTGAGCAATTAGGGTTTATATGAGTAGAAAGAGTATTTTAGGGTTTGTTGACCTAAAAGGAATAAAGTTTGAGAAAATTGATCTAAGAAACTCTAATGAATACTAACGAAACCTTAATTCGGATTAGAAACCCTAGAAAGTGAATCCAAGTCAATAAAGTAGATTCTCGATAAAGTGTGTAATAAATAGAGTACATATTCTTTTTAGGAATTATGTGATTGTTGAATTGCTTGCTTGGATTGCTTTCTTGGTTGGAATTGCTTAATGCTTGTCAAATCATCAAATCAAGTATGTGGTTACGCCTATGAATATCCCGAATTAGTTTCTCAAGGATTTTTGAGGTTTTATCGATGACTTGAATTAAACTGTTGGTTGCATTTAATTCATGCAAATTATAATGTGAATATGGTTATCACATAAGAGATGTGCCTACTAGCCCAGATCCTAGTCCCCTCTGTAGCTTTATAGATTGACCTAGTAAATGGCTACCAATGGGGTAGGTCCATCAGGTCATTAAATGACTTAGTAAATGGCTACCAATGGGGTAGGACCATCATGTCATCATGAGTCGGGGATTGGGCTACCTTTGGATAGGGCCATGCGACTCCATAACCCTAAGAATTGGCTACCTCTGTGGTAGGGCTGTGGGGGTAAGGATCTACTATATGAGAAAGGTAGTATCCATGTCCAGTGCAAGGATGGTACAGAGATAGGGGATAGGCAAGGATTGAGTAGTATTGCTTAAAATGTAATCTTAGATGTTAAATGATATTTGGTTGACTACATTGTTAACATAGTTGCACAATTATGGTTTCCCCCACATACCGACATATTTTGATATGCTGACTGACGTTTTGTTTTTCAGCATTTTAGGTACAAATGAAAAGAACAGAACAGTAAAGTGGCATATGTGGAATTAAATGAGAAATAACGTACACATGAGGATTAGTTAGGTTAGTATCTTCATGGATAGAAGTTTAGAAATCCCAGCTTTTAAAAGGTAAGTAAAGTTTTTATTTTATACCAATTTTCAATTTAGTAGTAGAATTTCATGATTATTATTGATTATTTGTCGAACCTTTGATCCGGGTTATTAGATAACGACTCTAATCTCGTGGTCTCCCTTAAATGGGGGTTACCGGGAGACGGGGTCGCTACAGTAGCAGCAACCAGTCACAACAACATTAGTTGTTGTAGCTAGCAATGGTGTACTTATATTGTATTAAATATTATTTATCGTTATTTTTAACAATTAGCTCACCGATATAAGACTACACCGGATGAGCAAACCCCAGTTGAAGACTTGAAGGTCGTTGAGCAATATAAGAGTGGAAAAAGCTACAATAACACCACAGTCATACAAATGTTTATTAGTCAATCACAAGAAAATAGTTAGAATAGCAACGGGTGATAATGACATGCTGCCAAACCCATCTCGCCCGTCGCATTTATGACTCTTTCAGACCAGAATGGGGAAAACACCATCCCACCTTAAAAGTGTGTAGCAAAAACTTCAAACACCCACAAGGGTTTTTTTGGGAAGAGAGAGTGGGCCAACTTATCAGATCCACACGCATTTTCCCCCACATGTGGTCATAACATGTTGGGGTACTCTATCTTCAATATAATTCAGCCTTTAGATAAAAAAAATCAGATCCACACATAAGGTACAATACAACTAGTTATGCTCTTAAATTTAAGTCATCGGTATAGCTCGGTCCCACAAGAACTAAGCAAAAGAAAGGAATAAACGAGAGAGGGTACGGTAAGGTTTAGGTCACACTCACACGTGGAGGTGAGGGGCTACGTTATAAATGAGCTATAGCTAACGACCTTCAAGGGCAGCCCACAATGTGTATGAAGTTTCAGTCATGATGGAGTGTCTTCTTTTAATGTTTGATTTTTTATTTTTCAAGAGTGAATAGATGGGCGTGGGGTATATTCAGTACCATACAGTGTTGGATATAATGGTTGTAAACATATATCTTTATGAGTTAAACCTATGCAGATGCAGTGAACATGCAATTTCTTGAGAAGTTTTTTGTTATTTCTATTGTAGAGAAATTCTCAAAATCTTGGAAGTCGTTGAACGTTATTCTCAAGCATCACAAAGAAGATATGTCAGTGAATGATCTTATGAGGGACAAAAACATACAGAGGAGCACTTAAATGAGAAGAAAGTCAAGTTACCTACTAATATAAACCCAACAATATATTTTACTAGTGCTAAAAATAAAGATAAGAATCTAAGAATATACATACACCTAAGGTTAAGATCCAGAAGAAAATAAAGAAGAAATATTATTATACATGTAGATAGGTTAGTTAGTAGAACAAGGACTATCCTTCAAAAAAGATAAAGAAAGCTATTGGATCTGCAACTAAGGAGGTTATAGTCAACATGACACTTACATCATTAAACCTCAATGATGGGTATATGTCTATTAAACCTGAAGCCCTTTTAATTTTTGAACTGCTTTATTGGATCATTCACCATGGGGTTAATGTACATGTTTGTGGTGACAAGTCTCTATTCGTGTCTTACACGCCTCAAGAGGTCAGTCTATGAATTCGGGCAATTCCAACTCTATAGAAGTCAAAGGCGTGGGACAAGTGGAGTTGGAGTTATCTTTGGGGAAGGTTCTGACACTTTATAGAGTCAGACATGTTTCATCCGCTCGACACAATATCCTCAGTGGCACAGTTCTTGTTAGGGATGGTTTTAGAATATACTGCAAATATAACAAGGAAATTATTACATGCCATTGTGACTCTTTATTTTTTGACAAGGGGTATTTATGTCTCATGGAGAACCTCTTTAAGATTCTTGTTGAAGTTGTTTTAGATTTCATTTTAAATTTGAATCATAATAGTTTTGTTTGTATGAATTCTGTATCTTTTGATGTATGACATAGTCGTTTGAAAAATGTTAATATTGACTCAATGATACGAATGATAAATCTTGATTTAGTTCTAAAATCCAACAATAATTATAGCAGATGTGGGATTTATGTACAAGCTAAATTGCCTGAAAAGCCTTTCTATTCTATGAATAGGAATTTTAAAATTCTTGATTTAGTGGACGCTAATATCTGTGAGTTTAATGGGATTGCCACTAGGGATCAAAACTATTATTTAATAACATGTATTGACGATGTAAGTAGATATTATAATGTATATTTACTTAAAAGTAAAAATGAGACATTAAAAAACTTCTTAAAGAAAGAAGCTAAAATTCAAACTTGTAAAATACTGAAAATGATTAGAGTATGATAGGTAAGGAGAGTACATTTTGAATTTGTTTATGAAATTTTTTCAATTCTATGGTGTAGTTCATGAGATTACCGCTCCTTATACACCATAATCCAATGGGGTTGCAGAATGCAAGAAATGAACTTTAAGAGATACAATTAATGCCTTACTACAAACCTTAGGTCTATCCAACTTCAAGTGGGGGGAAGCTTTAAATACAGCTTGTCACATATGAATAGAGTTCCTCACAAACATGAAGAAAGTAGTCTATTGAGTAATGGAGAGGAAGAAATTTGAGTCTTGAATATCTTTGAGTGTGGGGGTGCCTTTCTAAGGTACTTATCCCTAAATATAAAAACAATAAATTGAGACCGTAGTTGATGTCGTATTCTTGGATTAAGTAGAGATAATTGGTTCCTACAGAGTCTTGATTATAAAATCTGAAATCTCAGGCATTGATGTCAATACAATTGTGGAACTACGTGATGCTACATTGTTTGAGGATGTGTTTCCCATGAAATTTGATATGGCCAAAGAAGTAGCTCAAGAGGATTCATTCACCATAGGTTTCATTCTCGAGCACGTAGAAAGGATAAAAATTTATGGGTGTGACTCAGAATAAACTATTTATGGATCTGATGATTTTAAAGAAATTGTTGAATTAAGAAGAAGTAAATGACCTACTACATTCAAGGATTTTGGAAGTGAGTTTCTCATTTATAATAAATAGTATGATCCTATATCTTTCAAACAAACTATGTATTCTCCAGAAGATATGTTTTGAAAAGAAGTCATTAACAATGATATACAATCATTTTTCTCAAATAGAACTTGGGAATTAGTGGATTTACCTCCTGGTTGATCTACAATTAGTTATAAATGGATCTTTAAGAAGAAACATAATGCATATGGATCAATCAATAAGTATAAATCTAGACTGGTTGTTGAGATTTGCATACAAATGGAAGGAATAGATTATTTTGATACCTACTCTCCTACTTTCCTTATGAACACAATCTAAGTTCTTATAGGATTGGCTCTCATTTATAATCTTTTTGTCCATCATATGGATGTGAATTTTGTGTTCTTATACGATGGTCTTCAAGAGGAGATATATATGGAACAACCTAAGAGATTTTTGGATTGTGGGAATGATTTCAAAGTGTGTAAAATTATTAAGTCATCATATGTCTTGAAACAAGACCCTAAGCAATGTCATGAGAAGTTTGTGATATCATCATTTGGCTTTGTATCTAATGATTTTGATAATTGTATTTGTTATAAAGTTGTTAGTAACAAATTCATTCTATTATAATTATATGTAGATGATCTCCTACTTTTTGGTTTTGGTATGAAAGTAATAAATGAGAAAAAGTCACTCTTGAGTAGCAAGTTTGAGATGAAGGTGTTTGGTGTCATTAGTGTTAGATTATAGTGCTTAAAATCATAAGTTCTAATGATTTTATAACTCTCTCATAGTCTCCACTATGTTGAGAAGGTACTCGAGAGGTTTCAGTACATATCAATTAAACTAGTTAAGACTCCATATGATTTATCCAAGGCCTTAATTAAGAATTATATTGGAGTTCTAGTATCTCAATTACTATAATTATTAGAATTTTGATCCATCTTATGAACTACACATGACCAGACACCATTTATCATGAGTAAGTTATGTAGATACACTAATTGTCCTACCAAGACCCATTGGGAATATCTTGACAAAGTATTGAGGTATATCAAGGGAACTTGTCATCTTGGTCTGCATTACGAAAAATATCCTTTTGTAGTCGAAAGATATAGTGATGCAAGCTAGAATGCCATGAAATTTGGGAATAACTATGTCTCAAGATATATATTCATGTTGGGAGGTGTTGTTACATGGAGGTCTAAGAAATAGATCTTTTTGTCTCAGTTTAATTTTGAGGGTGAGTTGTGTACTTCATATGAAACTAGATCGGAAGTTGAATGGTTGCATGGACTTATGTATACTTTACCTATGGTAAAGAAACAACTTCTTGTAATTTCAGTTCACTGTGATAGCACTATAACCATTTATAAGATAAAGAGTTCCATGTACAATTAAAAAACAACATACACACAACCAAGTTAGACTTAATTTTGTAAGAGAATTAGTCCCTAAGGGTGTCATGGTTGTGAACTATACATGTACCAAATATAATACAATTGATCCTTTAATTAAAGGTCTTAGCATGGTCTTAGTTGAGAAATCTTTGTTGGGGATGGGACTGAAACCCCTTTAGATTTAAAGGCAGTAGCAACCCAACCCAAAAGAGTGAAGATCCTACAAATCGGATTCAATGTGGTATAATAAGTTGTTGGGTGAATTAGATGACAATACATCTGTGTGTCTATCTGTAACATACCAGGATTTGAGGCCTCGAATAAGTTGATCTTAAAAGGAATGATTGGACTACCCATATCACCAAGGTGCACCTCCTTTTTCGGGAGCCCATCACTAAGAACTCCATAGTTAAGCGTGCTCAACTTGAAGTAGTACTGGGATGGGTGACCTGTCGGGAAGTTGATCCTGGCATGCGCGTGAGTGAGGATAAATCACGCGGTTAAGGCTACTGGTGGTCTGTGAGGACAGTCGTCATTCCTAAAACTCTACTAGAGCCTCAGGTAGTGGGCCCAGGAATTACAAATCGTATCAGAGTGATAACCCCTCTAGTAGGTGGGGCCCACAAGGGCATGTGACATGCCAGCCTTGAGCTGTGCAATCCAGGCATGTAGGAAAGGGTTGTCCATGGTTGACGTAGCCACCCTTGCGCTAGTATTCCGTGATCGGGAGCTGGGTGTCCATGGGCCATTGTGGGTCTGCACTGAAATGGGGTCAGATTATGAGGCCATATTGTTGAGACTTGACGAGGACATCAAAAGTCTAAGTGGGGGAGATTGTAACATCCCAGGAATTTGAGGCATCAGATAAGTTGATCTTAAAAGGAATGATTGGACTACCCATATCACCAAGGTGCACCTCCTTTTCCGGGAGCCCATCACTAAGAACTCCATAGTTAAGCGTGCTCAGCTTGAAGTAGTACTAGGATGGGTGACCTGTCGGGAAGTTGATCCTGGCATGCGCGTGAGTGAGGATAAAGCGTGCAGTTAAGGCTAGTGGTGGTCTTTGGGGACAATCGTCATTCCTGAAACTCTACTAGAGCCTCAGACAGTGGGCCCAGACATTACACTATCCCCTGGGAAACATATTATAGTCATGACTATAATTCTATAAGAGATTATTCTCTAAATGGTGTCTAGTCTTAGGATAGTATCCTTGGAAACTCTAACAAATGATTGATGTTGAGCATGCTAAAATAGGGGAATTGGGATCTTCTCTGATATCAATCATGACATGTTTTGGATGCATGTCCTTGATGCATCATATTTATTTTCTTTTATGTCTCTATTGTATTACTACCAACTAACAATATTGCAGCCAAGATTTAGGTTCTAATACAAGACTTTTATCCATACAGTTCCCATGAAATTTGAGATTGGATAACTCATGCATGATTCAAATGAAAGGTACATGCTGAAAGAATAGTATGGAGGAATGAGTTCCTACACATTGGACTTTGTGGGGGATTTTTGGATATAATAATTTTATGTTATATATCTACATGGGTTAGTACCAATATAGGTGCAGCCAATACATAAGGAGGGTGAAGAAGACATAGTTTATTCTTTTATACAAACTAGGAATAAGACTAGAAATTATCTTCTATTTTCTATATCCTTTTTTGCACAAAAATATAACTATTTAATTCATTTATTGTTTGTTTAATTTATTCATTTTGAATTGGAAATGGACCCTCTTTTCCTTATTAATTAGAACGAGACATTTTCCTTATTAATTGGAAAGGTACTCCTTATTTTCCTTATTAATGGGAAAGAGACATTTTCCTTCTTAATTCAAGCAAGGCTCCTTATTTACCTTATTAATTGGAAAGAGGCTCCTCATTTTCCCTTTATACATGTATAAGAGTGGTCATGTGATCGTGTCTTACTGGAAATAGGATGTGGGAATTAAGAGGGTTATGAACATGTCTTTGATCATTAGGTTTAAACACAAAAATAAGTTCTAAACAACAGTCTCCACCATTCACGTGTGAGAAAACCCTTGCTTTAGAAATTTTTCTTGCCTCTGTTGTCATTCCATGAGTGCCTCATGGAGTTACTCATCTCCTGTGTGAAGGATACCCATCCTTCCTTCTCTCTCAGGAATGATCTATTGGGTGGTATACCTATGATTAATGGGAGGAACTGGTGGTGCCCTTTGTCCATAATCAGTGATGTTCTTCTACTACAGGTTCGTGACTAGATTGACCAAAAGAACGACGCTCATTTAGGAATATTGTGAGCCACTGAATTATTTAAGTATCACATCCTATTACTCAACATATGATCTAGTCTGGAGTATTTTAATTCTATTTTTTTGTTCTCCTTCTCTATTTGTTCTGTATATATTTTTCTTATCTAAATCTGGCCTAAAATTATTAATTAATATTGCAATTGTTTTTTTGCTTGTAACGACATAAAAAGTTATATCTAACATAAAGTTATAAATGGGCTTTGTGCTTAACCCATTAGATAGATAGAATGTCTCCACCTTGAGGCAAACAATTGTTAGAGTTTTATGAGTATCTAAATTTCTTTTTTCAACCTAGGTATATGGTTGTCTCTCTCAAATATATAGCTACATCATACACTTCCCAAAGCTCTACTATTTAGCCCAATGTCTTTCTCTGTCCGGACAATGTGATCTTCAGGCATAAAACACCCCCTAGGACATCACTGTCTACTGACAAGAAGATATCTAGCTCAAAAAACAACCTTGTGAATATTTTTAGACAAGAAAAGCTTTGGTTAGAATATAGTCAATAATGACTAATCCTTTTTAGTTTGACCTTAAAGGCTTTCTATGTTCTGATGAGGAGATATTGTGCTAGAAAATATTACTCACCTAGTGTCCAACTTGAAGATCTTCACATCACAGTAGAGTTTAATAGAAAAAGCTTTTTCGGCAACAAATAGATTTTAGCATCTTCTCTGACTAGAGTAAAAAAATGATGTCTGTCTTTTTCACACTCTTGGATCATTGAAACAAAGAGATGCCAAACTCTTTTTTTTTGTAAAATACTATTTTTTAAAAGATGCAAATTTTGCAAGTTTATTTTTTTCGTGGCCATCTATACTCAATATGTTTAACATATTCTCCCTTCTATCGCCCATTCCCTTAAAAAATACCACAAGGCACTGATCAAATGGATGGTGATGAGTGGATGGAAATAGTTTATATGGGTCTAAAACGTACGCAACGTGGTTCCATTCACAATTATGGATTTGCAAATGTTGTAGGAGATTGTCATTCTCAACCACAACAAGTATCATGTGTTTATTCATCTAGAAACTTCTATCTAGATATAGGCTCTCAGTGTCAAGATTGGCAAGGTGATTCATCTACCCAAGTGAGAAAATGTGAAGAGTTCTTTCATGTGTATTCATTTTCAAACATGACATTACTAGAAACGCACACCCACTTCACTTCAAAGTATATCTTATTGAGACATGGGTAGGATACAAAGAAGGGATTGAAAGAAATGTCAAGGATTTATATATTTTGAGAGATCCTCCCATTCTAGTTCGACGGTAACTCATACCTTTGATGACCCCTAATAGTAAGATTACATATTTTTATCTGCTTTACGTATTCTAAATAAAAATTAGGATGAGAGAACTCATCACACTAAATGAGATTACTCAAAGCTCAAAACATGATCAATTACCAATTAAATAGAAAGAAGAAAAGTGGATAATTAAAGCTGATTTATTTCACTAGCATACTCAAGAACATTCACATAAAAGCCCAACATCTTGATTGTGTTCATATATCATGCCAAATATCTTTTACAATTATTATGTGGCCTCAACCATAACATATACATACATAAGATCATTATCCCCATATACAAGCATCAAAATTCTACCAAAACTCGATTCGATTAAAACATCATATACAAACTTTCCCACCTGGACCTGAGAGTACATGGATGAATCTAGGACACATTAGGCATCTAGCCAACCTTCTCTAAGGTCGATCGTGACAGCTTCTCCTCATTGTCATGGGTCTTTTGTTGTTGCTGTCAATCACCTAAAAAGATGTGGTGACCCACAAGGTGAGACCCATGTCTCAGCAAGAGATATAACTCTCAATAATGCTTATTGATTATAATAGATAATTCAATTAAATAAATTAAGCATATCAAGGAATTGAAATAGAAAGAGCAAATTATATAATAGAGTAAAAATACTAGATATAAAACTCTTAGGAATAGTTCTAATCAGAGTCATATTTGTGGCATTGAAAGATTAACATTATTCTCAGGATATCAAGTGTCGTTAACATCATGAGCATGATTATCATCATGGGAGAGTGTGTCGATGACTAGTACACTGATAGAAGGGGATGATTCCTTCGAGTCTATCCAGCAGGATGACTATAGTTCCCTGTAGTCCATGTGGACTATCTATAGAGGCGGGAGATTTCTGCTGCTCAAAAGGATGACTGTCAACTGCAGTTCGGGTCTACACCAGGAGTTGCACAGATGTCGTCGAAGACTAGGTGGTTGAAGACCAATCTAGCTGTGAGGTATTGTCGTTGAGCAAGCCTCAATACTAGGTATATCTTGCTAAACCATCCTTCCTATTGCATAGTTGTTGATGTGATCTGCTGGTTATGGGTTTGTGGTTAGATAAAAAATTTATTTCCATTGCCTATTCTGTCCCACAAAACCCACCAGGATATCCTAAAGAAACAAGAGGATATTACTTTTATTCCCAATATGACAACAAAGTGTTTGTTACCAGGGATGTTGCATTCCTTGAGATGGATTTCATTTCTAAAGTTATCAGTGTGAGTAAAGTGGAACTCGAATAAGTTCGAGACCAACAAGAGGAACAAAGAGAATCACAGAGTGTTGTGGAGTCTCAAATTCTCCAAGTTACACAGGTATGTCGTAGATCTAATAGGACACTCCTTGAGCTTAAAAGATTTGGATATCTTGTAACTCAAGAAGGCAGTGAATTGGTCATAGATGTTGAGCCAATAACCTATCAAGATTCTCTTGAGGGACCAGAGTCTGACAAGTGGCTTGTGGCCATGAGATATGAGATGGAATCCATGTATACCAACAATGTATGACTTTGGTGGATCCACCTGAAGGGGTAAAACCCATAGGGTGCAAGTGGGTCTTCAAGAAGAAGACCGAAACAGATGGAAAAGTTCAAACCTATAAGGGAAGATTGGTTGCAAAGGGTTTCAGACAAGTTCAAGGTGTTTACTATGACAAACCCTTTTCTCCAGTGGCCATGGTTAAGTCCATCAGGATCATGTTTGCCATTGTAGCTTATCACGACTATGAATTTGGTAGATGGATGTTAAAACTACACTCCTTAATAAAAATCTTCTCGAGGATGTGTACATGACACAACTTGAGGGTTTTATAAATCCAAAGGATGAAAACAAAGTTATGTAAAATACAAAGATCAATCTACAGATTGAAGCAAGCATCTTGGAACGAGAATATTCATTTTGATGAGCCATTCAAAGAGTTTGGCTTTAATTCAAAATGAATATGAACCTTGTGTGTACAAGAAGGTTAGTGGGATCATAGTGACATTCCTCATATTATATGTGGATGACATATTATTGATGGGGAATGACATCCCTACTTTATAAAAGGTAAAACATTGGCTTGGAAATACGTTCTGTATGAAAGATCTGGGAAAAGCATCCTACATCTTGGGGATAAAGATCTATAGCGGTAGATCCAGAAGGCTTCTTGGACTAAGTCAAAGACATACATTGACAAAGTGTTGAAGCAGTTCATCATGGAGAACTCAAAGAGAGGAAACCTACTAGCATTGAATGGAGTGATCATCTCTAAAGTTCAATGTCCTAGTTCTTGTGAAGAAAGGGAAGGCATGAGTTTGATTCCATATGCCTCAACAATTGGATCAATCATGTATGCAATATTGTATACCCATCCAGACGTCTCGTATGCCTTGAGCATGATGAGTATATATTAGTCCAATCTAGGTGGTTCTCACTAAACAATCGTAAAGAACATCATCAAGTACTTGAGAAGGACTAAGGATCAATTCTTGGTCTACAACAGAGAGAAGGAGTTGGTGGTAAAAAGTTATACTGATGCAAGCTTCCAGATTGACAAAGATGATTACAAATCACAATCAGGATTTGTGTTTTTCCTCAATAATGGAGTCGTAAGTTGGAAGAGTTCCAAGCAAGAGACATTTTCCAATTATACAATAGAGGCCAAGTATATTGTTGCATTGAATGCAACAAAGGACTCTATATGGATTAAGAATTCATCACAGAACTTGGGGACGTTCCAAGCATCAGTGATGCAATCGAGCTATATTGTGACAACAATGGAGCTATTGCACAAGACAAGGAACCCAAATCGCATCAAAGCTCAAAGCATATACAAAGGCAGTTCCATCTCATATGTGACATAGTTCTGTGGGGAAATGTAAACATTTGTAGAGTAAAAACTGAGAATAATATTGTTGAAACCTTGACAAATGAACTTTCATAGCAGATACATGACATTCATATTAGATCACTTAGAATACGATTTGTGGGTGGGAGTCTATTGGTATGTATGCACAGAGAGACAATCATATGAATATTATAATGGCATAACTCGTAATTGATTTGATTAATAAATAAAAGGCTTGCTTCCAATTTATTTTGTTTAATTTAGTTATGATATAATGATGTAGCATTATAAATGTCTAGAGAATAATATTACTCAATGACGTATGTCATCAAGTATAGGACATGGAGAAATGAGATCATACAGATATTAAGAGTACATATACATATTCTTATTATGTCCCTGATCAATTGTTATTGTGGAAGGTTGATAGAAAACGTTCACATAAGATCAGAGTGTGAGTTGGTTGATGATAGAATCTCATTAGTCATGATATGGAAATATCAAACCAAGCACACAGATACATATTAGGAAACATTGTATTGGAGATACCCACCATGAGACTGACACATGGAGACCATAAACATGGAAGTCATAATCATCTCTCACAGTGATGGTGGCGGTTGTGGTTCTTAGACCTGAAATCAATGTACTCATCACATGTCGTTGGGTACACTTTGATGTCATCAAATGTAATCCTAAAACATGGGTTGTTATAAAGGTGATGATTGGGTGACTTTGATACATGGGTATAGACTGTGAGTGATAGAAATGGGATTTGTCCCTCCTACAGGGATTTGATGTCCTAGGTCTCTTGATTAGTGAGACTGAGAAATGCATGGCCATGCACATGTGAGTCAATATGTGATATTGAGCTTACATATATCTTAGACAGTCTCCTCTAGTTCAAGAAATAAGATTCAATGATGAAGAGGATGACTTCTCCATGCCTCGAGTTAGTGACAAAGGAACTATACTAACACTGCAACACCATACACTGATTGTAGGTTGAAGTTGTTCTCTGACTTTCCATTTACTTGGACAGCAATGATGTGTGACTAGGAACCGTTCATTGTTTGTGATGTCATAAGTTGTTATGAACATTCACTGCCAATGTAATATGAGACCTATAGGGTCACACACACAAGTCTCAACCTAGAAGAGGAGTTTAATCTTGAATGACAATTGAATTGATTACTAAAGCATTTAGGTATTCGATTCATGCAACACATAGGCTAGTTGCACTACCAAACACCCATCTCATAGAGTGATATGACCATCTAGAGTTCCAAATGGTCATCTCAAGGGTTGAGAAGGGCATTTGGAATGTTAGACCGATTTGAACTGAAATTGTCTAAGTTCTATTCAAACTGACATGTGAATTGACTGATTCATTCTAATGAACTGACCATCTCAACTTGACTGGCTAGACGACCATCTGGGTGAGTAATACGGGTATATCACATGTGAGAGATGGCTTGGTTGGGGCTGAACGAATGTTCTAGAAGTTTCCTAGACTTATTTCGATTGCACAATACTTGTGGTGCATGGAATTGATGTCTAACATTAATGGAAATCTATTTGCCAATTCTATATGCGATTGGTAAACTCCCAGATGACCATCTCACAGTAGAAGATGACCGTGTCACATGCTAGATGACCACTTGGTGTGCTAGATGACCATTTTGGTGGTCATACATTGTGAAAAGTCAAGATGTTCTGGTTCCTTTCACTCCTGTACAGACTGGGAACCCAAACCCAAACCCCTACTATAAATAGAGGGGTACTGGGGGCTTCCCAGAGCACAACACAGACAATTTAGAATCAACTTCTCTATCAATTATTGTTCTCCCTAGTGGTGGTAACCAAGATATCCCAAACAAGTACTACCCAACTAAGGAGGGATAGCTACGTGATAGAAAAATTGAGATCATTATTGTGGGAGAGAAAGTTGGTGACTAGTACACCATTGGGAGGGACAACTCCTTCCTATCTATTCTAGTAGGATGACATGAGTTCTAGGAAGTCTATGTAGACTTCTCTAGAGGCAAGGTGGCCTTTGCCCGTCGCTAAGGAGAACATAATCAACTAGCCATCTGTGATAAGAGGAGCTACTATAGAAGACGACGTGTGACTCTATGGTACATGGAGGAGCAGTCAGTCTAGTACCAGTGCAATTAGGAGTGAGAGTTTCACATCGAAAATGATGAGGAGATGTCATTGGACTCAACAATAATGAGGAGATGTCACTGTACTTGCTCCAGGACCAGGTATATCCTCAAAACCATCCTTTCCGTCTTATAGTTATTGACGTGATCCGTTGGTTATGGAAATATGGTAGATAATTTTTTTGTTTCTGCTACCTACTCTATAGCCATATTTCCTATCACCTCCTTGCTTTCATATGAGGTCCTTCGTCACCTAGCTCTCCATTTCTTATCCTTTTTGTTTAAATATTCATCCTCCTTGGCTTGCTGTAGAAGAAGGTGCCCAAGGTAGAAGAAGGTGGCTGATTTCCTTACATGTGTGGCTATGGTTCAAATCTATGTTCTCTTAGAGCTTGTGGAGCTTCCTTTGCTTGTTATGGACCTAATCATGTAATGTACCTCTCCTTCCCTTCATTTTCTTTACTATCCTACTTCCTTCTTCTTAGTCATGGCCATGGTGTTCTAGGGTGAAGCATGCTCTAGAGCTTAAAGATCACCTCTTTCTTGCTCCTTTTATCTATAGGGTTTGCTTCCTTTCTTGGAAAAGGAACTTGTTTGGACGAGAGGAGTGCTTAAAGATAGGGTTTCTTCCTCTTTTTATCAACCTACCTTTCTATTTTAAGATTCTTTTTCTTCCTAGATGAGATCTATATAACTTTCTCCACATTTATTGCTTATTACTAGCTTGCATGTACATGATCTTGCTAAAGAGAAGTTCTAAGCATAAAGACACTACCTTTCCTAGGGTTAAAGTTTATGTGATGATTCTTCAGTAGTTTATCACCATGAATGAACCTTACACCTTGTGCACCAACCCTCCATGGTAGAGGAATCCCTACACCTTGCTTGCATATGGACTACCAATGATTTTTTCTCTTCAAATGATGGTTATACTAAAGGCCTTTGATATGTTTTCCCTTCTTCTTTTGCAACTCGATGGTGGGGATTATTGGTGACCTTCATGTGTTAACTGATGGCCATGTCTTAGTTACTATTTTGGGTTCCATTTTCTATGCCCAACCGATGGTCATGCTCCCCTCTAAAACGATGGGTATCCATTAGGGTTTAAGGGTTGTTTTCTACCTTGTGCATAACTTGATGATTTCTCTTCTTACTAGAACTGATGGAATTGATTTTAGTGATGTTTTGCTTATGTTTCTCTTGCCAACAAATTTTCCTACCTTAAGTTCTATTCTAACTCCTTTGGTGCTCAAGAATCCATGGTCTTAGTGCCCTAGTGTGGCTTCAACTGATGGTTTTCCTTTCTTCCACCAAATGATTGTTCTTCCTTAGGTTTTGCTTATTTTCTTACATGTTAATGACAACTGATGGAGGCTCTGAGTCTGACAATTGATGGACCTTTAGGCACATCAACTAATGGATCTTCTGACTCCAAGACTCAATGGCCCTTCGACATATGGTTACCAACCATTGGCTCTACTGAATCAATAATCGATGGTGTCAACCAATGGACATTCTGACTTCATGCTGCAATGGAGGTCCTACACACCACAACAAATGGTGGCACTAGACACCATAACTGATGATGATCCATCGAGCTACAATCGACGATGGGTTGCATCCCCACAACTGATGGATCTATCTATGTTATCAAATGATGGCTTGACTAGGCTAGTTGGTGACTCTTTCTAGGTCACAACTCGATGACTTCTCTAGATGGTTAGTCCAATGTGTTTGCTTGTGTACAATCGATGGTTTTACCTACTCCACATCTGATGGTTTTGGGGTAATTCTCATGGTATGTTGGTTTGGTTTTGATGATGTAGAATCAATGGTGATGTGCCCTTTATGTAGTGTTACCTTTGCCCTCATATGAATGTCAACTTATGATCACCATAAGGAGATTATGTGTAATTATATCTAGCTTACCTTGATACACCAAACCCTAATACAACTAAGTGGTATAGTTGATCATACTTAATGTAGCTTGTTGAACCTAACCCAATAGTAATACAATAATGGCAATTGATCATACTCAACTCTCTTGTATGACTAGCGTGATGATGGAATAGTCTCTCAACGTTACTGTAACCCTAATTTGCTACTATGTGAACATCTTAATACAATGCCATGTTGAACATGTGTATCAAAAGTATGGTGATGGTTGTTGAGTCTTTGGTAAGGCATGGAAAGATAATGATGTTCTTGTAGGTGAATATGATATGATGGTCTTAATGACCCTTGGGTATGTCTGATCCCTAATGGAGGTGTAATCCTCTTAGTTATGTGTCATGGATTGGCATCATGTGGTGATGTGACAAGTTTTATTCCTAATACATTTTATATCTTCTGAAGTTGTTATATATCATTGATTGCTAGAAATGAATTTGGGTTTTGTATGCCCACTTGTTTGATGCATCCTTAATTCACCCAATGGATTTAACTAATCAAGTGAAACCTTAATCATGCAGCATTGTGTGTCGTAGAACCATTCAATGTCAGGACTTGTTGAATGGGGAAACAAGTATTCCTAAGGGAATCTCAGAGCACATACTATTGAGTACGCGGGGTGCAAGGAGAGTACATCCTTGGCATTCAGATCTCAATGTTTTGGGAGTATGACCACGATCATGCCTCAGTTTGAGAACTATTTTACATGTGATGTGATTGAGGGGCACTTCAGTTGTACCTCAGATGATAGGGTGGTATATGCTCTAGTTTTGGGTGCCATGACCTTTATACCTAGGATGATCCAGTGTTTCACAGCTTGACTATATGTCATTGTAGGCAACTTGATTATTATGCCAGTTTCTTTTCACTCATACTAATCAAGGGTGGGAGATCTTAGGATATTGATACTCTTAGATCTTATATAAAACTGAATAGCACTTCACACTAGTCAGTTGGAGTCTAAGGGGTATACCTCACTCTCCCTAAGGATTAATAAAAGATGTAACCTTGCTCATTACCATATGATCTTGATCACATCCCATTCAACACATAACATAAAACTCATATAATGGGAATGTAATAAATTTTTAGCATGTGGTATGGTATTGCACACACATGTGATCTTTTGAATTTATAAGGAATTTTGTGTTTGCTACATTCCTAAAGTGGAGACTAGGGTTGAAGGGTTTAAAAGTGGGTTTGGTTTGATTACACTATGCAATCAAGCAAGTAAAGTCAATATGAAAACTAGATTACCAAAAACTAGGTTGTCCTAAGAAAGTTAAGTCTAAGAAACTAAATTGAGTAATCAACTAAACAAGGGCAAGATGATCTACACTACTCTAGCAAGGAATTAGAGAAAACAAGAATCTAGGATAACCCTAATTAACAAGACTAAGCAATTAGTGCAGACTACAGGGTGCGATGGTAGGGTTCGGAGGTTGGGGTGGCGGCGGAGGTCGTGGTGGCGGTGCAAATCCCAGTACGGGGAGGGGGGCGCACCCCCCCCCCAGAAACAGGAATTGGAGTCAGAGCCGAAGCACCTCGTTCGTCAGATCTACTCAGGAATGCAGGGTTGAACCTCCAGTACCCCAGCTATGGGGGGACGGGCAGGATGGCGGAACCGACAACAAATGCCTCAATGGAGGTCGACGAGGAAGCAGATCCATTTCTAGCCCTGAATCCAAACGCAGACACGACACCTAACACGGACAATCGGAGGTCGGTGTCCTACAAGGACATCACTAGCGGGGAAGGTAGCAGCGAGATACCGTCCATCTTCGGCTACGAGGACATGAACGTCCAGCTATCCAAGGAGGATATTGGGATAGAGGTGATCGAGGGCACCCCTTGTTTCAGGATCGCGGAATAGAAGTACGAAGAACTGCTAAAGCCATGGTGCTACTCGGTGGTTGTGAAGGTCTTGGCAAGGGATGTTGGTTTTATGACCCTACAGAAGAGAATCAAGGCCCTATGGAACCCGATTGGAAATTTCTGACTGATAGACTTGGAGAACGAGTTCTCCTGGTCCAACTGCTGCGACAAGATGATTATCTCAAAGCGCTCACCGGTGGACCGCGGCCGATGATGGGATCCTATCTGTGCATGCAGCCATGGGACCCGAGCTTCATCCCTAGAAATGGAAACCCAAAGTATATTGTTGCATGGGTCCACATCCTGAGGCTCCCAATCTTTCTGTATCAGCGACGCTTCCTGGAGGAGGTAGGGGATCACATCGGAGAAATGATGAAGGTGGATACCAATACTGAGCTGAAAAAAAGGGGGAAGTTTGCTAGAATTGCTGTAAAGCTTGACACAAGCAAGCCCCTCGTTCCAGCCATCTTTGTATAGGGGGAGAGATATGTGCTCGAATATGAAAACCTTCCAGCTATATGTTTGCACTGCGGCCGAATAGGGCACTCAACGGAGGGCTGCCATCTACGACAAGAAGCTTGCAGGGCTACTGCATCGGAGGGTCAAGGTGCGCAGGAGTAGACTTTTGCGCCGCTGGGTGAATACTCTGAGGCGATTCACGCGTGGCCGTTCCAGAGGAAATTGAGAAGACAGGTGTATGGGGGGAACAAGGAGGTGGTGGAAATGAGGAACCAGTTTGAGAACCTCGACACTGAAGGGGAGACTATGGGCACAAGAGAAGATCCAGAAGTCATTGTTGAAAGAGTAATGGGCATTGACTGGAGGCAAAGGAAGAGGAACACGAGAACCACAACAAATAATGATGGGGGAAAGACCGTTGAGCGTACACCCCTGAAGGATATACAGAACAAGAAGGTTACTATAAGTGACAAAGTTGCAAACAAAGGGAAGGGGAAGGTGCATGCTGCTGAGGTGATAATGGATGACAACACGGTGGTCATTCCGACCACTGCTGCAGAGAATACCATTTTCTGTTTTGGATCTAACATACCAAATGGGAAAGAAAATAGTAGGAGTCACATGACCCATGGGAGTACTGTGGGTATCCACCTCTAAAACAGGAAGGTGTCCAAAGCAGGAAGTAGCATGAGCATCTCAAGGAAGAGGGGTCGGAAAATGAACCAGGGGGAGCAGGAAGACCCACCTGATCCGGGAAGGTCGAGCGAGATAAGCTCGATTGACCCTGCAACCGGGGTTAGATGATTATCGCGGCCTGGAATGTGCAGGGCATCTGCTCGACGGATACCCAGAATGAAGTGAAGGAGATCAGTAGAAAACACAAGGTGGAAATCTTTGCCATCTTTGAGCCCTGTACGAGTGGTGAGAATGCTAGCAACATTGTGAGGATGTTGGGTTTTGATGCGTCGCATAGAGTAGAAGCATTGGGGTTCTCCGGCGGTATTTGGGTCATGTAGAGAACTGGTTTAGGCGTGGTGGATGTGCTCATGCTCCATAAATAGTTTATTCTCTGCTTGATAAACAACATATGTCTTGTGATGTTTGTTTATGCGAGCACCAACCAAAATAAGAGGAGAATCCTGTAGAATCACTTGAATATTGTTGCTGATTCCACTAATCTTCCATGGATGGTCGTGGGGGACTTT
Source organism: Alisma plantago-aquatica (assembly GCA_963693085.1). Classification (NCBI taxonomy): domain Eukaryota; kingdom Viridiplantae; phylum Streptophyta; class Magnoliopsida; order Alismatales; family Alismataceae; genus Alisma; species Alisma plantago-aquatica. The sequence continues at coordinate 1,823,727,419 of OY856409.1, forward strand.
AACATCGTCGTGGACGCATCGCAGAAGGTGGGCAGTAGCCACATTAATGTCAGCAGCTATCGAGAATTCTCGAATACCCTCTCTGGCAGTGGTTTGAGCGACCTGGGTGCGTCGAGGCCGAAGATGACGTTCAAATGGGGCACGCTCCAGGAGAGGTTGGATCAAGCTGTTGCTAATGCCGATTGGATCAACTGTTTCCCCGAGACCAGGGTGGAGGTGCTGGCTCGTATCACCTCTGACCATGCCCCCATTGTTGTCCGTATGGACAGACAATCACACTCCAGCAAGCACATCACCAAAACCAACACGGTATGGAAGAATAGGAAATCCTTTTAGAAGTTTTTCGAGGATGCCTGGGACGATGAGTTGGAGTTTATGGAAGCTGTTGAAGGCTTGATGAGGAAAGCGGAAGGATGGGATAGGGAGAAGAGAAGACAAGGAAGGGATAGGAAGGACTTCATCACAAAGACCATCACTCATCTGCAGGGCGTGCTAAGTAGGAGATACGATGCCAAGATTGATGAACGAATCAACAGGTTGAAATAAGAGTTGATGGACCTGCTTCATGCCGAAGAAGCTGAATGGAAGCAGAAAGCTAGATGTGACTGGATCAAGTTAGGTGATCTAAATACCAAGTACTTCCAGGCGTCGGTCCGCTCTAAAAGACAGAGACTGAGAATCACCAAGATCAAGAATGCGGGGGGGGGGGATGGGTCGAGGACCCCGAGTTGCTCCGGAGATTAGTTCAGAATCATTTCAAAAGTCAGTTATCAATCGAGGCTAGCTTCAGGAGGAGGACGAATTTCCCAGGGAACTTCCCACAGTTGTCGACCCTTCAACGTGAGGAGTGCGAGAGAGAGCCATCGGAGGAGGAGATTCATGGGGTTCTGCTGAAGATGAACCCTCTCAAAGCCCCCGGCCCTAACGGTATTGATGTGGGCTTCATACAAGACAACTGGAAGATCATGAAGAAGGTGATCTTCCAGACTATTACCAATTGCTTTGCCGGAGCTGAGATACCAGGGAAGATGGCAAATGCTAACCTGGTGCTCCTCCCTAAGATGAAATTTCCTAAAACATGCAACCAGTTGAGACCCATTGCACTTAACAATGTCAGCATCAAGATGCTTTCCAAAATCCTCATTGAGAGAATTAAACCCTATCTTTCGGACTGGGTCTCCCCCTCCAGTGCAGCTTCATTCTGGGCAGAAGCATAACTGATAACATCATTTTGGTGCAAAGGTTCACTCGATGAGAACCAGATTGTCTGGTCAGAGAGCTATGGCTATTAAGCTTGACCTTTCAAAGGCTTACGACAGAATGAACTAGGATTTTCTGCTAGAAACTCTCCAGTTAACCGACATTACTGAGAAGTTGATCAATGTCATCATGAACATCATCTCGTCGGGCACCATTGCCATTTCTTGGCATGGGGAGACTTTACCTACCTTCAAAAGCAGTAGAGGCATTAGACAAGGGGATACCTTGTCTCCTTACTTATTTGTGTTATGTCTGGATAGACTCAGCCAAGCTATTGCTGAGGAGGAAGGGAAAGGAAGGTGGAAATCCCTCAAGATCACGAGAAAAGGGCCTTCGGTATCTCATATCTACTTCGCCGATGATATCGTCCTATTCTGTGAAGCGTCAACCGCACAGGCCCGGGTGATTATGAGCTGCATCAAGAAATTCGGGGAGGCCTCTGGGCAAGTCTTAGCCAAAGAGAAATCAACCATTTTCTTCTCAAAGAACACTAAATCCGGTCTGCGAAGACGCATCAGCAGGTATTTGGGCATGGCGACCACTGACAACTTAGGGAGGCACCTTGGTGTCCCGATCCTTCACTCCAGAGCAAACAAAGCTACCTATCTGGGAGCCCTCAACGCGCTTGAGTCCAAAATTGAAGCCTGGACAAGCAAGACTCTTTCCTTTGCAGGTAGAGTCGCTCTATCTCGCTCAGTTTTGAATGCTTGTCCTACCTTTCTGATGCAGACCTCCCAATTGCCAGAGGAAGTGTGTGAACAGATGGACCAGATGATCAGAAGGTTCATATGGAGTGGAAACGAAGAGAGAAGGAAGATGAGTGGGGTTGCATGGAGGAAGGTGGTCGTTGAGACCAAGGACGGAGGCCTGAACATAAAGTCGGCCAGAATCCAGAATGAGGATATGTTAGCAAAGGCCGTTTGGAGGTTCAAGACGGACAACAATGCCCTGTGGAGAAGAATAATGGAGGCCAAATACCTGCATTTAAGAGACGAAGGTAGTAGCTCGGGTTCACGGCTGTGGAGATACATCAGGAGAAATGCCTCCATGCTGGATGAGTTTGCTGGCAGAGTCATCATGAATGGCGAGAAGACGTCAGGTTGGAAGGACCCCTGGGTGTGCTACACCACCAAACCCTCTCTAAGGGACGAGCTCATCACCCCATTGGATCTGCATGATATCAAGGTTGCGTCTATGGTCAATCTGAATGGAGAGTGGGATGAGGGGTTTATCAAAAGCTAGTTTGACGATGGCACATGCTCTAAGATCCTGAAGATGATTCCTCCGGATGATCAAGCGGGGGAGGATTTGTGGCAATTTACTGGAAGCAAAGACGAGGTTTATAGCACGGCCTGTATCTACAAGAAACTCCTGAGTAATTACAGAACAAAAACCCCTGGGTGCTGGGAACGATTGTGGAAAATCCCGGTGGATCAAAGTGTCAGAACTGTCCTCTGGAGAGCCTACCATGAGAGCCTAATGATGAACAAGAATAGGAAAAAATGGGGCTTCACCCAATCCGACAGATGTCCTAGCTGCGTGAATGCTTGTGAGTCTACCCTTCACCTGTTGTGCAATTGCGAGGTGAGCAGCAAGGTCTGGAAGACGCTTCAGGAGAGGCACAAAGTTGACATCTTAGAAGGGGGAACTTGTGGTGAATGGTTTGCTAGAAACCTCAGATGGAGGAAGGGCAATGTCAACCATCAAGTGTGGTTTGCGATAGCCTCCGATCAGATCTGGAAGGCCTGGAATGATTACGTTTTCAATAATAGGAAATCAGATGCTTCGACCATTGCTCGGAGGATAGCCAGCAATGTCCAGCTCAGTCTCCAGGCCTGGGGGACCGAGAAGAAGAGAAAAGGAACCTGTGAGAAGATCACCTGGGTTGCTCCTCATAGAGGTGAAGTCAAGATCAATGTAGATGGATCGCACGTCAAAAGGAAAAAGTAGGGAGCTATCAGCTACGTTTTCAGATATCACAAGGGTCACTGGCTTGAAGGGGGTTCTCAGAAGGTTCCACATGATGATATCCTGGAAATTGAGCTAGCTGCAATCCTTAAAGGAGCTCCGGCTACGCTGAACTGGTGGGAGAAGGTGACGATTGAGATAGACTACAAGAAAGCGTGGACCCTGGAGGTTAGCAATTCCGCCCCCCCAGCGAAGTTCAGACCTATTTGTAGGAAGATAACTCACTTCAGGGAGCTCAAACCAAATCTGGATGTAAAGTTCAGGAGAAGAGAAGGCAACAGGCTGGCGGATGCGTTAGCTAGAGGGTTTGGATCCTAGGACGTTCCTGTAATGATCTGGTACCAGTGTCCTGATCACATTGACAACATATGTAAATATGGGATCGGTCTGGTCTAGACGGATGTTAACCCTAGAGATGCTTTGTCCTGCAACCTTGGGGCAAGATGAATAAAGACCCTTGGTACCCCCCCCCCAAATAAAAGACTAAGCAATTAGCTAGAGTGAACAGAGACAATTAAGCTAGATTAGCATTAATAAGTTAAAATGACAAGTTAGGTTTTAAGAAATGGGTTGGATAGGTGGGCCATTTGGGAATGTGAATTGATATTAGTTGGGGGAAGATCAACATAGCATGCAAATCTCACAATTCAATCTAGATTACCAAACCAAACAACAAGACAAGTTTTATTAGAATATACCCTATACTACTAGTTGGAGAACTAGGTTTAGGTGTAATTCTAGTAAGACTTGGAAGGCCTAGGTTTCTAGGGTAAGTGGTATTGTGGCAATTGAGAGCCAAGGGTATGAATGGGAGTAGATATGAGGGTGTTTCACCTCATGTTACTTGCCATCTAGCCTTTAGGAAGCTCTATACAATTGCTCCAATCACACTTACACTAGCTACTTAGATCTTACACTCACTTGTAGAAGAAGGGAGATGTATGTAGGAAAAAAGAGGGCTATCTAGGGATCCACTAATTGGACCTAGGATCTAGTCCTAAGATTGTCACATACATTCCAATTTCCCCTAGAAGCTAAGTGTCATCAAGCATCTCAAGGCAAGCAACCTATGTTAAAAGCACAAACCACATGAAATAAAATGGCAAATGAGATAGAAGTAAGAGGCAAACATCATAGAATGAAATCATGTTCGTTACAAGTTATTTTCCCCCAACATGGTATCAAAGTCACATTTTAATCCCAAACAGACCACCACTAGGGGCTTAGCTAGACATGTTCAAAGAAAAGGTAAAATAAATGAGAAGAAGGGGATAGGACTCCATGTATCTCGAAGTAGATCCTTCTCCTTCACCTCCTAGCTACTGTAGGGTGACCTCCCTACTCCAAAGTGGATGGTGGGCATGGAAATAAAGGGGTTCATGGTAAAAAAAAACTTAGAAAACTAGGTTTCTATGGTGGAAATGGTGGATGGAGAGCATAAATGCAAGGGGAATGCAATGAATGCTCAAGAGTGGGTGGAGAGGAGTAATGGAACATAACCTAGTGTTATGGCTGCCACCCATGTATATATAGGTGGCGGTTGAAGCACTAGGGTAAGTAGGGGCATTTTTGGAAATACAGTGCAGAAAATGCTAGGGTTTAGGTGGTAACACGGATGTGTTGGGAAGCACAGCCATAGTAGGTAGATGTAGGAATGGTTGTGGTGGTGTGGAACGGTCATTCTATGAAAGTGAAAAAATCACAGGTTGATGTGCTAAAATGGAGGCCGGTAGCATGGCCATGCTGGGCAGCACAGTTGTGATGGAGGTTAGGTAGAACAGTTGTGTTGGGTAGTATGTATGTGGTGGTTGAATTGGAGGTGAGGTCGTTCCCTTCTCCAGTCACTTTTTTGCAGTTGTCTTTCCCTCGCTGTTCCTCCCTGGATGGGTAGAACTTGCTTGGGCTCTCTCAGTTATCATAACCAGAGACGACAAAAACTTTGTAGAGAAACTGATGTTTTGAGTTGTGTGTTCTGAGAAGCCCCATGTACCCCTCTATTTATAGTAGAGGGTAGTGTCAGGGTTCCTAGTCTGTATGGGAGTAGAAGGGTCCAAATTTTCCATGAACCGATTGCACTGCGGAAGGCAAACTAGTCATTTCACAACTCAACCACTCATTTGAGCAAGTGAGCCAATCAGTTCACTTTTGAACCAGTCGGTTGGGAGTGTGAAATGGTCGGTTCACTTAGTGGACTAGTCGTTTCACTTCCCAGACTTTCCCACAATTGACTTTCCTTATTTGTTTCTAATTTATCAAAGATTAATTCTTGTCCCAATCAAATTGAACAAGTGAAACAAAAATATTTTCTCACAAATCGGGAAACCCAACACCTGCTCATTGGTCCATGAGAACCAATCGGTTCACTAGTGTGAACCGGTCGTCTCACTGACCATGAGTCAATCAGTTCACCCAGTGAACCAGTCGGTTGGTGGTCCCGATTGTGCAAAACTCAGTCAATGCAGTTCTCAATCAATCTGACACTCTAATCAATTGGTTCAACACTTGAAGTTGATGATTATGAGTCAAGTCTATTGATTGCATGTTTAATTGAGTACCCAAACACTTAGTAATCAATCGAAACACCATTCATGGATAAAATCCTCTTCCAGGTTAATCCTATGTGTGTGACTATTACAACCCCAATTTTTGGGTTCATTGGTGAGAAATGTAATTTCTCATATTAAAGATAATTGAACAAATAAATATATGATTTGTTTTGAATAAATGGATTTCATTTAAAATAGCCTTGACGATTGTGTTGTGGGCTTTATTGGCTATTGGGCCCAATAACAAGGAAATGAAGAAAGGAAAATTCAATTATTAAAATAGTAAATGGATAATTGAATATTTGAGAAAAGAAAAATGTGGAAACCTCTAGAAGGAAAATACAAATAGGATTTCGTTCCTCTTGGATTCCTTGGGTTCCAAGGAGTCCAAAGTTGCAAAGAAAAGGCAATAAGAAAAGAAATGATTAATTAAGTATTTCTTTATTAAGAAAGAAATTGAAAATAATGATAAAATGTGGAAAACAAGTGAAAAGAGGTATAATTGAGTTATCCTTTGTGGAATTTCGTATCCCAAGGATTCCTAATGATAAAAGGAATACCAACGAGGAAAATAAAAGAGAAATAAAGGGAAATCATCAAAAAGGAAATATGTTAATGAGAAATAAACAAGATAATGTGAAATAATGCGTTTAGATGCATCTAGAAGGATAATAAGTATCCTTGAAAATGAATTTCAAAATAATAGAGTTTCTTGGGATCCAAGGAGTCCCAATGAAGAAAGAGGAGAGAGAAAATACAAAATTTGCAAAATAAAAGGATAATGTGATACATTATTAATGAATTATGATGTATTGTTAAAAAGAATGTAATTTCTATCAAAAGAAATAGAATTTCGTGCCTATGGGTTAGAATGCAAGTATAAGAGAGATTAAGTAAGAGGATTTTTGAATCCCTAATTATTCAAGAGATATGGTTTATTAAAAGGATGATGAAGAGAGAGAAAGGTGGTTGCTTCACAAGGAAAGTATGTTTCCTTTCGAGAATAGGACTTGAGTCCTCATAAAGGCACACCTTAGGGATTCATACTCTCCCCTATATAAGGGGTGAGACCTGGAGCCAAGTTCAAGAGAACCGTGCGTACCTCTCTCCCTCTTCTCCTTTGTTTCCTTCTTTAAACCCTAACTATGGGGGATAATGCACCCCAGAGCCACGAGGGACCCCGACATCATCATTATGAAAGCTTAGTGGCTCCCCGATGACCTGAGGAGGACGGGGCCAACATTCTCTAGCGACCAACCTCGCGCAAAGTTCCTATAGTAGGCTACACAGCCGGCCAAACGGCACAGGTTATGGGCGATGAAGATGACCACAGTGGCCACGGATTGGGGGTGCACTAGGTAGATCAGGTCGTGCAGAGGCAGGGAGGCCTTTGCTTGCATGAATCATGCCCCAGAGAGGGAGGAAAGGTCGGCGCAAGTCTGCAGATCACGACTAGGGAGACGCAGCTGTTGCTGCGCGAGGTTGAAGGAGGAAGAGGTCCCTTTGGACCATTTTGCCCTTCACGGGCTGAAACAACAGATGACTTAAATGAGGGTATAAAGGTAATTCCATTATATTTTCCAAATCGGGTCACTTTGCATGGAGAGGAGCGACGTGGCACCCATTGATTGGCCAAGTAAGTACATCCTTGCGAATTTCATAACTAAAGATTGGTAGCTCGGATTAGAATGCATAAAATATGAAAATTGATCAGGAGAACGAGAGGAATCCAATGAAAATGATATGAAGTATTGATTCCATTCCTAATTGCAAAAGTACAATAAGTTTATGAAAAGTGCATTAAAGTTAAGTTAAAAACCCTATTTGTGAGTAAAGGTTGAATCTAGTATGCTTAATGGGTTAATTGAAGTATTAATAACCTATTGAATGATAATGTTAGATTTTGACCTGATCTAGATGTAAAATTGCATGATTTAGGGTTTTTACTCCATATGAGAATGATTATGTAATTAGAAAACCCTAATTTAGGGTAAAAGAGGATAATATCATATATAACTAGAAAGATGTGAAAATACGTTGTTAAATGATGATTCAAAAGTATTTGAATACAAAAGTCCTTAATTTTAGGTAAATATCCTTATTGTAGTAATTAGGGTTTTCTCATGAATAAAAGGTAGAATTGTGGCAAATCGAGTTCATATGTGATTAAACCATAATGAACTTTGAATTGATGATAGATACGCATAATGATCTTATCCTTGATTAAAATGATAAAGATAGTAGCTTTAATGTAAAAGAAGCTTAATGAAATCAATTAATGGTTAATGGTACCTTTAAATCCGAAAATAGGGCTATATGTTGGAGAATAGATGAGATAATTAGGGTTTATGAGTAATGGCATAAAATTAGGGTTTAATATGGTATAAGATGAAGGGAAACCCTAATTGCAAAATGAAACCCTAAAATGGATACAGAAACCCTAGAAAGTGAATTCAAGTCAATAAAGTAGGTTCTTGATAAAGTGTGTAATAAATAGAGTACATATTCTTTTCAAGAATTATGTGATTGTTGAATTGCTAGGATTGCATGCTTGGTTGGATTTGCTTAATGCTTGTGAAATTATCAAATCAGGTATGTGGTTACACTTATGAATATCTCGAGTTAGTTTTCTGAGGTTTTTTGAAGTTTTCATCGATGACATGAATTAATTGTTGGATGATTTTAATTCATGCAAACTATAATGTGGATATGACTATCACATAAGATATGTGCATGCTAGCTCAGATCCTGGTCCCCTCTATGGCTTATTAGTTGACCTAGTACATGGCTACCTATGGGGTAGGTCGATCAGGTCATTGGATGACTTAGTACATGGCTACCAATGGGGTAGGTCCATCAAGTCACATTGAGTTAGATATTGGGCTACCTTTGGGTAGTGCCATGCGACCCTATTACCCTATGTATTGGCTACCTGTAAGGTTGGACCATGGGGGTAAGAATCTACCTAAAGAGAGGTAGCATACAAGTCCACTGTAGGGACAACACAAAGTTAGGGGATAGGTAAGGATTGAGTAGTATGGCTTAAAACATAACATTGGTTGTTAAATGATTAATTGAATGATTACATTGTTAAGAATAATTGCATGATTATTGTTTCCCCCACATACCAGCTTCGACTGACCGATGTTTTTTTTGTCGGCGTTTTAGGTACAAGCCTAAAGAATAAATAGTAAATTGTCATATTGTGAAATACATGAAGTAAAATACAAGGACAATTTGTTAGAGTAGAATCCTTAAGTGGATAGAAGTTTAGAGATCCAAGTTTAAAAAAAAAAAGGAATGCAAAAGTTTATTTTCTTACAGCTTTTCAGTTTAGTCTGTTAAAATTTAATAATTGTTCTTGGTTAATTGCCGAACCTTTGATTCGGAAATGATTGGTGCGGCTTCGAACTCTCGGTCTCCCTTAATTGGGGGTTACCGGAAGGTGGGGTCGTAACATTTGGTATCAGAGCATAAGTTCCTCACTTAACCATTAATAATTATTAAATTTTACAAACTCCATAGAACCCAAGGGAGTTATTAGAGGATTATCCGAAAGATGGAGGTGTCTAGAAAAGGATCACGACTGGGGGCTGGCAATATTTTCCTCCGCACTGCTAGTCAGAATACAAGGACTCCCGGATCCGTGTGACTGCCTGGCCAAAGTGTTAGGGTATGATTCAAAATAAGATACCTTTAGGACTTTCTCATCTTATTCCTCCCTTCTCATCACAAAATCTATTAAGGACCTTAAGGATTAGGATTTTCCCTCTTCTCCTCACCCTCTTGAGGTATGGGAAAGATCAATAAGGTCTAAGGAATCCTCCATCAAATTAATGAAAACCATGTAAATAAGATGTCATGGACATAAGCTTAATAGAGTAAACGTAAACTAAAGAATAAATACATGCTTAGGTCGTATGACATAAGTTGTCATTCCCTTAGGAGAGACATGAGGATAGACTTTCTTGTCAGGAGGATAAGGAAAGAAAGTTAGTCTTGGAGATAGAGATCTCCATTGCAAGTAGAGACCTGGCACATCCTCTGAGGATGACGATAACCCTAACCCTAAGTGTTGGTTAGAGAGAGATGAAGTGGTGAATATATATCACGTTAGACCAGGTGTTTGAAAGGACATGCCTTTGGGATGCCATATAATCCATGGGTGACCTAGTACCTTTGGCAACCCAACCCTGGGAAGGGTTGTGCATGTTAGAGTAAAGGATACCTCCTTCGATGATGATGTTAGTGGAGGACATGTAGAAACTCTATGGGCTTATGCGAATAGGGCATAGAATGCACCCAAAGTAAATTAGTAGTGTGAGCAATAGGTTGAGACCCTGACCAGGAGAAAGTGAAGGATGGCTTATGAAATAAGCATAAAGAACTATAGATAATCTTGAGTGAACATAAGTTGAACATAGGCTTCATCCAGATAGGGGCATGCTTTAGAGGTCGATCCATCATGAAGAGAGGACATCTAATGGTGAGGTTAGTTGTAGGGTTATCTCTAGAGAGAGAGAGAAGGAAACCCAGCAAGGAGGTTGGAATCCTAGACTCTGAGATACGAAGAGAAGTCGGGGGTCGAGGATGATGCAACCTAAGTGGATGATAGTGGTCACCTAGAGGTTGATGATGTCTTGGTTGCCATGGGAGGAACCAAACCCAAGAGAGAGGATGAGGTTTCTAGTACTTATGCACCTATGGTATAAGTGTTTACCTTCTGAGAAAGGAAGAAGAAGTTCTGTATACCCTGGAGAGGTTTAGTAATAGGTTATGAGGCCTTGTACCTTATTATTTGTACTTGAGGAGGACCCAACACTAAGTGTTGCTTGACGTTGAAGGAAGACAGTAAGTGCATGTCATGCCTGTTGCATGCTTGATTCATGCAATTGGACACCTAAAAGTGAACCTAGGGTTCCTAGGCCTAAGAGGGGAAGTGGTGTACCTAATGCTCGTAATGAGAGTTGAGTTTCTATGGATGTGAGCATGGAACTTCCTATGTTGAGAGGAAAGGAAAACCCCTGACATTTAAGGTATGTTTGGCAAACCCCTCCCAGCTAAATTGTTGACATGGGAAGGTATGACCCTGATCTAATGTTGATGAATGAGAACCCAGATGACCTAGCCTAGTTTAGTGGTCTGCTTATGCCTTAATAGCTTACTAGGGTTAAGCATATGGATGTAAACCCTAGACCTAAGGATGTTTATGACCTGGTTGTCAAGAGTTGTAGTTTCCTCCCATCCTTGGAGATGGACCCTTTGGTAGGGTGTATACCAGTCTTGTGGTTCTGAGGAAACCTAAAGGGGTCTCATAGGATCTTGAGAAGCTATGTGTAAAGTACATGGTATGAGGATGAACCACTAGACCCATAGATAGCCATCTCTATGTGCATATGGATGTGTTTCCATGGAGGTAACTGGTATGGGGCTTGACCAGGGTAGGCAAGTTGCCATGATCCCTATGAATGGATAAAAGTCAACCCATGAATGCAGAGAGAGAGATGATGAAGGCTTGGGTAAGGTTCTAAGATGAACATGTACTATAATGGAATCCTCAGTCTATCCTATGGTCAGGTAGGGATAAGACCGATGGAAGTAGGAGTTGCCTAATTCCCTAGTTGCACATGACCATAGGGTCGGGAGGTAATGGTTATCATTGTCCGAGGGCCATGGGTTAGGAGATTGATCACCTTCATGAACTCATGAGACCCAAAGGGTAGATGAGTAGGGCACTCTCTGGAATGCATAAGGGAAGAGGGATGACCCCAAAAGTGTCGACACCCTATAGACCTAGAGGAGATGACCAAGGATTGTGTGTAAACCCAAGTAGGTTCGAAACCAGTATTCCATGGAAGTAACCTTGATATCGAGATGATATAGAAACGTAGGTGTCACGTTTCAACCTAGATTTGAAGATGTACTAAAAAGGTGGGATGTACCATCTCTACTCTTGGAACAGGAAGAACTCTGTATTTGGACTACAACCAAATGCTTATTTCTTCTTGTTATGGGAGTGAGAGATAGGACAATACGCATGCCATACACCAAGGATAAAAGATGATGTGGTTTGGAATGTTGCCACGAGATATGGGGACAGAGAAGATAACATACCCTGGTAAAGTGAATGGTACATGGATGGTTTCCAAACGCTAAAGAGAAATAAGGTAGTCATCCTATAAGGATGTTTTTAGCATGAGCTATACCAGGTTAAATTCGAAGACCAAAGGAATAAGCTCAGAATGTTCTTGATGAAGATGGACTTAGGGCTAAGATGAGACAATAAGTGGCATACATGAAGGTGTATGTCATCAACATTACCTAATACATAAGAAGGTGAAGTGGTAATGGATGCTCTGGTTGAGATATATTTGCCTAGTTTGGCTAGAAGAAGTTGTTAGACTAACCCTAAGTTTGGAAAAGAAGATATGATTGGCTAACACTAATGTAATGAGATCAGCTAATGGTTTTTTGGTTAGCCAGTCTAGTCCTTGATGCAATGAAAGGATGGTGGTAGAACCTCAGATGCAGTTCTTTAGAAAAGAAGGTGATGAAACCTTGATAGAATGGTTTAGGGTTTTTGAGGTATTGATATTGAAGAATAATGACATACAGGAGATCATGATACACTGTACTATGAAGATAATAAGTGACAGTGGTACTTTAGATACCTAAGATAAAGTTGCCGAGGGTGAAGGACGAACACCAGTAACCTAGTACATTGATATAAATGATAAAGAGTCCCCGAAAGAGAAAGGGAGCTCATCACTATGGATGTTGTAAGTCTTCCCTGGATCAAGGAAGGTCAAGATGCAATATGGGTTATGGTAGATCGCCTTACCTAGATGACATGAGAAAGAAAGAGTTCTGTCAGGAGACAGATTTGGTTGAACTACACATGAGAGAGATGGTTCAACTACTCCATGAGGTTGAGTATAAAAGTTCTTGAGTTTGACCTAAAGGTTCCCTTCCAAAAGGTGGAAGTAGGTACATGAAGAACTCGATGTTAGTATAGTTTATCACCCCTAACTAATGGTTAGTATGATCCAGACTAAAGGGTCTGATGAGAGCATATGTGCTCGTTCAGGGTGATAGCTAGAGACAATTCTTGTCCTATGAAAGATGTGAAGATAACCACCATAGCCAGTATCGGGATTTAAAGAAGCTCTATAAGAGAGGTTGTGTCGGTCACCACTTCAGTAAGGTGATGTTGGTGAAAGGACCACGTAATGACCACAGTGGGTGTAGATGAAGTCGCTTTGATCGTGCAATGGCTGAAAGGAGCCTAAAGACGACAAGAGTCATGAGCAGATGCAAAGTATACTGACATGCAGTTCACTGTGGGAGGATATGTGACATGGAAATTTTGACCCCTCTAAGTTACAGTTAAGAGAGCTAAGTCCCCTATGCATGGGTTCTTTTGAGATGGATTGGTGGAGAAGGTTAAGTTTGATCTTACCCCTCAGGATAAAGTAATGTGTGATGAGTTCCATGTGTCCAATTTAGAGCACTATGTGAGGTACCCAGACCATTTGTTGAGCAATGAACCTAGTATTGGTATGTATGCCCATAGAGCAAGTCATATGATGATTGTAATGGGGTACTTTGTAAATGATTTGAATAATAATAAAGGTAATGTCTGATCTATATGTTTAAACTATTTCTGAGATGATGGTGTAACATGATAGATGTCTAAAGAATGGTTTTACTCAATGACGTATGCTTTTAGGTTCATGACCTAAATGATGAGATCATACAGATGTTAAGAGTATACATTCTTGTTTGGTCCCTAGTCGGTTGTTATTGTGGAAATAACCATAGACATCAATAACACTAAAGACTAGATTGTGTGTTGGTTGATGACAGAATCTCATTAGTCATGATATAGTGATATCAAACCAAGCACATAGGTACTTGTTAGAGAACAAGGTACCAGACAGACCCACCGTGAGAGTGACACATGGAACCATGACTTGGTAGTCACAGTCAGATTTCATAGTGATGGTGGTGAGTGTGATTCTTAGACCTGAAATCACTACACTCAACACATGTCATTGGGTACACTTTGACATCATCAAACGCAGTCCTGAAACATGGGTTGTTATAAAGGTGATGATTGGGTGGCTTTGACACATGGGGATTTTGAGGGGTGAGTGATAGATATGGGATTTGTCCCTCCTAAGGGAGTTTGATATCCTTGGCCACTTGATGAGTAGGATTGAGAAAGGCATGCACATGCACGTGTGAATCAATATGTGATATTGATGTCACACACATCTCACTCGGTCTACTCTGAGATCAAGGAAATGAATGAATGTTGACAGGATGACTGTTCCATGCCTCGAGTTCATTCAGGATATCAGTGACAAAGGAATTATACATTCACTGTAACACCATTCACGGATTGTAGGATTGAAAGTTGTTCTCCAACTTTCTATTTCACTTGGGTAGCACTGATGTGTGACTAGGCACCGCTCTTTGCTTGTGAAGTCATAAATGTTATGAACTTTCACTGCCAACGTGAAATGGACCTGCAGGGTCACACACATAGGATTTAACCTGGAAGAGGAGTTTTGTCCACAAACAATGTTTAGATTGATTACTAAAGGAGTTTAGCAGTTCAATTAAACATTCAATTAATTGATAGCTCAATATCATAATGTTCAAGGTGTTGGACGCATTGATTGAAATCACAATTGACTAATTCTGCACAATCTGCACTCCCAACCGATCGGCTCATGTGATGAACCGATCGGATGAGCTTGGTGAACCGATCAGCTCAAGTGTTGAGTCGATCGGCTCATGGACAGGGTGAATGATTGTTTCAAGTGTTGAAACGATTGGTTCAACTATTGCAACCGGGCAAGTTGGGAAAGTAAGATTGGTGAGAATTTTCCTTGCGTTTCACTTGTCCAATTTGATTGGAATAAGGATTGGTATTCGATACCAATTAGAAACAAAAGAAGGAAAGTCAATCGGGAACTGACCAGGACCACGAACTGAACGGTTCAGAAGTGAACCGACCGACTCATGGGTCCCAACCAATCGGTTGAGGTGTCAACCGACCGGTTCAGGTCCCCAACTGACCATTTTAGTTGTGAAACGATCGGTTCAGGTTGCGAGTTAGTTGCTTTTGTGGAAAATCTCGAACCCTTCTACTCCTGCTTTTAGTCCCATATTGTCGGGGACAGAGAACCCTGTCCCATGACCCGCCTATATATAGGGGTATTGGGGGCTTCTCAGACCACAACTCAGTACAAGTTGGTTGCTCTGCAAAGTTGTCGTTCTCTCTGGTTTTGGTAACTGAGAGAGAGCCCGAGCAAGTGCTTCCCGCAAAGGGAGGTGCAGCAAGGGAAAGACAACTGCAGTTGCAATTGGCAGCAGGAGAGTGTGTTGGCGACTAGTACGTCAACAGGAGGGTGCGACTCCTTCCACTTCCTTGTGGGACAAGGAGTGTGGAGTTCCAGGTGGTCCATGTGGACTACTTCAGAGGTGGGAGGTCACTGCCGCTTAGGAGGACAACTGTCATCCGACAGTCTGGTAGGAGGAGGAGTCATCAGTCCCGGTGCGACCAGGAGCTGCACAGACACCATCCAAGACCGGAGGTGAAGACCGCGCAAGGCGTGAGGTACTGTCTCCGAGCAAGCCTCGGGACAAGGTATGCATCCACAAACCATCTTTCCTATTGTATAGACGTTGACGCGATTCCTTTTGTTCTGGGTTTTGGGGAGAAATTTTTGTTTCCGCTGCTTCTCTGCCTCCTCTAAAACCCAACAGTGGTATCAGAGCCACGTCAACTGTTCTATATTTTAGGATTATCGATATGATCGATTTTGGTTTGTCACCTTTATTTATTGCATGCGATGCGAATAATATCGGCTTTATACATGTCCAATCCACAAATCCCAAATATACATATATGATATGTAATATTAATGCACTCGATACACGTCGCCCTTAAACGAGTTTTTTGGTGGATGTGTAGCATGATTATGGCCTGTAAACCCCTATATCTGTGTGTGGTTGTATGTGGTTGCTTGCATCTCAGTCTGCGTACCGATTCCCCTTCTCTTATTCTTGATGTAACTCGAAATAATTTGAGAATTCTTTTCCTACCTTTGCTCCCCCTGAATGTAAGTCGGGGTTTCACAATTCAAATTGTAAATAGGGTAGATTTTATTTCCTGTTATGTCAAAGAACGGCGGACGACCTGAGACGATCGGTTCAAGGCGTGAACCGATCGGTTGGTGATCCAGATGGCCGATTCGAGGAGCGAGATGAGCGGGTGGTGACATAATGAGATGCATGACGACCGATGAACCAATCGGCTAGAGGAGGCAGTCGATCGACTGGTGGCACCCGAATAACCAACCTGATGGCGAGCCGATCAATCATGGAGATGAGCTGATCAAACTCAGAAAGGCAGGCACAGATCTCATCTTATACAGGTTGCATGTGATGTTGACCTAGATGACCGTGATTCCTCTTGGCTCGAGGAATCACAATAGGATGGCCATAATCATTGCTTTTTATCGTTTTGCATGTTTTCTGTGGGATATAGCATGTATATGATACATACTATATATTGTGGTGATTGGATATGTATATGTATATAAAAACCAAACCCCTCGTTAAATATTAAGTTTTAGATGCCTTCCAAATGCGACACACATGAAAAGCTTGATCAACCAAGTGTGGGCACGCCCTAGCATGGTGCACCGTCTATCTCGTGGAAGCGTGAAGGATGAATGTGTGGGTCTGCCCTAGCAGGGTGCATATTCATCGTGTTGGCTTTGGGTCGGACTTAACAAGGTGACCTAGATAGGATCTAGCACCTTGAGGCATGGAGATGATCATGGCAAGGAGTTGCATATGACATCTTTAAAGAGTTGCATATGATGCAATTGCAAGAGTTGCCTACCTGGGAGATCTGAGTTGTGGGCGACAGCCCTAGCTGGTCCATGGCTCAGAGGATTTCAAGATCTTGACCCACTAGAAGATTGTACTCTGCAATCTTCCAAATTGATGGTGAGGGCTATCAATTTGAGTCAAAATAGTGGGAACGGTAATTAATTAAAGGCCTAATTAACTATCGTCAAATTTATTCAAATCAAATCAAAAGGAGTTTTGACAAATGCAAATTTTCTCTTATAGAATGGAAAAAGAATCATCTTTTAAAATGGGCAAATTAATTGAGAATAAATTCCATAACTGGTTGAGGACTGTGAGAAGTGTTCTGCAAAATCCAGATATACCAGGAGCCTTAGAATCCACTCTATGTACGCTTAATGCGTTAGTGAAGAAGAAAGAAGGTAAGGGAGAGAAGTGTTCTCTCGCCAAACCAACTTCTTCTACATGGAGAGGATGGGAGGAAGAATGGAAGAAGAAGTCAGAGATAGAGATCTCTACTTCTGGTGTATACGTGATAGAGATTAACTTTAGTACTTCTTCATCATGGGTACTTGATACCGGATGCGGATCTCACATTTGTTCAAATGTGAAGGATCTTAAGAGAAGTAGGCCTTTAGGGAAAGGCGAGGTTGAACTACGTGTTGCCAATGGGGCAAGAGTTGCCGCCAGTGCCGTAGGAACCTATGAGTTAACTCTACCAAATGGGCTAATAATAGAGTTGAAGAACTGCTATTATGTACCTGCCATAAATAGGAATATCATTTCCGTCTCTTGTTTGGACAAAGATGGATTTGAATTTCTTATTAAGAATGGAAAATGTTCCATTTCTAAAGATGGGATATTTTATGGCAGTGCCCCAATGTCTTATGGTCTATACTTGATAGACTTGGAGACAAATGTATACAATGTAAACACCAAAAGGCAAAAACTCAACGACTCAAACAAAACATATCTCTAGCATTGTCGTCTAGGGCACATAAATGAGAAGCGCATTTCTAGACTCCATAAAGATGGTTATCTAGACTCTTTTGATTATGAATCAATAGAGACATGTGAATCTTGTTTGTTGGGCAAGATGACCAAGACTCCCTTTTTAGGTAAAGGTGAGAGAGCTAGTGATCTATTAGGACTCATACATACTGATGTATGTGGGCCTTTTAGATCTAATGCCAGAAATGGGTGTCAGTACTTCATTACCTTCACTGATGATTTCAGTAGGTATGGCTATGTGTACCTGATGAAGCATAAGTCAGAAGCCCTTGAAAATTTCAAGGATTTCATGAATGAAGTACAGAACCAACTTGGTAAAAGTATTAAGGCACTTCGATCCGATCGAGGTGGAGAATACTTAAGCCAGGAGTTTGAGGACCTTCTGCGAGCCCGTGGTATTATATTACAATGGACTCCGCCTGGAACACCACAACATAATGGTGTGTCTGAAAGAAGGAATCACACATTGTTGGATATGGTGCGATCAATGATGAGTTTTACTGATCTTCCGATTTCTTTTTGGGGTCATGCTCTTGAAACCGCCGCATTTACACTTAACCGTGTACCATCTAAATCAGTTCAAAAGATGCCATATGAGATATGGTACGGGAAGTGTCCCGATTTGTCTTTTCTGAAGATTTGGGGTTGTGAGGCTTATGTCAAGAAAATGTTTCTTGATAAGCTTGGACCCAAATCCGATAAATGTTATTTTGTTGGATACCCCAAGGAAACGAGGGGATACTATTTATACCACCCTACTGACAACAAAGTGTTTGTTGCCAGGACAGCTGTGTTCCTAGAGAAGGAATTTATTTCCAAAGGAAGCAGTGGGAGGAATATATAGATTGAAGAAGTTCAAGCCCAAAAAGAAAACATTGAACCGGTAGATGTACCAGAGGAAAATGCAGATTCACAAGGTGTTGTGGAATCTCAGTCTCCTCAGGTAACACAAGGACCTCGTAGATCTAGTAGGACCCGCCTTGAACCTGATAGGTTTGGATACCTTGTGACTCAGGAAGGTGGTGAGTTGATCATAGATGATGATCCAACTACCTACGTAGAGGCTATGGAGGGACCAGATTCTAAGAAATGACTTGAAGCCATGAGATCCGAGATGGAATCCATGTACTCCAACAAAGTATGGACTTTGGTGGAACCACCCGAAGGGGTAAAACCCATAGGGTGCAAGTGGGTCTTCAAGAATAAGACTGACATGGATGGCAATGTGCAACCTTATAAAGGCAGATTGGTTGCAAAGGGATTTCGACAAGTTCAAGGTGTTGACTATGACGAAACCTTTTCTCCAGTTGCCATGATTAAGTCCGTCAGGATCATGCTTGCTATTGCAGCTTATTATGACTATGAGATTTGGCAGATGGATGTTAAAATCGCATTCCTTAATGGGAATATAAATGAGGATGTATACATGACAAAACCTGAAGGTTTTATAGATCCAAAGAACGCCAATAAAGTCTGTAAGCTGCAAAGGTCAATCTATGGATTGAAGCAAGCATCTCGGAGTTGGAATCTTCGATTTGATGAAGAAGTCAAAGTGTTTGGCTTTATTCAAAATGAAGATGAACCTTGTGTGTATAAGAAGGTTAGTGGGAGCTCGACCATATTCCTCATATTGTATGTGGATGACATACTTTTGATGGGGAATGATGTCTTAGCCTTAGAGAAGGTAAAGACTTGGCTTGGGAATACTTTCTCAATGAAGGACTTAGGAGAATCATCCTACATCCTAGGAATTAAGATCTATAGAGATAGATCTAGAAGGCTTCTCGGACTAAGTCAGAGCATGTACATTGACAAAGTGCTGAAGCGGTTCAGCATGGAGAACTCAAAGAGAGGCAACATCCCCATGCTACATGGAGTCACCGTCTCTAGAGCTCAATGTCCCCAATCTTGTGAAGAGAGGGAGCGTATGAATGGGATCCCATATGCATCAGCCATCAGATCCATCATGTACTCTATGTTGTGCACATGCCCAGATGTCTCGTATGCTCTTAGCATGACGAGTAGGTACCAGTCAGATCCCGGGGATGCTCACTGGATAGCCGTGAAGAACATCCTCAAATACTTGCGAAGGACTAAGGATCAATTCCTTGTTTATGGCGGAGAGGAAGAGCTAGTTGTAAAGGGTTACACCGATGCAAGCTTCCAAACCGATAAAGATGATTACAGATCGCAGTCAGGATTTGTATTTTGCTTAATAATGGAGCTGTGAGCTGGAAAAGTTCCAAGCAAGAAACAGTTGTCGATTCTACTACAGAGGTTGAGTATATTGCTGCTTCACATGAAGCGAAGGAGGCTGTGTGGATCAGGAAGTTCATTTCTGAACTTGGTGTAGTTCCCAATAGCTGTGATGCAATTGAGCTTTATTGTGACAATAATGGAGCTATTGCATAAGCTAAGGAGCCCAGATCACATCAACGGTCCAAACCCATACTGCGGCGCTTCCATCTCATACGAGAGATCGTATAGCAAGGAGATGTGAAGATTTGCAAAGTACCAACTGAAGACAACATTGCTGATCCACTGACTAAGGCCCTTTCTCAGCAGAAGCATGATGGTCATGCTAGGTCACAAGGACTACGATTCCTTGGTGACTGGCTCTAAGTGCAAGTGGGAGTCTGTTGGTATGTATGCCCATAGAGCAAGTCATATGATGATTGTAATGGGATACTTTGTAAATGATTTGAATAATAATAAAGGCAATTTCCGATCTATATGTTTAAACTATTTCTGAGATGATGGTGTAACATGATAGATGTCTAAAGAATGGTTTTACTCAATGACGTATGCTTTTAGGTTCATGACCTAAACGATGAGATCATACGGATGTTAAGAGTATACATTCTTGTTTGGTCCCTAGTCGGTTGTTATTGTGGAAATAACCATAGACATCAATAACACTAAAGACTAGATTGTGTGTTGGTTGATGATAGAATCTCATTAGTCATGATATAGTGATATCAAACCAAGCACATAGGTTCTTGTTAGAGAACAAGGTACCGGACAGACCCACCGTGAGAGTGACACATGGAACCATGACTTGGTAGTCATAGTCAAATTTCACAGTGATGGTGGTGAGTGTGATTCTTAGACCTGAAATCACTACACTCAACACATGTCGTTGGGTACACTTTGACATCATCAAACGCAGTCCTGAAACATGGGTTGTTATAAAGGTGATGATTGGGTGGCTTTGACACATGGGGCTTTTGAGGGGTGAGTGATAGATATGGTATTTGTCCCTCCTGAGGGAGTTTGATATCCTTGGCCACTTGATGAGTAGGATTGAGAAAGGCATGCGCATGCACGTGTGAATCAATATGTGATATTGATGTCACACACATCTCACTCAGTCTGCTCTGAGATCAAGAAAATGAATGAATGTTGATAGGATGATTGTTCCATGCCTCGAGTTCATTCATGATATCAGTGAAAAAGGAATTATACATTCACTGTAACACCATTCACGGATTGTAGGATTGAAAGTTGTTCTCCAACTTTCTATTTCACTTGGGCAGCACTGATGTGTGACTAGGCACCGCTCTTTGCTTGTGAAGTCATAAATGTTATGGACTTCCACTGCCAACGTGAAATGGACCTGTAGGGTCACACACATAGGATTTAACCTGGAAGAGGAGTTTTGTCCACAAACAATGTTTAGATTGATTACTAAAGGAGTTTAGTAGTTCAATTAAACACTCAATTAATCGATAGCTCAATATCATAATGTTCAAGGTGTTGGACGCATTGATTGGAGTATCATATTGATTGAAATCACAATTGATTGATTCTTCACAATCTTCACTCCCAACCGATCGGCTCATGTGATGAACCGATCGGATGAGCTTGGTGAACCGATCGGCTCAAGTGTTGAGTCGATCGGCTCATGGATAGGGTGAACGATTGTTTCAAGTGTTGAAATGATCAGTTCAACTGTTGCAATCGGGCAAGTTGGGAAAGTAAGTTTGGTAAGAATTTTCCTTGCGTTTCACTTGTCCAATATGATTGGAACAAGGATTGGTATTCGATACCAATTAGAAACAAAAGAAGGAAAGTCAATCGGGAACTGACCAGTACCACGAACCGACCGGTTCAGAAGTGAACCGACCGGCTCATGGGTCCCAACCAATCGGTTGAGGTGTCAACCGACCGGTTCAGGTCCCCAACCGACCGTTTCAGTTGTGAAATGATCGGTTCAGGTTGCGAGTTGGTTGCTTTTGTGGAAAATCTCGAACCCTTCTACTCCTGCTTTTAGTCCCATATTGCCGGGGACAGAGAACCCTGTCCCATGACCCACCTATATAATATAGGGGTATTGGGGACTTCTCAGACCACAACTCAGTGCAAGCCGGTTGTTCTGCAAAGTTGTCGTTCTCTCTGGTTTTGGTAACCGAGAGAGAGCCCGAGCAAGTGCTTCCCGTAAAGGGAGGTGCAGTAAGGGAAAGACGACTGCAGTTGCAATTGGCAGCAGGAGAGTCTGTTGGCGACTAGTACGTCAGCAGGAGGGTGCGACTCCTTCCACTTCCTTGTGGGACAAGGAGTGTGGAGTTCCAGGTGGTCCGTGTGGACTACTTCAGAGGCGAGAGGTCACTGCCGCTTAGGAGGACAACTGTCATCCGACAGTCCGGTATGAGGAGGATTCGTCAGTCCCAGTGCGACCAGGAGCTGCACAGACACCGTCCAAGACCAGACGTGAAGATCGCGCAAGGCACGAGGTACTGTCGCCGAGCAAGCCTCGGGACAAGGTATGCATCCACAAACCATCTTTCCTATTGTATAGATGTTGACGCGATTCCTTTTGTTCTGGTTTTTGGGGAGAAATTTTTGTTTCCACTGCTTCTCTGCCTCCTCTAAAACCCAACACCTAGTGAGCCCCAAGGGAGGCTAAAATGACCTGAGTCGCCTGTGCAGTTTATAGACGCCAGGGTGGAAGAACTCAGAGAAAAGAATATGTGATGATCAAGGTTCTTTGGAAGTGCCATGAGTATGGTAAAGCCACATAGGGGCTAACGATGGACATGGAAGAGTCTTATCCTGAATTGTTTGTTTTGCTTGATAGAATTTTGAGGAAAAAATTCCTATAAGAGGGGAAGGATGTTACAACCCCAATTTTTGGGTTCATTGGTGAGAAATGTAATTTCTCATATTAAAGATAATTGAACAAATAAATATATGATTTGTTTTAAATAAATGGATTTCGTTTACAATAGCCTTGATGATTGTGTTGTGGGCTTTATTTGCTATTGGACCCAATAACAAGGAAATGAAGAAAGGAAAATTCAATTATTAAAATAGTAAATGGATAATTGAATATTTGAGAAAAGAAAAATGTGGAAACCTCTAGAAGGCAAATACAAAGAGGATTTCGTGCCTCTTGGATTCCTTAGGTTCCAAGGAGTCCAAAGTTGCAAAGAAAAGGCAAGAAGAAAAGAAAAGATTAATTACGCATTTCTTTATTAAGAAAGAAATTGAAAATAATGATAAAATGTGGAAAACAAGTGAAAAGAGGTATAATTGAGTTATCCTTTGTGGAATTTTGTATCCCAAGGATTCCTAATGATAAAAGGAATACCAACGAGGAAAATAAAAGAGAAATAAAGGGAAATCCTCAAAAAGGAAATATTTTAATGAGAAATAAACAAGATAATGTGAAATAATGTGTTTAGATGCATCTAGAAGGATAATAAGTATCCTTGAAAATAAATTTCAAAATAATAGAGTTTCTTGGGATCCAAGGAGTCCCAATGAAGAAAGAGGAGAGAGAAAATACAAAATTTGCAAAATAAAAGGATAATGTGATACATTATTAATGAATTATGAGGTATTGTTAAAAAAAAAAGTAATTTCTATCAAAAGAAATAGAATTTCATGCCTATGGGTTAGAAGCCAAGTATAAGAGAGATTAAGTAAGAGGATTTTTGAATCCCTAATTATTTAAGAGATATGGTTTATTAAAAGGATGATGAAGAGAGAGAAAGGTGGTTGCTTCACACAGAAAGTATGTTTCCTTTTGAGAATAGGACTTGAGTCCTCATAAAGGCACACCTTAGGGCTTCGTACTCTCCCCTATATAAGGGGTGAGACCTGGAGCCAAGTTCAAGAGAACCCTACGTACCTCTCTCCCTCTTCTCCTTTGTTTCCTTCTTTCAACCCTAGCTATGGGGGATAATGCACCCCAGAGCCACGAGGGACCACGACATCGTCATTGTGAAAGCTTAGTGGCTCCCCGACGACCTGAGGAGGACGGGGCCAGCGTTCTCTAGCGACCATCCTCACGCAAAATTCCTGTAGTAGGCTACACGGCCGACCAAACGGCGCAGGTTATGGGCGATGAAGATGACCACAGTGGCCACGAATTGGGGGTGCACCAGGTAGACCAGGTCGTGGCAGAGGCACGGAGGCCTTTGCTTGCGTGAATCATGCCCCAGAGAGGGAGGAAAGGTCGACACAAGTCTGCAGATCGCGGCTAGGGCGACGCAGCTGTTCCTGCGCAAGGTTGAAGGAGGCAGAGGTCCCTTTGGACCATTTTGCCCTTCACGGGCTGAAACAACATATGACTTAAACGAGGGTATAATGGTAATTTTGTTATATTTTCCAAATTGGGTCACTTTGCATGGAGAGGAGCGACGTGGCACCCATTGATTGGCCAAGTAAGTAAATCCTTGTGAATTTCATAACTAAAGATTGGTATCTCGGATTAGAATGCATAAAATATGAAAATTGATCAGGAGAATGAGAGGAATCCAATAAAAATGATATGAAGTATTGATTCCGTTTCTAATTGCAAAAGTACAATAAGTTGATGAAAAGTGCATTAAAGTTAAGTTAAAAACCCTATTTGTGAGTAAAGGTTGAATCTAGTATGCTCAATGGGTTAATTGAAGTATTAATAACTTGTTGAATTATAATGTTAGATTTGGACCTGATCTAGATGTAAAATTGCATGATTTAGGGTTTTTACCCCATATGAGAATGATTATGTAATTAGAAAACGCTAATTTAGGGTAAAAGAGGATAAGATCATATAAAACTGGAAAGATGTGAAAATACGTTGTTAAATGATGATTCAAAAGTATTTGAATACAAAAGTCCTTAATTTTGGGTAAATACCCTTAATGTAGTAATTAGGGTTTTCTCATGAATAAAAGGAAAAATTGTGGCAAATCGAGTTCATATGTGATTAAACCATAATGAACTTTGAATTGATGATATATACGCATAATGCTCTTGTCATTGATTAAAATGATAAAGATAGTAGCTTTAATGTAAAAGAAGATTAATGAAATTAATTAATGGTTAATGGTACCTTTAAATCTGAAAATAGGGTTATATGTTGGAGAATAGATGAGATAATTAGGGTTTATGAGTAATGGCATAAAATTAGGGTTTAATATGGTAAAATATGAAGGGAAACCCTAATTGCAAAATGAAACCCTAAAATGGATACAGAAACCCTAGAAAGTGAATTCAAGTCAATAAAGTAGGTTCTTGATAAAGTGTGTAATAAATAGAGTACATATTCTTTTTAGGAATTATGTGATTGTTGAATTGCTAGGATTGCATGCTTGGTTAGATTTTCTTAATGCTTGTGAAATCATCAAATCAGGTATGTGGTTACGCTTATGAATATCTCGTGTTAGTTTTTCGAGGTTTTCCGAAGTTCTCATCGATGACATGAATTAATTGTTGGATGATTTTAATTCATGAAAACTATAATGTGGATATCACTATCACATAAGATATGTGCCTGCAAGCTCATATCCTGGTCCCCTCTATGGCTTATTAGTTGACCTAGTACATGGCTACCTATGGGGATACCAATGGGGTAGGTCCATCAAGTCACATTGAGTTAGATATTGGGCTACCTTTGGGTAGTGCCATGCGACTCTATTACCCTATATATTGGCTACCTGTAAGGTAGGACCATGGGGGTTAGAATCTACCTAAAGAGAGGTAGCATACAAGTCCACAGAAGGGACAACACAGAGTTAGGGGATAGGTAAGGATTGAGTAGTATGGCTTAAAATGTAACATTGGTTGTTAAATGATTAATTGAATGATTACATTGTTAAGAATAATTGCATGATTATTGTTTCCCCCACAGACCAACTTCGGCTGACCGACGTTTTGTTTGTCGGCGTTTTAGGTACAAGACAAAAGAACAAACAATAAATCGTCATATTGTGAAATACATGAAGTAAAATACAAGGAGGATTAGTTAGAGTAGAATCCTTAAGTGGATAGAAGTTTAGAGATCCATGTTTAAAAAAAAAAAGGTGTGCAAAAGTTTATTTTCTTACAACTTTTTAGTTTAGTCTGTTAAAATTTAATAATTATTCGTGGTTAATTGTCGAACCTTTGATCCAGAAATGATGGGTGCGGCTTCGACCTCTCGACCTCCCTTAATTGGGGGTTACCAAAAGGTGGGGTCATAACAGTGACCCTATAGGTTCCATTTCACGTTGGCAGTGAATGTCCATAACTAACATATGACATCACACGAAAAGAGTGGTGCCTAGTCACACATCAGTGCTACCCAAGTGAAGAGGAAAGTTGGAGAACAACTTTCAACCTACAATCTATTATTGGTGTTATAGTAAATGTATATTCCCTTTGTCACTGATATCCGGATTGAACTCGAGGCATGGACTTGTCATCCTCTACAAACGTTCAATCCATGTTTCTTTACTTAGAGTAGACTTCCTGAGATATATGAAGCTCAATATCATATATTTACTTCCATGTGCATGACCATGCATTTCTCAGTCTCATTCCTCAAGTGGCCAGGATATCACATTCCCTTAGGAGGGACAAATTCCATATCTATCACTCACAGTCAAGTCCCCTTGTGTCAAAGTCACCCAATCATCACTGTTATAACAACCCATGTTTTAGGACTGCGTTTGATGATGTCAAAGTGTACCCAATAACATGTGATGAGTGTAGTGATTTTAAGTCTAAGAACCACAGTCACCACCGATACTATAAGAGATGATCCTGACTAACCAAGTGTGGTTTCCATGCATCACTCTTATGGTTGGTCTGTGAGATACACTATTCTCTAACATGTATCTATATGCTTGGTTTGATATCACATATCATAACTAATGAGACTCTATCATCAACCAACACACACTCTAGTATTTTGTGTTATTGTTGTATATGGTTATTTCCACAATAACAACTGACTAGGGACATAATAGGAATGTATACTCTTAATGTTTGCATGACCTCATTGTTTAGGTCCTTAACCTGAAGACATACATCATTGAGTAATACGATTATTTAGACATCTAACATGTTATATCATTATCTCAAAATAGATTAAACATATAGACGTAAATTGCCTTTATTATTATTTCAATCATTCACAAAGTATGCCGTTACAATCATCATAGGACTGGCTCTATGGGAATACATACCAACAGACTACGACTTGCACTTAGAGCCAATCACCCATGAACCTTGACGGGGCTTATATTATCACACTAAAAAACTCACTTAGGGTTCAAATCCCTAAGTTTTTAACCAAAACAACGTGCAATAATACCACCCGCAGGCGGACGGGTCTTATCGCAGTATAATTGAGGATCAAATCCCAAGGGACAACGTTTTTAAGAATCTTTCGTTTAGTCAAATCTACTTGAATCAAGACTAATATTTAGAACAAGGTTGGTTGATTTGAGTTTAATTAAACTAAATGTGAGGAAAGTAAAAGAGCAGGATTAAAAGTTGATTAAAGATTAATGATGGAAATCGTTGGGATGGTCCCGGGTTTGACCACCACTACACATGCAATCACATCCAAACATCAAACATCCAGGAAAGATATAACCATTCAAATAGAGCTACTGTAAAACACCCTATACGGGCATCAGGTCCGCATAAGCATCACCTTAGGTATCAGATGTCTCGTCACCATCCAGATCACATACTTACAGCTCTGAAGATACAGAAATCCAAATGAAGTTGTGGGCCCCCTATACAGGCATCACACACACAGAAGCGTCACCGTGGGCTAGATGGCTCGTCACCACACGGATCATACACTTACGACCTCAAGTAATCCCATTCTATTTCTAGTTTGGGAGTCAACCGCGTCAATCGACATTCGAAACCTACGCATTGAAGTTCTCGCAACATAGGAAACGAACAAGATAAATGCAAGCAGGTGATCAATCCACAAGCACTCATCGACGATTAACAACAAAATGAAAGATTATATACATGCCATGGAATGTTTAACAGTGAGACATGAAAGCATGGGCAGTGGGGTTAGTCCCCGCACCCCAGCTTAAGTAAACTACTCGCTCATGGTGAGAGGAATAAGAAAAATAAGAGAAAGAGAAGATTCCGCCATGAGCATGGTGAAGAAGATGATCGCAGCTTGATGGAGAAACGGTCTTCTACACGATGTCGGGGAAGATCTGGATGGGGTGGGAAGAACACCACGGAAGACGGGGTAGATCTTCTCTCTCCACCTTCTTCTTCTTCTTGTAGTCCTTGCTCACAGTAGAAGGAGCAGCTCATGGATGAGATGGTGGTGTGAATGCAGCAGATCTAGATCCAGATCTAGATCTAGACAAGGTGGCTTGTAGATCTGGGTGAACAGGACGCAAAACCACCACGGGGGCGGGTTCTTGTCTATGGAGATCGTCTCCTTAGGCCCAGGACAGTCCTGTAGCCTAACGGCATCTGGAGATGATGATTTGACTGCCTGGGGTCGTGTCCTATTTATAGACAGGATGGGCACCGTCTTAAGGTCACGACCTTTGTTGTGGTCGTGACACTTGTCGAGGTCGTGGCCTTTGCGCTGCACTGTGTGAGGAAGAGCCACGATCGCGGTCTTCATGCTCATGCCGCAGTCGCGGTTAACGCAAAGCGGAACCCGGGGCAAGGTCCATTGCTGTTGGCAGCAAGAGGAGAAACGATCGTGATGTAGGTCGTCTGAAGAGGATGGCAGCCGTGAGCATAAGTGGTGAAGAGGAACACCGCGGCCGCGGTTTCTTGGATGCAGTAAGAATCAACAACTTGTCGATGTTGTGGTGATTTTTGTCTTGGTGTAGAGATGATTGCGGCTAGTAGGTGATGGGGAGGAGAGAGAGAGTAAGGATAGGATGGAGGTAGGGAAGTCGCGGGGAGGTCACTGTAGGCAAGAGTTTCGACCGCGAGTGCGACTAACTGTAGGTCAGGTCACGATTGCTTGCTGGAATGGGCGTGATGGTGGAAGGAAGCCGATGAAGTCGGAGGAAACTACGATGGTGATGTTCGTGGTTGCTGATATAGCTTGATCGCAGGTGAAGGGAGGAGAAGCCGCGGAGGGAGGCAGAGTGTGGAGGTGACAACGATCCGCTGTGGTAGGTCGCGATTTTTGCAGGTCGTGATCCTTGCAAGGTCGCAGCATCGTTGCTTGATGGGTGGAAGCTGATCGTGAGTGGCGAAGGGGTCGGTCACGATCACTGGAAGTAGTAGGTTGACGCTGCTGATCGCGGGTATATGACTGCAACCGCGGTCTTCATTTTCTTGGCAGGTCACGGGGTTTGGAGAGTTTTCCGCGGTCGAGGGTATTGCCACGAGCGGGATGATGGGTCGCGGCCTGAGGTGTGGTCGCGGTATATGGAGTCGCGGTCACGGCTAGTTGTAGGTGGTTCATGAGGTTGAAGATAGGTGGTGGTGGCGCAGCGGTGTAAGAAGGCCGCGGTCGCGACATTGACAAAGCAGATCGCGATATTGAGGAACCACGATCGAGTTGTCGTTTCTTGGTCATGGTGCAGCAGGAGGGAAGAGGTTGCCGCGGTCGCGGCATGTGGAACTGCAACCATGAAGATAGGAGGTCGCGGGTGTGGGGTATGGAGTCGCGGTCGCGGGGTATGGAGTCGCGGTCACGGCTAGGGTAAGCTACAGCCCGCGATCTGGAAGAAGGAAGAGTTGCCATTGTAGCCAGCATAAAAGAAATAAAGGGATCTTTGACCTGCTTTGACTAGGCCCAAACCAAGGTTTGAAATGGATGTGGGCCTAGGAAATGAGGCCCAAAGTTCAAAACGCCCTGCACAAGGGTGCAAAAAAAAATCAATAAAAATAGGAGTAAAATCGATTAAGCCAATATGAGTCACATATAAGAAGATAAGGACAAACAAAAGCTCAATGAAGCATTTAAGCCAAGTAAATGCACATATTAGGAGATAAAGCCAATAAATGCATGAATGCAACCAAAACTGGGCTAAACGAGATGATTGAATTACGATGAATATGCACTCATCAAAATACCCCAAACTTAAACGTTGCTCATCCTCGAGTAACACAAAATCTAAAACGGTCGCCTAATGAATTCTTTCAACTCGTGTGATTGCCTCATCTTCACATCACGATTATTTCTTTTCTGCTCGGTATGACTAGGTGTCTCAACATCCTGAGATCACAAAACACATATTTCCATATCTTCGTACCTGAGTTCGCTTCCCAAAATATCACTTCCTCTCTACTTTTTCCAAAATCAAGCATGTCAGGGAGTTTTGTAAGAGTCCAGAGATACCCGCAGAACAACAAGTGTGCACCTGATCTGACACTGGTGTTTTTAGGATCAGGGAGGCATTCATTGTGCCTTTAGGTGGAAAAGGGAGTGAAGGGTGGTATGGACGGAATAAATAAATCTCTCCTCTATTCGACTCGAGATTTTTATATGATTTGCAATTTCATTGATTGCATTTTTTTGTGCGAATCTCTCCTCTATTCGACTCGAGATTGCATTTCTTTTTGTGTGCGCTTAGGCATCTTTTCTTGGTGATACGCCCCTATTTCGTAGTGAGGGGTATGGAAGAAGCGAGAAGAGAGGGAGGGTGTGCCACCCCGAACTAAGGGTTTGGCACTATATTGGATATTTTTGTCTGTTTTTGATGAGCGAAGGGGTAAGAAGATGATGGAAGAAGTGTAGAAGAGAGTTCAGATCAGAATGCAACTTGATTTACAATTCAGTGCACCAGGTTGTTCTCCTTATCATACTCTGCTCAAATAATGATTTGATGAGGATCTGGTGGAGATTCCGTGCTATTGTTCCACTAGTCTGATAGGAAGCACAACATGTTTGATCCCTCTCAGTTTGATAGATACTTGCCATATCTACTGATCATGATGTTAGGATTCATAAGCTTCACACAGTGATTTCTAATCATAGGCTAGTTTCATAAATTGTTCTCCTTGAGGCTTCGCTTCAAATAAGGAGGGTATAATGATTCAAAAATGCATGGGAAAATGGGATAGACGGCTAGGTAAAGGCTTTGATTGAAACAAAAGCGTCACAACTTCATCAAGTTTCTATACAAGTTGCTAAGAAAACTTTTGAAAATTTTTGAAAAATTTGCTCAAAATTGTGACAAAATTTCGACGATGAAATGTTAAGTCAGAAACAGATAGGATAGGGTGGAAAGTAAAGTATGTACCACCCACCCTCCACCCCAAACTTAGAAATTTGCTCATCCCGAGCAAACTCTAAATCTGAGATGGAGGGGAAAACTCGTGCCGGTTGGTCCACCAGATGTGGTTGCATTCCTTTCGGTGACGCGTCCTCCATCTGAAATCTCAAAAATGAAAACTATTAGGACTTAAGACTACATCTTGCGATGCATTTTCTACCAGGTGCAAAGTTTTCTAAAGACAAAATTAAAAGTAAAAGATAATGTTAAAGATCAGGTTCCCTCCCGACAAGCGCATTTGTTTTACGTCGATGGCTCGACGTGATTTCTTTAGCTCTCTGGAAGGTATGTTGGTTTGGACAGATTCATCAATTCTTCAGTGCTAGTATCAGATGTGGTGAAATATCTCTTCAAGCGTTGGCCATTTACCACAAAATCACCTGACTTCTCATTCCATAAGGTAAATGCACCATGTGGATAGATGCTTTTGACAATGTATGGCCCAGACCATCGAGAGCGGAGTTTCCCTGGGAATAACCTCAGTCTCGAGTTGAACAGCAAAACTTGGTCTCCCACTTGAATGTCCTTCCTCTTCATATGACCATCATGCCAAAGTTTCGTGCGTTCCTTGTAGATTCGTGCATTCTCATAAGCTGTCATTCGGAGTTCATCCAACTCTTGAAGTTGTAGAATCCTGGCTTCGCCTCCTTTCTTCATGTCAAAATTCAGCTATTTGACTGCCCACCATGCTTTATGTTCTAGTTCCATGAGCAGGTGACATGATTTTCCATAGATGAGTCTGAAGGGTGTTGTTCCAAGAGGAGTTTTGAACGCAGTTCGGTAGGACCATAAAGCGTCATTGATTTTCACTGACCAATCTTTCCAGTTGCATCCTACTGTCTTTTCCAGGATAGCTTTGAGTTGACGGTTCGAAACCTCTACCTACCCACTTGTTTGTGGGTGGTAGGGGGGAGCTACTTTGTGTGTTACACCCTATCTTCTCATCAACGCTTCAAAGCTTCTTTCCAGAAAATGAAAACCTCCGTCGGAGATCACAGTGCGTGGAACTCCAAAATGGGGAAAAATGATATCTTTGAATATTTTAATGATGGGTTTTGAATCGGTAGTAACTGTTGGTATAGCCTCTACCCATTTGGAGACATAATCAACTGCAACTAGGATGTAGGAAAATCCATGTGAGGATGGGAATGGCCCCATGTAGTCCACTCCCCAAACATCAAAAATCTCAACTTCTTGCCATAACTTAAGTGGCATCTCATCTCTTTTTGTATTGTTTCCCATTCTCTGACACTTGCCACATGACAGAACAAAATTGTAAGCATCTCTGGATATGGTTGGCCAAAAGAAACCACATTGCAAAACCTTCAAAGAAGTTTTCTTAGAACTCATATGACCTCCGACTGGGCCTGAGTGGCATTGTTCTAAAATAAGTTGGGCTTCTTCCTCAGCGATACAACGTCTATAGAGACCATCAACACAGAGCTTGAAGAGGTACGGTTCATCCCAGTGATATTGCTTCAAATCATGCATGAATTTCTTTAAAGAATTGCCAGTACACTCGGGGTGGATGACACCGACGGCAAGGTAGTTCACATAGTCTGAGTACCAAGGAGTAGCTTCTGAGACTTTCATAAGCTGGTCATCTGGGAGAGAGTCATTAATTGGTATCTTCTCGGTTTCCAGAGTGTGGATACAGCTTAAGTGGTCCGCTACAACATTTTTTGTGCCTCTCTTATCTCTAATCTCAAGATCAAATTCTCGCAATAGGAGAATCCATCTTATTAGCCTTGGTTTTGCATCTTTCTTTTTTAGAAGATAACGAATAACAGCGTGATCGATGTAGACAATAACCTTTGAACCAATAAGGTAGGATCTAAACTTGTGAAAGGCATATACGACTGCTAGGAGTTCCTTCTCAATAGTTGCATAGTTCCTCTGAGCTTCGTCGAGGGTGTTTGATGCATAATAGATGACGTGATGTTTTTTCTCTATACATTGGCCCAGAACGGCACCCACAGTGTAATCACTGACATCACACATAATTTCGAATGGGTTGTCCCAATCCGAGGCACGAATGATGGGTGTAGTTGTAAGGGCATGCTTTAGGTTGTTGAAACTCTTGATACACTCTTCATCGAAATGGAAATCGGCGTCCTTCAGTAACAAGTTTGTCATGGGCTTGGTTATCTTGGAGAAATCCTTGATAAATCTTCTGTAGAAACCCGCATGACCAAGGAATGCACATACTTCTCTTATAGTGCTAGGGATAGATAGTTTGGAGATCACTTCGATCTTAGCCTTGTCCACTTCAATTCCTCGATTACTGACTCTATGGCCAAGGACAATACCTTCTTTTACCATAAAGTGACATTTCTCCCAATTTATCACGAGATGTGCCTCTTCACATCGCTTGAGGACAAGGGAGATGTGTCTTAGGCATGAATCATATGAATCCCCATATATAGAGAATTCATCCATGAAAATTTCCATAATGGTTTCGGTTAAACCAGCAAATATGGCCGCCATGTAGCGTTGGAAGGTTGCAGGCGCATTACAGAGTCCAAATGGCATCCTTCTAAAGGCGTATGTTCCAAAGGGGCAGGTAAACGTGGTTTTCTCTTGGTCATGTGGATGTATAGGGATTTGATAAAATCCAGAGTAACCATCGAGATAGCAAAAATATTCCTAACGAGCCAATCTCTCTAAGACTTGATCTAGGAAAGGTATCGGAAAATGATCCTTGCGTGTGGCTTTATTCAATTTTCTGTAATCGATACACATCCTCCACCCGGTTACTGTTCGAGTGGGGATGAGTTCATTTTCTTCATTTTGTATCATCGTAGTGCCACCTTTCTTTGGGACAACATGTACAGGACTCACCCAAGGTGAGTCAGATATTGGATAGATGATTCCGGTAGTGAGCAACTTGATGACTTCGCGGTGGACTACTTCCTTCATATTAGGATTCAACTTCCGTTGATGCTCAACAGTCGGCTTGTGGTCTTCCACCATAGGGATTTTGTGCTTACAAAGTGCTTGACTGACCCCAGTGAGATCGCTCATCTTGTATCTGATAGCTTTCTTTCTTTCCTTTAATTCTTTCAGAAGTTTATCTTCTTGTTCTGTCGTTAGATCAGAATTTATAATAACTGGACAAACCTTGAGATCATCCAAAAACACGTATTTAAGTCCCTCGAGCAGGGGCTTCATTTCAGGGGCTTTTGGCTTCTCACATGGCTCTTCAGTCACATTCACAGCTTTGAGTTCCTCGAACTTAGCTTCAAGATCTTCTTCTACAAAGTCGAGGTGAAAGATACAGTCCTTAATTGGTTCACTGATGGAATTATCAGCAGATGGGTTTGTTAAAGCTATTTCAAGAGGATCGTCTTTTTCATATTCCTCTTGTGTGAGGAGCGACATTTGCTCAATGCAATCAATCAAATAGACTTCTTCCTGCATGATCGGTCTTCACTTGCTTTCGAAAACTTTGAACTCGAGGGTTTCTTTCCCCAGTCTAAGTAGTAAGGTTCCTGCTTTAATGTCGATTAAAGCTCTTGTAGTGGCAAGGAATGGACGTCCAAAGATGAGAGGGTATCTGGCGTCTTCCTTTATGTCCATGATGACAAAGTCACATGGGACATAACAGTCCTTTCCAACCTTGACAGGGACATCTTCAATGATTCCCAAAGGAAGAGTCATAGAGTTATCTACAAGTTGAATGGTCATTCCAGTTGGGAGTAATTTTGTAAACCCTAGCCTCTTACAAAGGTTAAGTGGCACGATAGAGATGCTGGCACGGAGATCGGCTAATCCCTTCTTGCATGAGGAGTCACCGATATGGCATGAAATCCCAAAGGATCCCAGATCTTTCTGTTTCCTGGGCATCTTGCTCTGGATGATATCGGAAGTGGTTGATGCTAGCTTAACTATCTCATATTCTTCAGTTATGTACTTCCTTGTGAGGAGAGACTTTAAGTATTTAGTCCAGGCTGGTATCTCAGCCAGCGCATCTAGAAAGGGTATATCTACATGATGCTTCTTCATATCTTCTTTAAACTTGTTGAATCGTGTATCGAGCTTTGTCTGCTTCAAACGAGCTGGGAAAGGAGGATAAGGCTTGTATACTGGCACATCCGGCTCAGGTGTGTCTTCTGGCTCTACAACCAATGGTTCCTCCAATCTTGCTTTGTCTGTCTTATCTGCGGTTGGTTGTTCCTTCGGTTGAGACTCAGGTATAATAGAGTCTTGGACATCCACACGGTCATCATCATTTGTTTCCACTATTGGTATCTTAGCAGGGGGTCAGAATAGTCTTTTCCAGACCTAGTGGTGACAACCTTCAATTGCTCTGGGTGCTTAGGATTGTTCTCTAGTTGTCCGGAAAAGGTTCCTACAGGTGGCTTCATGCTAGCTGCAAGTTGAGCTAATTGAGATTCAATAGCCTTTTGATGGGCTTGCTGGTTAGCTATCATAGTCTGTTGCGACTGCAACATCTTCTCAATAGCTGACAATTTGTCATCAGGAGAGATGGGACCGGCTTGTTGCCCTTGTTGTTGCTGTTGATAGGGGACTTGGTTGGGGTTTTGAAATTGAGAATTGTTCTAATAATTGCTGTAATTTCTATTCTGGAAGTTACCTCTGAAGTTCCCTTGATTCCCAAAATTTTGTTGTTGATTATACTGGAATCCTGGTGGGCCTCGTTGTTGAGTATTTGAACCAAGTTGTCGTGAGTTTTCTGCTCCAGAAGGATTTCCATATTGAAAACTTGGATGGTTTCTATTCTGATTCGGATTATAGTACCCTTGACCAGGGATGGTGTTGACATCATTCAGATTTTCCATTTGACCATTATCTCCTTGGGAACATGTATTGCTCAAAACAACATCATAGAGAATGTTACATGCTAGAGTGGAATGATTAGTTCCTTTGCATGCTTCGCATAAGAGTGAAGCTGACTTAACTTGCTCTTGTTGTCGAGGGGGCAAACGTCTTTTTTCATAAGCTGCGAGAGATGATTCTAGATGGTCTTGCTTTGCAACTAGGAGTTTGAGAGTTTCAACGATAGACTTGTACTCGGGTGTTGCTTCGGCCATAGCTACCTTCAGCACTCCTTTTCCAACAGGTCTACCCCAGTTGGCTTGGTTTTCAGCTCCAAGGGTGACCACTTTCCATGCGCTATCGTAACTCTGACGCATGAAGTTTCCTCCAGACGAGGAATCCAAAAACCTCTTGATATCATCATCCACACCTCTATAAAAGATTTCAATGAGTTGATTCTTTGGAATGCCATGATGTGGGCACTTGCGTAGAATCTCTTTGCATCTTTCCCATGCTTCAGCTAGGGATTCTCCAGGGGCCTGGGTGAATTGCGTTATTCAGCCCCTAATTTCATAGGTGAGAGAAGGTGGATAAAACTTTTCCAGAAAAAAACATTTTGAAGTTGTTCCCAAGTGGTGATGGGTTCGCATTGCAAAGAGTTATACCAACTCATAGCTCTATCAAGAAGAGAGTACTTGAAGACGGAGTCTGATGGCATCATCTGTGACTCCATTTTGCTTTGTCATGGCGCATAAGTCTATGAATCTCAGAAGATGTTCTTGACTATCTTCTCCTTGCTTACCATAGAAAGGACTATTTTAAAGCAACGTAACCCAATGTGCTCTTATCTCAAAATTTGGAGCGTTGATGGGAGGGGGTTGTACTGGATGATGAACATCATCAGCTTTAGGGATTGAGAACTCCCTAAGGTCCTTTTGTAACTCTGCTTGTTGAGCTGCTGCTTGAGATGCTTGGATTTCTTCTTGAACTACAGCTCAGGCTTCTTGCATAAGTCTGTCTCTTTGTGCATTAAGGGCTTGAGATACCCTTCGAGCAATTTCCTCCTCTTGAGCCATTCTTGCTTGGTTCTCTATGTATTGACGGCGAAAGGTTCTGTCTATCTTCGGGTCAAAGCTAGCAGAGAGTCTGGGACTATCTGAGCGGCGCATACACTAGACTTTGTAGGTACCTAGGATGAAAAGATCTCTCACTAGTAAGATGGACAGAGTAGAACCAAATTCAAGTATATATGATCGATAGTATCACAAGTAAAAGAAAAACCTAAATTAGTCTTAAGAGAACTAGATTTAACTAGATGATTCCGTTGTCCCCAGCAACGACGCCAAAATTTGACGTGGCTTATATTATCGCACTAACAAACTCACTTAGGGTTGAAATCCCTATGTTTTTAACCAAAACAACGTGCAATAATACCACCCGCAAGCGGACGGGTCTTATCGCAGTATAGTTGAGGATCGAATCCCAAGGGACAACGTTTTTAAGAATCTTTCGTCTAGTCAAATCTAGTTGAATCAAGACTAATATTTAGAACAAGGTTGGTTGATTTGAGTTTAATTAAACTAAATGTGAGGAAAGTAAAAGAGCAGGATTAAAAGTTGATTAAAGATTAATGATGGAAATCGCTGGGATGGTCCCGGGTTTCACCACCACTACACATGCAATCACATCCAAACATCAAACATCCAGGAAAGATATAACCATTTAAATAGAGCTGCTGCAAAACCCCCCGTACGGGCGTCAGGTCCATGTAAGCATCACCTTAGGTATCAGATGTCTTGTCACCATCCAGATCACATACCTACGGCTCCGAAGATACATAAATCCAAATGAAGTTATGGGCCCCCTATACAGGCGTCAGGCACACAGAAGCATCACCGTGGGCTAGATGGCTCGTCACCACGCGGATCATACACTTACGACCTCAAGGAATCCCATTATGTTTCTAGTTTGGGAGTCAACCGTGTCAATCGACATTCGAAACCTACGCATTGAAGTTCTCGCAACATAGGAAACGAACAAGATAAACGCAAGTAGGTGATCAATCCACAAGCACTCATCGACGATTAACAATGAAATGAAAGATTATATACATGCCATGGAATGTTTAACAGTGAGATATGAAAGCATGGGCAGTGGGGTTAGTCCTCGCACCCCAACGAAAGTAAACTACTCGCTCATGGTGAGAGGAACAAGAAAAACAAGAGAAAGAGAAGATTCCGCCATGAGCATGGTGAAGAAGATGATCGCAGATTGATGGAGAAACGGTCTTCTACACGATGTCGGGGCAAATCTAGATGGGGTGGGAAGAACACCACGATATATGGGGCAGATCTTCTCTCTCCACCTTTTTCTTCTTCTTGTAGTCCTTGCTCACAGTAGAAGGAGCAGATCGTGGACGAGATGGTGGCGTGAACGCAACAGATCTAGATCCAGATCTAGATCTAGACAAGGTGGCTTGCAGATCTGAGTCTTCACTCGAGATCTAGGTGAACAAGCCGCAAAACCACCACGGGGGTAGGTTCTTGTCTATGGAGATCGTCTCCTTAGGCCCAAGATAGTCCTGCAGCCTAACGGCGTCTGGAGATGATGATTTGACTACCTGGGGTCGTGTCCTATTTATAGACAGGCTGGGCACCGTCTTAAGGTCGCGGCCTTTGTCGTGGTCGCGACACTTGTCGAGGTCGCGGCCTTTGCCGAGGTCACGGCCTTTGCGCTACACTATGTGAGGAAGAGCCACGATCACGGTCTTCATGCTCATGTCACGGTCGCGGTTAACACAAAGCGGAACCCGGGGCAAGGTCCATTGTTGTTGGTAGCAAGAGGAGAAACGATTGTGATGCAGGTCATCTGAAGAGGATGGCAGCCGTGAGCATAAGTGTTAAAGAGGAACATCGTGGCCGCGGTTGCTTGGATGCAGTAAGGATCAGTAGCTTGTCGATGTTGTGGTGATCGTTGTCTTGGTGTAGAGATGATTACGGCTAGCAGGTGATGGGGAGGAGAGAGAGTAAGGATAGGATGGAGGTAGGGAAGTCACGGGGAGGTCACTACAGGCAAGAGTTTCGACCGCGGGCGCGGCTAACTGTAGGTCAAGTCGCGTTTGCTTGCTGCAATGGGCGTGATGGTGGAAGGAAGCCGATGAAGTTGGAGGAAACTGCGATGGTGATGTTCGTGGTTGCTGATATTGCTTGATCGTAGGTGAAGGGAGGAGAAGTCGTGGAGGGAGGCAGAGTGTGGAGGTGACAGCGATCTGCTGTGGTAGGTCACGATTTTTGCAGGTTGTGATTCTTGCAAGGTCGCGGCGTCGTTGATTGATGGGTGGAAGCTGATCGCGAGTGGAGAAGGGGTCAGTCACGATCACTGGAAGTAGTAGGTTGACGCTGCTGATTGCGGGTATATGGCTGCAACCGCGGTCTTCATTTGCTTGGCAGGTCACGGGGTTTGGAGAGTTTGCTGCGGTCGAGGGTATTGCCATGGGCGGGATGATGGGTCGTGGCCTGAGGTGTGGTCGCGATATATGGAGTCGCGGTCACGGCTGGCTGCAGGTGGTTCTTGAGGTTGAATATAGGTGGTGGTGGCACAGCGGTGTAAGAAGGCCGTGGTCGCGGCATTGATGAAGCAGATCACGATATTGAGGAACCGCGATCGGGTTGTCGTTGCTTGGTCGTGGTGCAGCAGGAGGGAAGAGGTTGCCGCAGTCGCGGCATGTGGAACTGCAGCCATGAAGATAGGAGGTCACAGGCGCGGGGTATGGAGTCACGGTCGCGGCTAGGGTAAGCTACATCCCGCGATCTGGAAGAAGGAAGAGAGGCCACTGTAGCCGGCATAAAAGAAATAAAGGGATCTTTGACCTGCTTTGACTAGGCCCAAACCAAGGTTTGAAATGGATGTGGGCCTAGGAAATGAGGCCCAAAGCTCAAAACTCCCTACACAAGGGTGCAAATTTTTTTTAATAAAAATAGGAGTAAAATCGATTAAGCCAGTATGAGCCGTATATAAGAAGATAAGGCCAAACAAAAGCTCAATGAAGCATTTAAGCCAAGTAAATGCACATATTAGGAGATAAAGCCAATAAATGCACGAATGCAACCAAAACTGGGCTAAACGAGATGATTGAATTACGATGAATATGCACTCATCAAACCTCAGTCCTTGTAATATAGCATGACCATCATGCTTCCGCTCTGAAAGTGCCTTAGTCAAGGGATCAACAATATTGTCTTCAGTTGGTACTCTGCAAATCTTCACATCTCCTCACTGTGCGATCTCTCGTATGAGATGGAAACATTGTTGTATGTTCTTGGACCAATGATGATATGGGTTCTTTAGCTTGTGCAATGCTCCATTATTATCACAATAAAGCTCAATTGCATCACAGATGCTAGGATCCACCCCAAGTTTAAAGATGAACTTCTTGATCCACACGACCTCCTTTGCCGCATGGGATGCAACACTATACTAGCCTCTATTGTAGAATCTACAACTATCTCTTTCTTGGAACTCTTCCAGCTCACAGCTTTGTTGTTGAGGCGAAAAAAAAATCCTAACTATGATCTGTAATCATCTTTCTCAGTTTGGAAGATTGTAATGATGTAACCTGTTACCACCAACTCTTCCTCACCGCCTTAAATAAGGAACTGATCTTCAATCCTTCTCAAGTACTTAAGGATGTTCTTCATGGTTGTCCAGTGAGAATCTCTAAGATCTGACTGGTATCTGCTCATCATGTTGAGTGCATACAAGACATCGGGACGTGTGTACAACATTGCGTACATGATGGATCCAATTGCTGATACATATGGAAACCCATTCATGCATTCCCTATCTTCACAATATTTGGGACATTGAGCTCTAGAGATGGGAACTCCATGCCTCATGGGTATGCTTCCTCTCTTTGGGTTCTCCATATTGAACCTCTTCAACACTTTATCAATGTATGTGCTTTGACTTAGTCCAAGAAGCCTTCTAGATCTATCTCTATAGATCTTGATTCCCAAGATATAGGAAGCTTCTTCTAAGTCTTTCATTGACAATGTATTTCCAAGCCATGCCTTTACCTTTTGTAAAGCATGGATATCATTCCCCATCAATAGTATGCCATCCACATGCAATATGAGGAATGTAGTCATGCTCCCACTAACCTTCTTGTACACACAAGGATCATCTTCATTTTGACTAAATCCAAACTCTTTGATTGCTTCGTCAAATTGAAGATTCCAGCTCTGAGATGCTTGCTTCAATCCATAGATTGACCTTTGTAGCTTACACACTTTATTTGCATCCTTTGGATTTATAAAACCTTCAGGTTGTGTCATGTACACATCCTCGACAAGATTCCCAATAAGGAATGCAGTTTTAACATCCATCTGTCAAATCTCATGGTCATAGTAGGTTGCAATAGCAAGCATGATCCTGATGGACTTAATCATGGTGACTGGAGAAATGGTTTCATCATAGTCAACACCTTAAACTTGTCTGAAACCCTTTGCAACCAATCTACCTTTATAAGTTTGCACATTACCATCCATGTCGGTCTTCTTCTTGAAGACCCACTTGCACCCTATGGGTTTTACCCCCATCAAGTGGATCCACCAAGGTCCATACCTTATTGGTATACATGGATTCCATCTCATATATTATGGCCTCAAGACATTTCTCAGAATCTTGTCCCTGTATAGCTTCTAGATAGGTTGTTGACTCATCATCTATGACCAACTCCCCTTCTTGAGTCACAAGATATCCAAATCTCTCAGGCTCAAGGCGTGCCCTACTAGATCTATGAGATTCATGTGTTACATGAGGAATTTGAGATTCTAAAATAGTTTGCAATTTTCT
Source organism: Alisma plantago-aquatica (assembly GCA_963693085.1). Lineage (NCBI taxonomy): Eukaryota > Viridiplantae > Streptophyta > Magnoliopsida > Alismatales > Alismataceae > Alisma > Alisma plantago-aquatica. Next base: position 1,823,769,213 of record OY856409.1, read on the forward strand.
ATGTTCCTCTTATTCATCTATTAGTTCAATGTTTTCTTGTTGGTCTCGAACCTCTTCGAGTTCCACTTTCCTCCCACTGCTTCCTTTGGAAATAAATTCCTATTCTAGGAATACAACATTCCTAGCAACAAACACTTTGTTGTCAGTCAGGTGGTATAAGTAGTATCCCCTTATTTCGTTGGGATATCAAAAAAAAAACACTTATCGGATTTGGGCCCAAGCTTTTTAGGAAACATTTTCTTCACATAAGCTTCACATCCCCAAACCTTCATAAAAGACACATCGAGATTCATGAAATCCTTGAACATTTCAAGGGTCTCTGACTTATGTTTCATCAAGTAAACATAACCATACCTACTAAAGTCATGAGTAAAGGTAATGAAGTACTGATACCCACCTCTAGCATTTGTTCTAAAAGGCCCACATACTTCAGTATGTATGAGTCCTAATAGATCACTCACTCTCTCACCTTTTCTTGAAAAGGGAGACTTGGTCATCTTACCCAATAAACAAGATTCACATGTCTCTAATGATTCAAAATCTAAAGAGTCCAGATAACCATATTTACGGAGTCTAGATATGCGATTCTCATTTATGTGCCCTAGATGACAATGCCAAAGGTATGTTTTGTTTGAGTCATTGTGTTTTTGTCTTTTGGTGTTTACATTGTAAACATTTGTCTATACATCTATCAAATATAGACCATAAGACATTGGGGAACTGCCATAAAAGATCCCATCTTTAGAAATGGAACATTTTCCATTTTGAATAAGAAATTCAAATCCATCCTTGTCCAAACAAGATACAGAAATGATATTTCTATTAATGGCAAATACATAATAGCAGTTCTGTAACTCTATTGTCATCCTACTTGGTAGAGATAACTCATAGGTTCCTACTACACTAGTAGAAACTCTCGATCCATTAGCAACACGTAGTTCAACCTTGCCTTTTGCTAAAGCCCTACTTCTTTTCAGATCCTTCACATTTGAACAAATGTGTGATCCACATCTGGTATCAAGTACCCATGATGCAGAACTAGTAAAGTTAATCTCAATTACGTATACACCGGAAGTAGAGATGTCTATCTCTTGCTTCATATTCCTGGATTCCCTTAATCCTCTCCATATTTTGAGTGTAGAAGACTTGGACTTTAGCTTGGCGGGAGAACACTTCTCTTTCTTGCATGTGTCCTTGGACTCCATTCCACTAATCACTATCATGGAACTATCCTTCTTCTTTTGTGCCTCATACAACACCTTAAGTGTACATAGAGAGGATTCTATGAACACTGGTATCTTAGGAATATGCAGAACACTTCTCATAGTCCTTAACCAGTTATGGAAATTTATCTCAATTAAATTTCCTGATTTAAACGATGATTTCTTTTCCATTTGATTCTACAAGAGAAAACATTTGCATTTTGTCAAAAATCCTTTTGATTTGATTTGATTTGAATAAACTTGACGATATTAATTAGGCCTTTAACTTATTATCACTCTCACTATTTTTATCAAATCGATAACCCTCACCATCAATTTGGAAGATTGTAGCATACAACCTTCTAGTGAGTAAGATCATGATATCATCTAAGTCATGGACTAGCTAGGGTTGTCACCCACAACTAGATTCTTTCAGGTAGGTAACTTTTGCCAATTGCATCTTATAAAACTCTTGATAGATGTCATGCACAACTCTTTGTCATGTACATCTCCATGCCTCTAGGTGCTTGATCTGATCAAGTTCACCTTATTAAGTCCAACCCAAACACCAACATAATGAATATGCACCTTGCTAGGACAGACCCACATATTCACCATCACACTTCCACGAGATAGATGGTGCACCACACTAGGGCATTCCCACACTTAGTCGATCAAGCTTTTCATGTGTGCTACTTTTGGTATTTATATACATATACATATCCAATCACCACATATACAGTATGTATCATATACATGTTATATCCCACAAGAAAACAAGTGAAGCGATAATCCCATGAGAAAACAAGTGAAGCGATAAAGCGATGATTATGGCCATCCTATTGTAATTCCTTGACCCACAAGGAATTACGCTCATCTAGGTCTACATCACATGCAACAACTTGTAGTTGATGAAGATCTATTCTTGGGCCATTCCAGGTTGATCATCTCATCCTATGACTTATCGACTCACCTCCTGGCCGATCGGTTGGTGTCACCAACCGATCGTCAGGATCCTCCAGATGGTCGGTTCGTCGGGTCATCTCGCTCCTTGTCAGGCCACCAGTCGTTCATCTCACCCCATCATCCGGTCATCTCGGTCCTCCAATCGATCATCTGGGCACCCATCATTCTTCAACATAACAGGAAATAAAACTATCCTACTTTTACAAATTTCAATGGGAAGCCCCGAGTTATATTTGGGGGGAGCAAAGGTAGAAGAGAAGGCTCGAGTTATGTTGAGTTACATCTGGAACAGAAGAAAGGACTCAGTACGCAGACTGAGATGCAAACAACCACAACCAACCAAGCACACACATAGGGGTTTATAGGCCATAACCACACTACACATCCACCATCAAAACTATTTTTAGGTGACGTGTATCGATTCAATATATATACCATATCATATATGTATATAGGGATTTTTGGTGTTTAATCGAATATGCACATTAGCCAGTTAAAGTATTCACATCGCATGCAATAAATAAATGGTGAAAAACTAAAATCCGATCATATCAATTTATCCTAAAAAATAGTATGTTTATGTGGCTCTGATTGAGTTGCATAATGAGTAAATGCCACGATTTGCTATTGTTCATGCTCTGATACCACATGTGACATCCCCGAATTTTCTAAAACTTAATTTGATGTGTGACATCCAAATTGAAACCCTCACCTCAGTGAGAATCCCAATCTAAACACCACACATTAGGCTATGAAGAAGAAAATTAGAGGAAGTCAAAAGGAAACAACAGTAGTACATGTACATGAACAATAATAAAACCATATAACATATGTTCACCATTCAACATATAATTACAACGTGAATTGCTACAACATTTGATATTACATATTAAACAACAAATGTCTACATATACATGTACTACATCTACAATCAGATTTTAAGACATCAGGTTCACCTATACATCAGCTCGCCACAAAACTATCAACTATATTGGATCCTGAATATCATATGTCCACATACCTAAACAAAAGATTACATGTGGTACATGTCAGCACAATATTCAAGAATATTGTACTGAGTACACCTACATGTCTTTTATATACCTCTCATTACTAAGCTTGGCAATAAGATAAAACTAAAACTTGGTAGTAACAAACAAATATAAGGAAAAGCATATACTTGAACAAAGATATAAACAAATACAAGGAAAAGCATATACTTGCACAAAGATATTTGTTACCAAAAGAGAACACATATTTTAGGCACATTTTACATTATATCATCCATGCATTAACTACTTGAGAGTGGAATGCATTAAGGCCTTTGTGATCTACTACCAAAGAGTTTGATCATTTCACAATGTAATCTACCACCATAGAGTTGGATCGCTTTCAAGTACTTTACTACCAAAGAGTTGAAATACTTTACTTTCCAACACTTTACTTCCAAAGAGTTGAAGTGCTTGGATATAATGGAATAGATATATTATGTTTCATGTGTTCATAGCCATAAATATGGAAAATCAAGAAAGATATTATACAAGAACAATCATTTCATCCAATATCATATGCCAAGTATTTCGTACACATATAATACAATCTACTTAATAGTAGGCCAAGTAAGCAGTAATGGTGTACCTTGATCATAAATATCCTAATCATCACATGTTCCTTATGCCAACTATATCCTTATCAATCCCTGATTAAGACAAGATCACATATCACCATCAGATTATCATCATCTCAACCCTAGTTATATCCATTTTAGGGTTTACTTAACTCATTAGGATATTCTTGCTTTTACTTTTCTTATCTTCTTAGAATTAGGTTACTGGTATTATTCTCCAATTATGTTTTGTATCACTATAGATAATCTGTATATTATGTTTCATATAAAGAGGTTCTCATATTATCCCTAGATTACATGCACTAACCCAAGTTAGGGTTTTCTCATCATTTTAGGGTCTCTTACATGTAACATGACTTATAAGCAAAATTATGATCTCATAATTATATATTAGATTCCAGTTACTAGTATAATCTTATATTGAAATTTCCAAGTTTTATTGAGCTTATATTTATTTTCTACATTTTATTTAGGGTTATTAGCCCTAATTAGCCATATGGAGCAAATTATATGATTTCGTGCATCAATATTATAATTATTGACATCAGATGGATTATAAGCACATTTAGGAGTTAGTGGAACATTATCATGATTTTGGGGCCATCTAATATTTAACACGAAAAGAGAATTTTATATCTTACATGATAACATTGATCTCTATGCATCAAAAGGCTAATATAAGGGTGCCTTGTTTTTCTACTAATTTTTCTGAGAATTTTGGTACCTTATTTATAAATTTGGAAAAACAAGGATAATTACTGAATTAAATAAGATCTAATCATTTCTCGATATATTTACCTTTTTTGGCCAATCAGGGACTGCCATGTGTCCACTAAGGGGTGCTGCTCTTCTTTGGCTAGGGTGACCCGACTGTTCAGGCTAGGGATTGGTGGTTCCTTCTGACTTGATCTAGTTCGGGTTCATTTTGGTTGGTTCAGGGCTCCCTTCCCCTTTGTGTTCTCACAAATCATTACTCCCTGTAGGGCAGGAGAGTGCCGCCTCTAGGTCAGAAACTGACGGGTAGCCAACCGAGTTGAGGTGCTCTGCGTCATATTCTTAGGCTACCATAGGCTCCAATGACCTAGGCTAGATCTTCAAGGCCTCACAAGATCTCTTATCCACCCTAAAGATCCTTCATAGATAAATCCTCTGGAAACTGCTTTCCTGTAATAGAGGAAGAAGGGGGGACTCCTCTCAAGTGTAGCTTCTATTCGCATCTGGGGCTCCATGGAGCTCCTGTGTGACCTAGGTTTGTCCTCTGCTTGATGCCTTCGTGCATCTATTCTCAATGCCTCCATTGGTCTCTCTTTGGCATGTAGTCGGCCGCCAAAATCTTCTCACCACAGGTTTCCACAGCTACACGGCCTGAGCTCCAAGACGATGGCCTCACCACCTCCAAAACCTGCTATGTCAGAGGAGCTTGGGGATCTACTTCTCCAGTCTCTATCGTGTGTGATTGGCGGCCAGACTCTTCTCCTTTTCTCTAGTTTGCAAGCGTCACCATTCCATGATCCTCTGTAATCCCTTCTTCTTCTCACGGTGCTCCCCACCCTTCATTTGTGAGTAACAAAGGAGGTTGGGTATGAGGTGGGAACTCATTCTACCTCCCCTATTGATTAATGACTAAAGGATTAGGGGACTCCTCACGACAAGGAGAAAGCAACTGCCCAGTCAGTGTCACCACAAACCTTTCAACTAGGCATGGGATCGTGGCATCCAAACAACTCCACGAGCTTGCTCCAACTGCAAAGTTGGAGATGACATGAGACTGTCCAATTTCCTACATCTAAGGGTAGTGACAGGCTAATCCATGGAACATCACTTACCTAAACTGAATGATGCCAACTAGTATAAAAACATAGGCTCCATTAAATACTTAGGTCCATAAGTCTTCAAAAGGCACGTTATTTCACAATTTTTCAAACCTATATAACTCCTTTTAGGAACCTCAAAACTTCTTGGAATTTGAACCATAGCTTTTCTATCATTCAAGCTACATCCCATCTAAATTTGGTGTAAAAAATCACTTACTTGATCAACCAACCACTTAATCCAAAATGGCGCGTACTTAAGAGTATTAATCATATTATTAACGTCAACAACTTTCAATCTTTGCCAAACTAGTTGAAGTACCTTCATATGACCGAGACTCACTTTAGGACTATCATTTTGCCATTATAATATGTAAACCCGAGTAAGATTAACCATGTCATCTCATATACATAAGGAATCAAATTTGATTATTCCAATCTCCAACCCATGATTGAATCAATGAATTGAGTATCCAAGAAACTCAAAAGTTCACTCCGCCACAACATTCTCTTATTAGATTTCATTTCATTTAAAAATTCCATTAATCTCTATATTAATTATACTTATTTTTTTAAAATACCACATCAACATTGTTAGACATTTGAATGAGAGTTTTTTATAACATGCAACAAGTTTTAACAAGCATCAAGATGTCACAATTAAGAATACAAGTAGAAAAAGTGATAAAAATGTGGAATAAATGACATAATTATAATACTAGAACATGCATATGTGAGTTTGTGTTTATAGTCCTAAAGTGAAATAGAGGACAATGTTAAAGAAACATGAGCCTAGAACATATAAGATATTGGGAGTCTAACATATGCATAGGAGACTTTGGGTAAACAATTAGAAAATTAATCTAAAGTATGATGTTATTGATCACCTTAAATCACACATCTTAAAAAGAGGCAGATTCAAAAAGATTGGACTTTAAATGTATCACTTGAACCCTTCAGGAGGCCTGCAACTCAAAATAAGATATAAGTTGATATACAAAGTCAAACACAGGGACGTGGGGATGTTTTTTCACCTAAGATTTGATCCTTGGCTAGTTAACTAAAACTAGATGTATAAATATGTTTATAGCTAGAACAAATCTAGCAAAATAAAACAAACCAAAATAAAGAACAATAAAGAAAATAGATGTTGTCAAATCTTACTAATCTAGAGAAGGAGTTCCTGGATATATAACTACTAGTTGGAAAGTCTATGAACCTAGTTATCAGGCATAGACAGCCTTCAAACACTCTAGAAAGAAGTTAACATCCAAACATGGTATGTATCAGGGTACCTAATCGTGTGGGTCATCCCACTCATTCTCGTAGTGTGATTAGAACCCATGAATTGTCCAAGACCTCTCTCGAGGATAACAAACCAAACCCCTCTGGATATTTTGGATACCCTCTCATACCTCAAAGGGTCAAAGGCAATACAAGCAGTATTATCTACCCAGAACCCTAACACAGTGAAATAAACTTAATATTGGAGAAACCAAGTCAAATTCACTTCTCGGGGTCATATCTCTCTTACCTAGGGTTCCAGTTAGATCCATATTACACTTCCACTACTCTATTTTAGTCCAACCTCTACCAATTTCTACCATGAATCTCTGGATGTTAGAATAAATAGAGGTTCATGCAAGAAATAGATCAACCGAACCAACTATCACAACCAAATAGAAAAGATAGAATAGAAACATGCTAGATCTGAATATGAGCTACTTGATTAGAGTTAAAGAACATAAACATGCCAAAATGGGCTACATATTCCAAGAAGGATCTCAACTAGCCATATACAAGCATAGTTAGCCATGTATAGAAACAAAGTAGAGTAGTAGAAGAAAAGATGAAGAAGAAGAGATTATCCCATGGAAGAGAGGTGGCTCTTGCTCCTTAGCCTCCTGATGGGATGGATATCATCCTTGGGGTTGTCCTCCTTGATCTTATAGATTCCTTGGGCTCCTTTATCTTTGAATTTGTGCCAAACAACAACTTGGATGGATGAATGTCGGTGGAACACCCAAAGAAATGGCTTGAAGGTGGATGATGATGATGGAAGATGGTTGAACTCAAAGGAAGATGGAAGCCAACTAAAGGGAGTGGATGTAGTATGAGATCTCAAGCCTTTTCGAGCCTTCAATCTCTAATATAGAGGTTTGAGAACCAAAAATGCAGACCCACATCAAGAGCATGGAACCCCAAAATTCGGAACCCCTGTCCCGGTGACCAAGGAGGGGTATTTATAGTGGTAGGCAGTATATATCTGTAGGTGGGGGACGAGATCGGGTTGGTTTCACAGAAATGGGTTGGTTTACACAAAATTTGATCAATTTAAAAATGACATCTCTCTAAGAAGCCAGCTCATCTTGTTGGGGATGGAAACTGTCATAGTTCTCCACTGGGGTTGACCATCAGAGTGCACTCATTGAGGTTTGCCCACCAAGGTGTGACTATCGGGATGAACTCATTGAGGTTCTCCCACTGAGGTGTGACCATTAGGGTGAAATCATCATCCCTTGGATCGACATGATTGCCCTGAAAGAAATAGGGTCAAAGGGTCACACAGACACAATCATGTCAATTTCCCCAAAACCTGGTCGATTTCACCAAAACCTGGTTGATTTCATACTATCAGTCAGGCGAGCTTTGATGATGTCAACTCATCAATAGTGATCCATCGATTTTGGTCATTGGGTTCAACCGTTGGTCTTGGCCACTGGGGCTGACCATCGGTCTTGAGTCAATGAGGTTCTTTGTTGGTCTTGGTTGACCGTGTTATCCATCGATATTGAGTCAACGGGGTTGTACCAATAGAAAAAGGGTTGATAGACTGTAAAAAGGGGTCGAACTCGACTTGGATTCGAGGAAATTAAGTTGAATTTGTCAAGCTAAATCAAGAGGACCGATGATTTATCCAATTCAATACATGAAAGTCCCAAAATTGGCTATTTCAGCTACTATATCTTAAAAAAGAGATAAGTTGCAAAAAAATATGTATCTAGAGTTATTTTGGTCAAATGAAGGCCAATACAAGCATAAAAATATAGTTAAATATGTGGCATTAATGCCTAAATTTGGGTGTTATCAACCACCCTGAGTTTAAACCCTTGCTTGTCCTTAAGCAAAATTGAACTCAAAGAATAAAAGATAACATCCTTGGCGATAAAATCTAGTGTTAGGAAAAATAGTTTAAAACTACAAATCTCTCGATCTATGTTATTTTAGAAGAAAAAAACCCACCAATAGAGAAATACCTGCTAAATTAAGATCAAGAGCATCCATGCAAGTTTAAGCCAATTCACTGCAGTCCAAACTGATTAATGGGATCTTGAACCATGGTTGTTAGAGTAAGGCAATGTCACTTATGGAATCAGGCAGGTGATGAAGGCGAGTAATGAGATATCATCATATATTCATATAGAGCATTTTAGGAACAATACACCTCCCACTTATTTGGGTCCTAAAACAAAAACAAAATACTCTAGTGACTTTTTAGGAACCCAATCTACATTAGGATAGTCCATCTAATGAGAAACAATCCCTACAATCTGATCCAGTTGGCCCAGAGTAGTGAGTCAAGGTCCTTGTACCATGCTCGAACCAACTCAGCTACTAGGATGATCTCATAGGTCTCCTAGGGATTCTTAAAAATTCTCTAATGAGCTTCTAGGGTGACACTACAAGGCACGACACACCCACATTTGTGAGTGAAGTCGTACACCTGTTGGGCACCATCCTCAACTCCCCTGAAAGAGAAAAAACACTAACATTTTTATTTACACCCAAGCTTATATTCCTTGCATTTAGAATTATAGGCATGGGTGAAGAGCTATCTTGATACTTTTGGGAATTTATGGCGGCCAAACCTCTTTTGCACATTTTCATTTTTTTCATTTTGATTCAATATAGTGTGGGAAGGTTCGTAGGTCCATCAAGGAAAATCAAACGAACTTGATTAAAACTCAAAACTCATCATTCATGTGATACCTTGGTAAAGTATTAAGTATGGTTCAAGCATCCTTAGAGTATAGTTGGATTCATGAAAACACAACTCAGAGTTTTGATCATACCCTAGCTCCATATGATGGTCCCAAATTTTGGGTTTGTCATTCACAACATAGATCAAGGAAAGATATGTTTTAAACTATGAAGAAGAGCATAACCTTAGATGGATTGTCAAACTTAAGGAAAGAGTCAATGCGTTAATCATAGTAAGAGGTCAAGAGTTTAAGACAAAGTTTGGGCAATTAGATGAATGGATAAGCATTTAACTATTATATTAACATCACATAGTTGTAAATGCAAAACTACAAGTTACACAAAAATGTATTATTTAAGAATTAAAGCTAGGAAATAAACCTAAAAATTTGAAAATTTTATGCTAATTGGAAGAACAAGTACATAAACATTCATGCATGAGAATAAATGAAGAGACAGAAGGTCAAATATCCCTACCACCCCAACCTTACAATTTTATTCATCTCGAGCAATACCTAAACTTAATAGGAGAGGTGTGCAAGGATGTAAGGGAAAGAAAATTATCAATGTCCCAAAATGATGCATGTATATAAAGAGATATTTAAGTAGGTATATGAAAGAAACTATCTAAACAAGAACATGAAAAATAGAATTTATTTTAACAAGAAGGGGAAAGAAGGACAGGATGAGAGAGTGGGGGTGGTTGCCCCATGATACTGGCATTGGGATACCAAATGATATGTTTTCATACCAATGTCACCAATGTTTTGCTGATGTGGTCCACCATATAATAGGAATAAGATAGGAAGAGATGTGGGCCTTGTCGAGTCTAAAGTAGAGAAATAGAATCTGGTGGCTTGGTAAATTCATCCTTGTGATGGAATTGACTTAAATTGCACTGGAATGAATTCCTTTGGAAACCATCCTCAAGGTACCCCCTACAGTGTGAATATGAATAGGTAGGCCCAAGGATGTTGACAGATGATGAGGTGGAGGGAAGAAACTCCAAGTTTTCTAGAGGACTCCTATCTTATCACTTCACCTATGAATTTGGGATTACATTCCTTAAAGGGTCTTCATTGGAAATCTGAATCATCCAATCATCATCAATACATGAGACAATCCTAGGTAAATCTAGTTTTAAATCCTTCACCCCAAGCTTATCCTCAATTATGGGGGATGGGTTCTCCTTGTGTTCTACATCCATGTTGTGATGGATTGTCAAACTAGGTCCTTCAATTCTGACCAACCCTTGTAAAGGGATGGTAGTGAGTGTCATCTCATATAGATCCAATTCATCGTTGATTAGTGTATTCACTTCTACAACTAGAACAGTTATTGTCATCATTTCAAACAAATTATTCGAAACCAATATAGATATGCTACTTGAAATGAAGTGAAAAGTCTCAACTCGAGAGTTATCACCTTGGTCTGAAATATATGTTGAATCAGAAGGGTCAAATGGTGCTTTTAGTTGTGAGGTTGTTTGGCTACCCTGAGAAGGATGAAAATCATTGTCATCAAATTGTACATGCATAAATCGTGTATCCCCCATTGGTTTCTCAATGGAATCAACTATATGGAACGAAGGTCTTCCTTGATTACTGGAGTCTTCATAGAAACATCTAGGTGAGTCTAGTTGGAAGCTTGAATAGGATGGTGAGATACTTTCCACATCAGGCCCAATGGGGTGTTTTTTTTACTAAAGTCTTCATGATTGTACACCATCACTTGCAAGTGCGTGATAAGTGAACTGAAGAGGTCCTGAAGTCTCCTGCTACATTCAATAGCCTCATTCTGAAGTTGCTGGACTTGAGCTGAAATATTTTCAAGGTTAGCCAATGCTACCATGTACAGTTCCTCGAGTTTTGTTGTTTCAAGATGCTATGCTTGGATAAATCCTTATTCAACAGCTTGAAGAATACTTCTACTGTGGGTTTCTATCTAGGTGAACTTATATAGATGACAAACTTGCCTTTAAAGCATCTCCTGAAATAGATCAACACAAACTTGGAGATGAAATGACAAGGCAGAGAGAAGTGTATTGGCACTTTCTCTACCTAGTGCAATTGCTCTGTCCAACTCTTTATTTTGTGGGGAAGTGGAGGTCTTAGATTGATCAACATTTTCCATGATTGTATTGTTCCATACAATGATAGTGGGGGTAAATACATTTCAACTAGTTGGATTGCACATATTTCAATTACTTGCTAGCATTCAGGGCCATCGAAAAATTTAGGTGGATAATATGATCTATGTTGTGGAGGTTAGATCCATGGTTGTAGATCCAAATAATGAAAAGGGGAAAGTATATCAATGTATATGGACAAACATGTGTAACAAAAAGTAAAAACTATGCATATCTATACAAGCTTATGCTAACAGAATAAAATTTTTGGCCGTGCAAACATGGAAAAAGCACGTCGCTAACAATGGCACCAAAACTTGATTTTTCTTAAATTGCATGTCCAAAAAGAAAAGTATTTAAAAGGATATGATTTTACATTTATAACCGAAAAACTACAAGATTCTCATAAATCAATATGATATCGATGTAGATATGCATGTTTGAACAAAAGGATGTGGGGACATTTAGTCGCCTAAGATTCTGATCTTACGTCGCTAAGAAAAACTGGGAGTTGAAAGATGCTTTTAACTAAAATGAGTCTAATAATGCATAACAAAACAAAATAAATTTCCCGTCAAATCCTACTAATGTGGAGATGATTTTCCAGGATATGTAACCACAAATCAAGAGTTATGTACCCCATTCTTGGGCATAGACAATCCTCAAACACCCTAGCAAGCAACCGACATTCAAACATGGTATGCATTGTAGTAGCTACTCTTGTGTGTTATCCCACTCACTCTCATGATGTGTGACTAAAACCCCATCAATAGTCTTAGACCTCTCTTAAGGATGACATAAAAATGGCCATAAATATTTCAAATTACCTGTTGGGTCCATAATATCCAAAGATGTTAGGGAAGAGGATCTACCCATAACCCTAACAAAGTGAAATTGATTTGAGTTTAGGGAAACCTAACCAATCTCACTGCGCTAGGTCAAATCTCTCTAACCTTGGATTCCTGATTAATCCTCCTTGGACTTCCTCCTCTTAGATTGTGGTCCAAACTACCTCCTCTACCTGTGTATACTATGAATCTCTTGATGTTAGTAAAAATGAAGGTTCATGCATGCAAGAGATCAATCAATCATTGGAAAAATGATATGATAGGGAATTCCACTTTTGTATATTTTTTTCTTATTTATAGAAGGGAAGCCCTCCTATAAGGAGTGGGATCCCATAGGGGAACCACTCCCTACTAAAATAAAAAGGCAACATCCCAAACCAAACGCCAACATAATTGTTTTGCCAAAGGGATGATACAAATTTATTCAACATGAATGTATCATAACACCAAAGTTTAGCAATGGAATAGAAATATTGACTATATTCAATTTATCATAAGATTTTAAAAGTACCTCAACATCATCTCCCTTAAGGGTTTACATAAAGGGTACATCATAAGGATCTAGTAGAGGGAAATCTAAACCATAACAAATTTGTCTCCAAGATTTAACTCCTTAAGCTATGTCCATGACCTCATGCCATATCATCCAAGTCCTTCACCTAGGGTTGGAAGCATACCCCAGTAAGAAGAGAAAAATAGATAACATCAACAATACTAAATAGAAAATTGAGAAATATATAAGGAATAAAGGACATCAAGTATAAAAGGCTTCCCATAGAAAAGTAAGTACTAGACAATCAGGAATAAAAGAATATGAACAACAAAATAATAATGAAGCAAGAGAGTTTGTAAACAAGGTATCCATGTGTTTGACCTGTGACAATACTAGACAATATAAACATGAAGGTAGGAAATAAAACATCTACCATAAATAATGTGAGGTGAGCAGAAACTGTATACATCCACTCTAAATATGGAGTGGGTAGGAACTATATACATCTACCCGAGCAGGACAAGTTACACATATGCTCAAATATATTTTAATATTCAAGAATTATCACCTCTACACTCCTATGTGGGAATGTTCATATCCACATAAAATAACATGTAAAATTATACTAGAAGTCACCACATGATGCATATAAAAAGAATAAGAAAGTATAAACAAATAAGGAGGATGAGAACATCCATCATCACATAATGTGCCATGTATACATCCACTACCATGGTGGGAAAAGAAGTACATATCATCAATTGAGTCCAAAATGTAAAAAGCATAAGGGAGAGTCCAAAAGAATATCCATGATCACAAAATCAGTAACAAAATATGATAGTTTACAAGAACTATGATTTCAAAAGAAAAAGACATTGTGTATAGGCTAATGTCCATAGGGCCAAGAGAAAGAAGAAATATAGGTTAATTGCTCAAAAGAATAATTGGGGATGCAAACATACCTTAAATCAGAGTCCTAGAAACTCTCTTCACCAACCTAGTGGTTTCTAAAGCCAACTTTACCTAATTACAATTATTCACATGTATTAGGGTTTGTCTTATGCACTAATGTAAAGAAAAACCTAGTTTAGGATTTTTCACACAAAACTATGATTTAGACTCTAAAATCATCACCATTGATTTTATTAGGTTCTCCTAATTAAGAAAACATATATTTTGTCTATTTTGGAGTAATGAGGTTAAAAGTGCATTTTTGGTGATTTTTATGTATTAATTTCATTTTTAGAAAACATCTTATGATAAATATCAAAACCAAGCCTCAAAAGTATTTTGATTAGAATGAACACATTTTTTTATTCCAAAACATATCTTTACTAATTGTTTGGACAAACGAGGCAAAAGTTATGATTTTATAAAACTGGCCAATTCGAAATTGACACATCATCAACTGAGCGAGAGTGAGAGAGGGCAGAAGTTGGGCCCAGATGACGTGAACCAACCACAAGCGGCCATGTCCCCCAGTCAAACCTCACTTGGACTTGCTCAAAACAAAAGAAACAAAGGTGCAAAAAGATCAAAAAACCCTTATCTAAAAAACAAAACAAAAGAACGAGCAAGGGCAGAATTGTAAAACCCACAAGGGGTTGTCTTCTACCTTGCACCCGAGTTCCATGACCGACATCTGAAGTAGGGTAGCAGCAACGAGATTTGGGGAAAATCTATTTGGCGAAGTTTAGGCCAAAATAGCACGCCATTTGAGAAGAAGGGGATCCACAATTTCTTACCCCCAAACAAATTAGTCGAGGATGACTAATAGCACCGATGGTGAGGGCCAGAACAGTGGAGAGGAAACCTGCCCCATGGCAACATTATAAGAGATTAGGGACCAATTCATCCCAAGGTTGAGTTTTTGTGTGTGCTACAGAAGTGCATATGGGGTTAGGTATATATATGCTTCACCCTTAGGGCCCCTGGAGTTGGGACTTTGAAACTCATGGAGCACACATTTGGGCAAAATGTATACAACATGAACCAAACCCTGACCAAGGGGTCATTAGATGTAGAATATAAAGAGGAACACACCAATGAAGAAATCTTGAAGATTGATCAATTGTGGAAGGAGAATTTTGAGTTTGAAAATCACCATATGTAGGTGGTACCTGCATGTTCGGTCGCAAGGTTGGAGATGACTTCTAAGTTGTCAGATCCTTGATCTGATGATTGGAAATCATCCATGAATCTAAGAGGCGTGTGACACCAACATTATATTCCAAAACTTAATCTGATTATGGTGATACACATAATTATTTAACTTTTCTCTCTCCTAATTTAAGGGTGCAAACAAACTAAAAAATTAATGAAAATTGACTCATAGCCTATTTTTTATATGAGGATTCTGAACATGCAATTAGATTTGCCTTTTGGGAACTTTTGATGCATTAAATAAATCAAATCTTAATTTCTCTTTCCTCATGCATTGATGACATTAGGATTCTCAAAATTTGATGAAACTTCACCCACAAGTCATATTTAATGTGTTGGATACAAATTTTCCATCAATTTTACATGTTGGAGTTGTTTGTATAATCATTTAATATTTTGAAGGTTATACACACTTTCTCTCTCTTGTTTTCACCTTTTAATTAAATATCTTCCAAATGGGATGGAAATTCACCCAAAGGCTATATTTATTATGTAGATTAGGAATCCAAGATTATTTTCCTCTTTTGGATTCATTTATTATTTTATTTGATATTTTAGGGAAAACTCAGATTTTCTCTTTCCAAATTGAATTAACTTAAATATTATTATGTGAATAATGTGAAACTTGACTCCCAAGGTAATTGAGACCCAAGGAACACAATTTTTAAATTAGATTCCACTTTTGGGATTTTCTTTTAATGATTTATGTCACAATTAATATTTATGGCCATTAATATCACATTATTACTTAAGTTATCATATTATTTCATTATTATCAATATTGCTCATTACATTATGTCCATAACTTAATATTATCACCAAAAGAATTATGTGGGATTATTTGCACGAATTTTATATAATTTATCATGACTTTTATGTGTTCATTATTGGACAAATATTAAACTGTTACATTAGGGTGATTTATACATGCATTAGCTTATTAGATTATACTAAACCTCACCTAGGTCTATCCTCAACCTTGTTTGGCTACATCCAAAAAGTTCAAACTTCTAGGGTAGGGTTTGAGATCTAGTATGTTACATCTCACTCCTATATATAGGATAAGGGGGGAGCATATAAAATCAAGAAAAACTCTAATGGGCCAAGACACAACTAGGACCATATTACAAATATAATAAAATAATTTACCTACATAGACTCTCTAACACTCCTCCTTAAGTTGGAGCTTGGGAGAATCCCAAGTTATCTTGTAAATAGATAGACAAACTAGAGAAAAATAACAAAAGATAAATCAATCCCATAAAAGAATGTTTCTCCCCCTCAATGTTATAGTAAATCACTTGAATACTTCCCCTCGAGTAGATAATCTCAAATTAGGTAGGAAGGAAGCTAGAAGGAGATTCTTGATCACTGTGAAGTGGCATTTGGAGTGGAAGTAAATGATATGAGATAGAAATCATGGTATTCATCTCTGGGGCTATTGTCATGAAGTAGACAAGAGTGTTGGAATACAAGAAGTAGTAGTCAATGTTCGTACAAAGCATGGATAAGAAAAAATTCAACATGCACATGACATAGAAAAGCCAGAGAGTTTTGGCACACAGTTGTAGAAAGTGTATGATGTAGATGTATAGAATACCCGTGCGTCAATTTGCAAGTAGATAAAACACTCCAAGATCCAATGTAAAGAGAACTCCATCATGTATATGTAAAATCACCAACAAAAATCTTAATCATCTTCTCTCATCGTATAGTTTCCATCATAGTAGAAGGCATCACATTCCAGAGAAGATTGGGTCATAATAGTAGCAGGGGTGTGCAGAATGATATAATAGTCAACAAGAAAACATAGTGCAAACTCACAATGGAGCAAGTAAAATTTGTTAATCATAGCACAAGTAGTAAGAATGACATCGCCATATAAAAAATCAGCAATCAATCGCACAAGTGAAGTAGCAGCAATAATCAAACAACATATACCACAAATGAAGTAGATAACTTCATAATAGTAGGACAGATGAAGATGAATAAGTTTATAAGGTTCTTCATAAGGTATATAAACCAATAACAGCACTAGACGGTTCCATATAATAGAAAAAATAACACCACAATGCAGAAGAAAATAGCATGAAGATGCATAGAATAGTAGAATTAAAGTCTTCTTTTATTATCCTCCATCTCATCTCTTGTTGGTATGTAACACCCAGATTTTCATAACACATGAGCGGAAGCTATATTTTTTTCTTTCATCTAGGATTGTCACAAACATGATATTCATTGCAATTGAAGCAAATGAAACACATTGCATTGTGTAAAACTGATTCATACACAGTCCTTAATAAAAGAAAAACTACAACTCATCTAATATACTCTAATAACAAGACTATGCATAAAAAGAGATGTCTAAACTCTAGACCATCTCAGTAGATGGCACCCCACTAGGCAAGCTTGAAAACTCATAATGCTTTACTTGTTCTTTTGATCCTCAGCTACTCCAAATCCTACAGACATCGCGTCCCTAGCCATGCATTGGGAAAAATAGTCGTTAGAGTAAGTGGCATGAGTATTTTAAAAAAATATGCATTTCTAAAGAACTAGAATATTACAAAAGATTCTTGAACATCATAAATATGAAATGAAAATTAAACTTTGACTAAATTTAAAAATATATTATCTCTCATTTCTTAAACTCTTGTCTTTATACTCTATCTTTTTTGGAGACATGTACTCTGGGTCTCATGACCTACACCAAAGTGTCTGGGTCATAAATACCTTATATGAATTCCTCTCATCACACTCATGGATGAGACTATAGACATGATCCAATCTAAAATATCTTTTACTTATAATTTTTATCTATTTGTGGCCACCATTATACAATAAATCCTCCTTTGTTGACACTGAAGTATCCTCTATGGTACAATGCACCCTCAGTTGGCACAACGTGCCCTCTGTTGACACCGAAGTGCCCTCTATGGTGCAACACACCCTCATTTGGCACAACGTGCCCTCTAAAATGGACTAAACACTCCTGCGAATTGGCAAAGATGCCTCTGAATTGTCCCGAGACTCTTTGAATGAGGGCTTATCATATAATGTATTATGTGAAGGTTATGAATTAATTATCTTAATTCTACCTTTACTAAACTCTAAATCTAAACTTGTCTGAAACTGAGTACTCAACATGTACTGAAACTTGAATCTGAATCTAAATCTGAATCTCTGCTCTTAAATTCTGAATTGAATCTATTACTGAAATGTGAATATGTATCACAAATTACTACGTAATTGAGATTGGGTCTATAACCCTTATCATGTATCTTTATTCAATATCTAACTACTCAGACACTGATTAATTTAAGTCTGAATCTAAATCTGATATTCTCATTATCTGGGTAAACTTTATTCTGAGACTCGTATTTGGTAAAATTACTTCATTTCTACCAATTATATGATAAATGAGTCTAATATCTTAGGAGAAAGGATCTGAAATTACTATAGGAATACTAAGTATACCAAGTAGCTTAAGTCAAGGTTATGAAAATAGTGTAAGTTTAAAGTAACTAAAAACATGAATTCTGACAAGATAATTTAACCTTTATAACATCTGATTTTACCCTAAATCTTAATGTTTACATATGAGCTTACATTTTACAACTTAAACTTTAAGATAGGAATATTATATAATCGTATTTTGAAACCTAATCACAACTGAATGCATCATAATTCATATTATCACCATAACTCAATTTGTAATACATTCAGATCCCAAAAGTACATTTATCTTGAAAATTGGACATTGTCTTAACATTTTCAAACTCATATTCTTACATTGTACTTGACTTTTAGATATTATTCACTCTAAGGTATATATTTCTTAGATATCTATATATGTATGAAATATTAATGGCATGTTTCTAATTGAAATCTTAATAGAGTTTTATATCTACAAATACAAAAAATTTTGCTAGCCTAATTATACTTTAAAGCTCAATAAAAGTATCCCCAATCATCAGCTAAGTATGGCTATCTCATCTTGAAGCTTTATTCATAAATTTAAATTATTTCTAAGAAATCTTAGAGAAACATAACTCTTTAACTCTGTCATGGATCTGGTACATGAGTCACAACCATTTTGAGAAACATATCTCTATTTGAGATCTTGAGCACATGAGCTTATGTAATCATAGAAGTATGAGGAAGATCTTACTTGTATACCCTTACATTAAAAATCTTAGAACATTGAACCACATAAACCATGAAAGTCTAATGTAAACATACTGGGCTTAAAACAGGAATACTCATGGGCATGAATCACTTACCTTTATATTGAAGATGTTCTCAATGTAGCCTTGTTTCCTTGATTGACAACATATATACCTAGTAATCAACAAAATTGTATAAGTCCATGTGTATTCTCCTCTCTTCATTTCTAAATCTCAAAACCCCATCTTCCTAACTTTACATACCAACTTAGGGTTCTTATTTAGACCAAGCATATCTTTAATATAAAATCACCATAAAATCTTGGCGTTGAACATATATCCGAAAATCACATGGTATAATTACTATAGGCTTCATACTTAAATAAGTCATAGTAATCACATAATGCCCTAATACGAGCATATACATCATATATTAAGAGGAAACCTCAAACGTACTCGCATATATTTCATTTACTATTTTAGTTATGAAATCAATTGAAAATATATTTAGAATCATGTCTAATACTAAATAGGCACATAAAATATATGTTGTCTCACAAATAGTCATAAATCATCTTACATAATGGCCACTCAGGTCCAAAACTACATACTAATATAATAACACAATAAACTCCATCAAATCTCTAGAAAAAGTAATCATATATTGCAGCAAGGTCTTGTATAAAAATATTAGGTTGTTTCATAATCAAATCATGGGTGAAATACCAAAAATGCCCTTATTAGGGTTTACATCAAAAATATTAGTAAAATATAAAATTTTAAAGATCATGCTTTAGAATCATATTTACAATATCAAAATATACTTATCGTAAAATTTTCGTAAATTAATGAAGTCGTTTGATATTTTTAATGCACACCACATTGAAATCTCATAACTATTAGTAATCTAATTGAAATAATAATCAAACGTCTAAAACACCATCTAAATATATTTTTATAAGATACTAAACATCATTAGCCTTCCATACATGTCTTATTTGCTTAAAATGAAGTTTCCTATCCAAAGATATGAATATTTGAAGAATCATCTTATCAAACAGTAATGGTCGTTCACATAAGATCCAATGGATGACAGGGATCCATGATCTCAGCCTTAAACCCAAGAAGATCCAGGAGGAAGGTGTGTCTCCTTCACCCGTTGAAAAGGGGGTATTTCCCCTATTTTGCCTCAGACCCCCCTATTCACGCCACCCCCAACTGGAGTATCTTCAAACTCGGCTCCAAGCGCAATGCGGTGCATGCTGAAGCTCCCTGTCACTCCGGCATACCTAGAACCCTAGGCCACCGCCACCTTTGGGTGTAGCCTGGGCAAGGTCGAAGAACTCAGTCTTGCAGCCCTAGCTACCATTGCTAGTTAGATTCCTCTTCTTAACCGTTCTCTACCCATGGTTCAACCGAAACCCTAGATATGGAGTCACTAGTTGCTTTTCTTCAAGAATCGGGTGCTTTTATAACATCCTAGCCTAAGGATCTCGGGTAAGGTCCCCTTGTTCTAGGAATCTGTTTTAGTCCTGTAAAAGTAGGGGCATAGGGGAGCCAGTTCTCTAGTCTGCACTGGACTAGAGTCTCGGCCGCTCAGCTCCCTTTTTTATTTTTCTTTTCTTTTCAATTTTAGATAAAAGTCCAGTTTACACAATTAATTATATAGGCAGCATAAAGACTCCTTTTAATCCCAAATTTTTGGGTAAACACCACATTGTGATTATATTTACGTGAGAAAGATATCAAGTCAAACTAAGTGGATAAACGCCCTAAATTTATCTTTTAAATAAATATTGGGTAATTACTTATTTAATTACCTTGACGATTGGTTAAATCATAATTATCTAAAATTTCACCCATTATCATATATTCTAATTAAATATCTACTAAAAAATATTGTGAACATTTATTATGAGCACTAGATGTTCTATTCCTAAATTGTGTACCTCAAGGACCTAATTGTAAAACCTAATTGGCCCAATTAGACTAAAATCAAGCTCTAAGGCACATGTCCCATTCCCTAGTCTTTCAAAGAGTCCATAAGTTTAATCATATTCTTATTTATGAAACTAGTTCTTGAACCAATAATATTTTCCAATCAAAATTTTCTTATGATACATTAGGTCATCGTTACTTTACTTCCTTAATAATGAGACCAAAGTTGGTCTAGAGCTCAAACCAATAACTGAAGTCATCATATTATACATTCATCACATTATTGTTCACAGAATAATTCATTCATATTCATCTACACCCAACTACAATCATACACATTTAAACCATTATGTGTGTATTGGTTGACCAGATGACTTGTATTACAAATTTTGTGAACTTAGTTACATACCTAGCCATGTTAGGTTCATTAGGTCCCTTGGCATACACCTACTAGAAAACCCATCATTAAAGGCTTACGTTAGCTATTAAATGGAGGATGTTACAATTCTACCTGCCTTAAAATAAATTTTGTCCTCGAAATTTCTCTAGGCTACTACCCACCTTAGGGTTCTGCTTACCTCTTCATTTATTAGAAGACACACTTATGTTCAAACTTATGCATGAAAAGAGATATGTAATGTATTTTCATAAAAAATTATGTGAGTATTATCTATTACCTTGGTCTACTTCTCAACTCATACTTAGGGTTTATGAAACTAAACTTAGCTATATACTTAGGGCATCTGCCTCAACCTTTTCATGAATTCCTAACATTAGTTGCACATGACTGTCTAACCTTGGGTTCTTCAGGTAAATCCTACATTCCTAGATATGTGGTGATCAGGCACATACCCAGAGATGTGGGATCCTAACATACTATCCCTCACTAACCCACTAACACATGTGTCCCATACCACATGGGCTAGTAAGAAAGGAGAGATGCATAAAAGTCTAGCGCTTATGAAATTCCTTTTGAATTCTCAATTGGTAGGCCATAACCACTGAGAATGGAGAAGAAACCTCATTAGCTAGGTTTAGGTTGCTACTTTAGATCTAAACAAGGATGACTTCTACCTCTAAGATATCTATCTATTATAAGGTTAAGACCCATAATCACTCTAGGTTATGGTATTCCTCTTATGGAATCTATCCCTAAACCCTAATCTTACCTCTTCATTCTCAGGTGACTATGAGAATCATGTTTTCTTAGTGGCCATTTACCAAATCACTCTAATACCATATTGTAACACCCAAATTTTCATAACACATGAGCAAAAGCTATATTTTTTTCTTTCTTTCATCTGGGAATGTCACAAACATGATAATCATTGTAATTGAAACAAATGAAACACTTTGCATTGAGTAAAACTAATTCATACATAGTCCTTGATAAAATAAAAACTACAACTCATCTAATATACTCTGAAAACAACACTCTGCATAAAAAGAGATGTCTAAACTCTGGACCATCTCGATAGATGGCACCCCACTAGGCAAGCTTGAAAACTCCTAGTGCTTTACTGGTTCTTTTGATCCTCAGCTGCTCCAAATCATGTAGACATTGCGTCCCCATCCATTCATTGGTAAAAACAGTCATTAGAGTAAGTGGCATGAGTATTTTTAAAAAAAATGCATTGCTAAAGAACTAGAATATTATAAAAGATTCTTGAACATCATAAATATGAAATGAAAATTAAACTCTGACTAAATCTGAAAATATATTATCTCTCATTTCTTAAACTCTTGTCTTTCTACTCTATCTTTTCTCGAAACATGTACTCTAGGTTTCATGACCTACACCAAAGTTTCTGGGTCATAAATACCTTATCTGAATTCCTCTCATCACACTCATGGATGATATTACAGACATGCTCTAATCTAAAATATCTTTTACTTATGATTTTTATCTATTTGTGGCCACCATTAGACAATAATTCCTCCTCTGTTGACACTGAAGTGTCCTCTATGGTGCAACACACCCTCTGTTGGCACAACGTGCCCTCTGTTGACACCGAAGTGCCCTCTATGGTGCAATGCACCTTCATTTGGAACAACATGCCCTCTGAAATGCAGTAAACACTCATCTAAATTGGCAACATATGCTTGTGAATCATCTCAGGACTCTCTGAATGAGGACTTATCATATAATGTATTATGTGAAGTTCTAAATTAATTATCTTAAGTCTACCTTTACTAAACTCTAAATATGAACTTATCTGAAACTGAGTACTCAACATGTACTGAATCTTGAATCTGAATCTGAATCTCTGCTCTTAAATTTTGAATTGAATCAATTACTGAAATGTGAATATGTATCACAAATTACTACGTAATTGAGATTGGGTCTACAACCCTTATCATCTATCTTTATTCAATATCTGACTACTCAGACACTGAGTAATTTAAGTCTGAATCTAAATCTAATATTCTCATTATCTGGGTAAACTTTATTCTGAGACTCAGATTTGGTAAAATTACTTCATTTCTACCAATTATATGATAAATGAGTCTAATATCTTAGGAGAAAGGATCTGAAATTACTATAGGAATACTAAGTATACCAAGTATCTTAAGTCAAGGTTATGAAAATAGTGTAAGTTTAAAGTATCTAAAAACATGAATTCTGACAAGATAATTTAACCTTTATAACATCTAATTTTACCCTGAATCTTAATGTTTACATATGAGCTTACAATTTACAACTTAAAATTTAAGAAAGGAATATTATAAAATCTTATTTTGAAACTTAATCACAACTCAATGCATCATATAATTCATATTATCACCATAACTCAATTTGTAATACATTCAGATCCCAAAAGTACATTTATCTTGAAAATTGGACCTTGTCTTAACATTTTCAAACTAATATTCTTATAGACTTTTAGATATTATTCATTCTAAGGTATATATTTCTTAGATATCTATATATGTATGAAATCTTAATGGCATGTTTCTAATTGAAATCTTAATAGTGTTATATCTACAAATATAAGAAATCTTGTTAGCCTAATTATACTTTAAAGCTTAATAAAAGTATCCCCAATCATCAACTAAGTATGGCTATCTCATCTTGAAGCTTTATTCATCAATTTAAATCATTTCTAAGAAATCTTATAGAAACATAACCCTTTAACTCTCTCATGGACCTCGTACATGAGTCACAACCATTTTGAGAAACTTATCTCTATTTGAGATCTTGAGCACATGAACTTATGTAATCATAGAAGTATGAGGAAGATCTTACTTGTATACACTTACATTAAAAATCTTAGAATATTGAACCACATAAACCATGAAAGTCTAATGTAAACATACGGAGCTTTAAATATGAATACTCATGGGCATGAACCACATACCTTTATATTGAAGATGTTCTCAATGTGGCCTTGTTTCCTTGATTCACAACATATATACCTAGTCATCAACAAAATTGTATAAGTCCATGTGTATTCTCCTCTCTTCGTTTCTAAATCTCAAAAATTTCATCCATGATTTGATTATGAAACAACCTAATATTTTTATACAAGATATTACTACATTATATGATTACTTTTCTAGAGATTTGATGGAGTTTATCATGTTATTATATTAGTATGTAGTTTTGGACCTGAGTGGCCATTATGTAAGATGATTTATGACTATTTGTGAGACAACATATATTTTATGTGCCTATTTAGTATTGGACATGATTCGAAATATATTTTCAGTTGATTTCATAACTAAAATAGTAAATGAAATATATGTGAGTACGTTTGATGTTTCCTCTTAATATATGGTGTATATGCTCGTATTAGGGCATTATGTGATTACTATGACTTATTTAAGTATGAAGCCTATAGTAATTATACAATGTGATTTTTGAATATATGTTCAACGCCAAGATTTTATGGTGATTTTATATTAAAGATATGTTTGGTCTAAATAAGAACCCTAAGTTGGTATGTAAATTTAGGAAGATTCAAGTAATGCATGATTGAAGGTGAATAATAATAGAGTTGAGTTCAAGTCATATAACCCACCTCAAGATCAACACAAGAGCTTAAAAATCCAAAGCTTCATGTTCCCAAGGTTGAAGGTGACTTATAAAAAGTCTAAGACATGATCACAATACTTCTCTATGAAAGAAGATACCATAGTTAGGAACTTGATTGAAGAAGAAAAGAAAGAAATGAACAATGATCCAAGAAGCATAGTCCGCCCAAGGTTGAAGATGACCATGGCTTTACCATAGGCTTGATACTCAAACTCCTTCATATTCCTCAAGCTTCTATGGTCTTCCACCAATAGAGGGATGATATGAGAGTCTAAAAGTTTCACTAGGAGGTGAAAAGAGAGGCTTATATAGTTGAGTTTCAAGGGAGAGAGAGAGTGTGTATGTGAGGTGTCACCACCATATGCACTTAGGTGACAAGTTTCCATGCTTGGTGACTCCATGCATCCATAATTATCTCGACATGTAAAATTCATGAGGATAATCCAAAGATGATATATCAGCCATTGGGCAGCTTGCTTGACAAGATATCATAACCCAATATCACTTTTCATTTAAACTGATACAACTTTTTCAAGGAACATCTAAACTGATATGCTTCACCTACTTGAGGTGCTTAGCCCGATATGAATACTTACAAAAAGTTACTCAACCAATATGGGACCTCCTCTATGGATTCCAAGCTGATAGGCACTCCCATATATACTTCATAACTAAACACAACCCCGTCTAGGGTTCAAGACACTCAACACTCTTTGTCTCTTTCACCACCAAGAGTTCTATTACTTAACCAAGACTCAAACAAGGTTCCCTCTCCTTTCTTTCTTCTCTATATGATTCAACGAGAGAGATGGGACACTCTAGTGGTGATAATTTGGACATCAACCCAATATTTTGGGTAAATTGCAATTTGCACCAAAACCATCATATAAAGCGCAAACAACTTGCAAACAATCTCAAATTTGAGAATTAAATTCTCCTTAAGTCTTAATTACTTTGCAAAAGATTAACACAAGGTTATAAGAAACTTACTTAGGAAAAACTTCTAGGGTTATCCCAAAACCCAAGTCTGAGGTGTTACAAGTTATTAACCCCTAACAAGGATTTCGTCCCTGAAATCTCAAGAGAACAAAGAGGGTACTTTCTCTTTTAACTATTCATTAAACTTTTATGAAAATAATTGAAAGAATCTTAAAATAGTAAACCTACTTATGACTAAACATCTTCATTTGTCTAGAAGTTGGTTTGAGATTAATTCAGGTCCCCCCTTATCACAATTAGAATGTGGTAGGAATTTCTGTGCCACATTTCCTATTTCATTATGCTCTTTAGATTGTATCAAAATGACTACTTGATCAAAGTAATAAGAAATATAGCAATATAAGAGTCCCATACTTACCTAGCCTTCAATAATTGAATATCTGGACAGGGTATTCAAGCACTGATATTAGGTAGTATGCACTTTTGCTTTATATCATTTTTAAGTTATAAGACTTAGTATATCCAATTTTCTCCAGGTATCTCTTTATCATGTTCCCATAAGACCAATTCAAAGGAAACTCAATAAAAACTATCTTTCTTATGATTAACAGGAAGAATAAGGAGAAAATAAGTCAGAATGGAAAAGTTCTATCTGACCTGTTACCCCCTACGGGTCATTTAGTGCCTTAGGCTGACTCAATGCATAGAGTCTAGTAGTTTCCTATTTTCACCCTCGTCCTCTACTACCTAGAGTAGATGAACCAATATGTGATGCACGTCCATGTACACATCCTCCAGTTCCACTGAATTGTGGTCCTTGCGAACCTTTCTAATTCTACCTTGGTTTTTGTGTCACGTTATTGTGCCTTTGTGGACAAAATGGTCTGGTATGCCCAACATGTCGACACCTATAACATGTTTTACTCTCATACCATAGTCTTACTAGTCCCATCACTGTCTTGGAAACTGAGCTTGAGGCTCCAACTAGAGGTAAACTTCGTCCTCTTCCCTTACTTGGTGACCACCATGTTGGTACACTAGATACTTGCTAAACTGGTAGTATTAAAAACTTTGGCTGCTTAGAGCCACCAAATGATTGCCCCTGAGATTGTATAGACCTCTTCTTAATACTTGCCTCATGCTTCCCTATCACATATCTCTCTACACTCCTCACAGATTCCACAAATGTGGAAAATCTTTCCCTACTTTCCAAAGCAGTTACTGAGGTAGACATCTCAACATTCAATCCTTTCTCGAAACGTCAGATTTTTTTGGTCTCAATATTCAATCCTTTCTCGAAACGTCGGATTTTTTCTAACTCAACAACATCCATTTAAGGACAAAATCATAATAGTTCCATAAACCTAGCCTCATACTCATTAATTTTCATGGTCCCCTGTCCTATCTTCTCAAACTCCAAGTTGTTTTTGTCTAAGTCCATTTGTGGAAAGTACTTACTGATGAATTCTTGATCAAATTCCTCCCAACTAACCTATTATTCATTCCTTTTTACCTCTTATATGGCCCACTAATATCCAGCACTACCCTTCAAAAGGTACCCAACATGCACGACCTTGTCATCATCTGAGATGTTAAGGATCTAAAAGGCTTTCTCTAACTCAATAAGCCATAGATCTGCATCAGTTGGGTCAGTTGTTCCAGAACACTCTCTAGCTCCTACACAGCGTAACCATTCAAAACTCTTACCAAAACCCAAAGCTTATGCATTGGTGTCTGGTTCTCTAGGTATCTGATCCACCATGTGCACTATCGTCGTCATAAACTTCCCAAAGAGAACATGAAAAGTAGGGTTATCTATCATCACTGGATCAGGATGGGGATTCTCGAGCACTCATTCTTCTCTTGCCTGATCCCTTGCACCTTCTCTTGGTGCAGCAACATTGCTCTCAGCAAATGTACATCAAGTTTTCCATACATCTTTATGCTTTACCCTTTCTTCTGCATAGGCAAAAGTCACTATAAGATATACTGGAGGACACTAGAATAGACTCAACACCTTAATACTATGAACCTGTAGACAGTGAACCTATAGCTCTGATACCAACAAATGTGACACCTGTTATCACACAGACCATGATTACACAAATCCAAGTGGAAATAACCATTAGTAGTGGATTATCGGAAAACACTAAAAATTAAAACCATTTTCCATAAAGATCCATTGCCAGAAAAATCTTTACAAGAAGACCTAAAGCCTTTCATATATATACAACATGGCACATTCTGGTTCCATCAGATACAAGTTTTCCATTACCAAAATATGTACATGAGTAAACTATAAGAACCAACAACATAGTAATCAAAAGCTCAGATCAATCATGAAACCAAAGCGAAACAATCCCCTCAAGGACCTGAGAGTACATGGATGACACATAGGACTTCTATCTTCAACAAGACACAACTGACAACACAACTTCTCAAACTTTAGGTATGCTTCCTACTGTTGTCATGTCTCAGCTTACATGATCTCTACTACCTCGCACACATCCACCTAAGAAGTTGTGGAATCCACAGGGTGAGATAAAAGTCCCAACAGGAGATATAATTCCCCAACAACACTATTATTATCAAAGATATGTTGTTATTAGAACAGAAAATAAATCTACACTATACTAAATAGATCTGACCATATATTATGAGCATGGTATAATATTATCATAACTAAGTAGTTCAGATAACTATGACCAAATAGTAAGTAGATCAAGTAATCACTTTAGAAGTAATATGAACAACATGTATGACAACTACCGATTATGTCATACAAATACTATTGCAACCTCATTCAATATTTCTGTATTCCATTCTCAAGAGAAATATGCTACACAAATAACTAAATCTTTCAACAATCAATCTCATAATTATGCACACACTTAGGCACACAATGATCAAGCTTATGATGAACACACTCACATTCAAGAACAAGCTTATTATAGTCACACACATTAGATCATGTTTTATGCCTTGACTTATACCCTAAGGATTTGAGTTGTACCACCCAAATCCAACCACTCCCCTATGAAGGGCTACCAACGGTGCCATACAAGGTCCAAGGAGATCCAGACTCCAAGACCTCACCCACTACTCCCGATCAACACTAGAGATAACACAGAGACATATTAGTCAACTGTTGATAGTGACATATAGTCAACTATTTAATCAACTAGCCCACCTTGGTACAAGTCATGGTGCTAGATAATAGCTCACTCATGGCTATTTGGATAAATAGAATTGGCTCACTCATGGCCATTCTAATATATAAATAATTGGCTCACTCATGACCATTCTGATAGAAGGATTGACTCACTCATGGCCATTGTTATAAAAGAATTGGCTCACTCATGACCATTGTTTAAGAAAAGGATTATCTCACTCACGTCCATCCATATCACATACTTATTTTACAGATGCAGGAGGATGATTAACTATGCACCCCTCACATATTCAACAAAATGCATTCTAAGTTAAACTCATTTCACCATCTACAAAGTTCTAACACTGAATGGATCTATGGCCAGGGCAACCTACAATTTTAGTTTCACTTGGTAACTTAGGTGTATCACAACGTCTTTTCACATTAATCAAGTTACAAGTATACATCATAGGTAAATGCTACAAAGAACAATGGAATACATCCTTCAAGAAATCACATACAAATTATAACACATATTTGTTACTTTATCACAATTATCCTGGGATCTCAATCCTTTTAGCACACTATTGAGAATCTAATATCATCATTATCACACATGCTATGGGGTTTTAGTCCACTTAGTTTATTATTGAACAATGTCACCTTTAGTTTATTATTGAACAACATCACCTCTCACTAGGAAACAACCATCTCTAGGTCATAAAACCTATATACTTGATTATCACATGCTATGACATTTCAATCCCCTTAGTTTATTTTTGAACAATGTCACCTCTCACTAGGCAACAACCATCTCTAGGTCATAAGACCCATATAAACATCATACTTGTTGTACAAGTATGTCACATGGCTCACAAGGCCCATTCAATCTATATAATGTCACATCTACATAGCCCATAGTTGGATATGCTCATTATCTCATAATACATGCATGGTTAGGATTTCATGATAAAAGCAATTAAATATCAACACCATGCCATAAAGAGAATCATTCAGATTACAACCCTCTCATAATTGGGGTTAGAGTTTTCCCCTTATAACTAATTAGGGTTTTCATGTTCATGTTTAACAACAAAACCCTAATTCATAACTCCTTATGTCTAGGAGCTTATCTTATCATCTCTCCATTCAATTTTATCACACATAATCATTCAATCAAGTTGCAAGTATGATAAAATGAACGTTATATCATATTGTCTAAGATTCTTTAATAGTGGGAAAACCTCTATGTTACCCTATCATTTTCATTATGGGATATCAATCCCTTAAACTCACCATTGAGTAACACATCACCTTCTAGGAAACATTCCTTTCCCAGGTCATCTGACCTATTCACATCCTTCCTGTTATACAAGTATTCTATATGCCTTATAAGGCATATTCAAGCCATATTAGATTATAACCACTATATCCTTCATTTTGCTATGATCACAATATTTGTATGGTTACAATTCCATTATATTATCCTAACCATTGATTACTATTATCATGTTATTTCAAGTTGCACTCCCTCTTGTGATTTGGGATATGGTTTCTCTCTTCAACTGATTAAGGTTTCTAGGGTTTCTCTTTTTCGATTGATTAGGGATGCTAGGGTTATATTCAATAAAAAAAACCCTAAACCATAACTCCTCATATCCATGAGCTTATTTTATTTCCATAAGTATTCATACATACTTAATTACTTTCATTAGTTATAATTATTTGATTATCAACATGAGTGATACAAAGTCCTCTCTCATCCTTACTAGAATACTAGTTTCAACATAACTTGTTGAATTGATTTGACTCTCTTTAGAGTGTATTGGCCTACACTTATCAAAGTGTATCCATCTCATTACATCATCATGTATCAACTTGATTATACTCCTCATGTGTCGGCCTACACTTATAAAAGTGTATCGGCCTACACACTAACCCTTGTGTCGGCCTAGACACATTCACTTGTGTCATCTTAAGCTCCTCACTTTGTGTTGGGTTAAACACATGCATCGGCCATGACACTCTTCACTTGTGTCAACCTAAGATCCTCACTTTCTGTTGGGTTAGACACTATCAATAGATATCAGGTTAGTGGGTGTATTGACTTAGACACCATTATCACTTTGTGTCACCCATGACTATCACTTATGTCACCCATGGCACATCAAAGTGATATCGGTTTAGAGGTTTTTATGGTGATATCAGTTTGGAGGTGCTTAAGGTGATATCTTCCTTGAGTTGCTTCAAGTGATATCAACAATGAATCATATCTTGGTGTATCAACTTCACCATACCTTCGTGCATCACCTTCTTCACACTTTAGCATAATATGTTCACCTCACTTAAGCCTAACATCTTGACCTCACTTTAGGTCATCAACCACCCTATCACTTTGTGTGTCACCCATAGTATACTCTAAGGTATTGGCCACACTATCATCTAGTGTACTGGTCATAGCACCATCTATTGTGTCACCCTACCTATCACCAAGTGGTTTTGATACATATCAGGTTCTAGAATTTTGATAGTATCGGGCTAACCATCATCAGCAACCTTATATACTTTCACCAATCAAGATACTAGTCTCGCCACTACTTGGTTTGTCAGCCATGACTTCAAGGAGTGTGTCGCCCACACCTTCACATGGTGTGTCGGGTTAGAGGGGTGTTGGGTTGCTAGGGTTAGGCATATCAGGTTAGCCCTATTGGCTTCATATTGTCACTCAACTTTCATGATATAGGCATGCCCCCATCCTTAGTCTTAGGTAACATGCTAGAAAATTGTAAAGATGATTTACCTTCACATGTAACAAATTGGTAATGGGTTAGGACCTCATGTGTATAGGGTTCCCCTCACATAACCTAATATCGGGCTAGAGTTTCTTAAACCAATATCAGTTTGTGCATCAGAGATTTCATCATCTTCAAGCTTTAACCCTTCATCCACTAACAATCTAGTTCATGGACAACATCACCATATATCCATTAGATCTCATCGAATCATATTTTAACCCAGGAAAGTCAAAATTGAAAAGGAAACATCAAGTAATGCATTATTGATGGTGAATAAAAATAGAGTTGGTTCAAGTTATATAACTTGCCTCAAGATCAACACAAGAGATTCAAGCTCCAAAGCTTTACATTCCCAAGGTTGAAGGTGACTTATCAAAAGTCTAAGACTTGATCACAACACTTCAATATGAAAGAAGATGCCATAGTTAGGAACTTGATTGAAGAAGAAAAGAAAGAAAGGAACCATGATTCGAGAAGCATATTCCACCCAAGGTTGAAGATGACCATGGCTTCAATTGAGGCTTGATGCTTGAACTCCTTCATGTTTGTCAAGCTTCTATGGTTGTCCACAAAGAAAGGGATGATATGAGAGTCGAAAAGTTTCACTAGTAGGTGAAAAGAGAGGCTTCTATAGTTGAGTTTCAAGATAGAGAGTGTATGTGAGGTGTAACCACCATATGCACTTAGGTGACTAGTGTCCATGCATGGTGACTCCATGCATCCATAATTATATCGACATGAAAAATTCATGAGGATAATCCAAAGATGAGATATTGTCCATTGGGTAGTTTCCTTGACAAGATATCAGAACCCAATATCACTTTTCATGTAAATTGATACAACTTTTTCAAGGAACATCTAAACCAATATTCTTCACCTACTTGAGATGCTTAGCTTGATTTGAATACTTCCAAAAAGTTACTAAATTGATATGGGACCTCCTCTATGTCTTTCAAGCCAATAGGCACTCCCATATACACTTCATAACTTGACACAACCCCATCTAGAGTTCAAGACACTCAACACTCTTTGGCTCTTTCACCACCAAGAGTGCTATCAACCAAAACTCAAACAAGGCACCCCTCCTTTATTTATCCTATAGATGATGCTAAGAGAGAGACAGTACACTCTATTGGTGATAATTTGCACATCAACCCACATTTTGGGTAAATTACAATTTGCACCAAAATTATCATATAAAGCACAAACAACTTGCAAACAATCTCAAACTTGAGAATTAAATTCTCCTTAAGTCTTAATTACTTTTCAAAAGATTAAGACAAGGTTCTAAGAAACTTACTTAAGCAAAACTTATAAGGTTATCCCAAAAGCCAGGTCAGGGGTGTTACACAACCCTAACAGGTTCATGTTCAAAGTGAGAACTCCTTCCTGTTAGTTCTAGTAGAGAAACATAGAGTTCTTGATGGTCTACGTGGACTATGAAGAGGTGAGAAGGCCTTTGCCACCCACTAGGAGGACATTGTCAATACCATCCGTAATGCTGCACCAGGAGTTTGCCACTGACAATTGTCCATGTGTAGCTTGTGAAAGAACCACACCACAACAAGGATAGTCACTAGAGTTGCTGCAGGACTAGGTATATGCCTAGCAAGCTTTTCTTCCTAGATATGTCAATGTTGATGTGATTCCCTGATCAAGGAATAGGGACATAATTTTTGTATTCATTGCCTTCTATGTCATCCCTATTCCCCAACATTGCTTCCCTCTACTCATCACCCTATATTCACCCCTCATGCTAACCATGAAAATAATCCATAGAGTGGTTGGGGGTTGAGAGTAAAATACAATAGTAGATGTAGCGTTTATGTAGGCAAATATGTGGAGGAGGTAACCAATGACTTGAGCCGATGTGAAACTTAACCCTATCATAAAGATCTGGGTAGAAAAATAAATTGATGTTTTTACGACCCAAAAAGGAGATTTTTCAGGTTTGTAGTCCAAAATCATTAGGTTCAATAGGTATATGAATGGTATTAGAAGTATTGAGGAGGTATAGAGAATATATTTATAGGGTTGAAAAGGATGGGGTGTTAAAGACCAAAACAAATAAATAACTGCTAGAGAAGGAAGATAAGTGTTGCTGCTAAAGATAAAGAAGGGATTCACCATGTTTAAAAACCTTTTCCATGTAATAGAATCATTATAGACAATGTAGCATGCCAAGATGTAGAGTCATTAGCAATTGACACACCATGTTGATGAAGGGACCAAATGTGTTGATGCAGCAATAGAAGTCATCACCGGTAGGGAGCAGGTGACGTGTTGTATAACAGGGAGACATTTCGTGCTAGTTTGATGATTCTAGAGGAAGAACACAAGTGACATGTTGTATTATTTAGGTGAAATGCAGTTTCAAAGTGGATCCAACACATCTTGTCAGATAGAAATATGCCTTATCATCTGGTAGATTTTGTGAACCAAGTAGTGAACAAAGTAGAACACCACCTTCATGCCGTGTCAAGAAGAAACACCCTGTGTTAGTGGTGAACAACAATGAAAAAACTAGAGATAGAAAAAAAGGGGATCCTTCTAGATCTCCACCATAGCAAATATATGTATGATGAGAATTACAAGACCCAATAGATGGTGATGTTTCCCCAATATTTGAATAAAAAGGATCTCTTTTTCCAAGATGAAAAAGGTGTTGTAGATCTATATATATGTAGATGAAGATAATGTACATCTGTAGCTGTGTAGATAGAGGTAGAAAAATAGGTAGATTTGTCATCTCTAAATGCAATAAATCATGGTGATGGCATGGCAGCCCTTGTAGATCCAGTTTAAACAACTTGACAATCTAGGAGGTGAATCCAAGAAGAAGTAGGGGTAGGAGATCCCTATGGGTAACCTAGCAATGCCTAGTAGCTGCAACCACATGCAAGGGAAGATTTGTCATCTTTGCACTCTCTCTCTCTCTTAGTGTTAGGGGTGACACAGGAAATCCTGCTCTAGTACCATGGGATAAGATCAGTATGTGGAGTAGCAATGAAAAAAAAACTACAATATCTAATGTAGAAACCAACAATCATAACCAAGAAAAGAAGATAGAACACAAACATGATAGTTATGAATATAAACTTCTTGATTAGGGTAAAAGTACATAAGCATGCACAAAATGGCCTATATATCCAAAAAAGGAGCTCAACTAGCCATATAAATGCATAGTTGGCACCGCAAAAAGATGTAAATACATTATTGTATAGAAACAAAGGAGAATATTAGATGAAAAGAGGATGAAAAAGAGATTAGACTATGAAGGGGATGTGGCTATTGCTTCTTAGCCTCTGGATAGGTTGGATCACATCCTTAGGGTCATCCTCCTTGATATTCTAGACTCCTTGCCCTCCTTTCTCCTTGATTCTACCCCAAATAGTAGGTTGGATGGATGGATGGATGGATGGATGGATGGAGGTGCAAGATGGTGGAAAATGAGTGGTAGGTGGAAGTTGTTGATGGAGAGTGATGGAGTTTGATGGAATATGGAAGCTTGCTGGGTTGTATGTAGGGGAGAGATCTAGAGCCCGCTCGGGCCTTCGAGCTCTAAGACAGAAGTCTGGGAACCTTAAAATGTGGAATGATAAAAAGAGTTTGGAACCCCAAAAATCAAAACTCTCAGTCTGGTGACCAAGGAGGGGTATTTATAGTGGTAGGTGGTATTTACCTGTAAGTGGGGATGAAATCAGATTGGTTTCAGTGAAATCGGGTTGATTTACTTAGTATCAAGTCATTTTCACTAAAATCTTGTTGGTTTTGTACCGTTGGTTAGAAGTTGTGAGTCATTCGAGAGATGTTGCGGAGGTGGAAACTGTCCGAGTGATCCATCAGGGTTGATCATCAGAGTGCAATCATCAAGGTGTGCACTCGAGGTGTAACCCTTAGAGTGAAGTTCTTGAGGTGTGCCTAACGAGGTGTGGTCATTGAGGTGTGCCTACTAAGGTGTGATCATCTTGGTGAAATCATCATCCCATGGGTTGACATGATTGGCTCGACAAAAAAGGGTCGATGGATGAAAAGTACAAAATTAAGCCAATTTCCTTGAAACCTGGTTAGTTGCATAGAAACTTGGTTGATTTCCTCAAAACCTGGTTGGTTTTACTAAAACGTGGTTAGTTTTGTACCAACAATCAGGTGAGGTTCGATGATGTCAACTCGTCGATGGTTATATGTAGATCTTTGTCATCAAGATTGGCTGTCGGTCTTAGACGTCGGGGTCGACAATTAGTCTTGAGTCACAAGGTTCTCTGTTGATCTTGTATCGATGTGGGTCTCCTTGACCTTGAGTCAATGGGGTTGGCCCTACAAAAAGGGTCAATGAAGTGTCAGAGTGTATTGCTGCAAAAAGAGGATGAACTTGACTCGAATGAAGAGAAACTGAGTTGATTTTATCTGGATAAATCTAGAGGATTGATGCTTTCTTTAGTTTGGTTCCTATAAGTCCTAAAATTAGCTAGTTCAGCTACTATATCTTTCAAAGAGATAAATTACAAAAAAACTAAGTATCTAGAGTTATTTTGGGTAGATCAAGGGTAATACACGAACAAAACTATAGTTAAATACTTAACATTAAGTATCTAGAGTTATTTTGGGCAGATCAAGGGTAATACAGGAACAAAACTATAAGTATCCCAAGAAACATTAGGGATTTCTACTCTGTCTTCTCTCTAGGGCTTTTTACTCCGTCTTCTCTCTAGCCTTTCCAAGGAAGCCGCCGCTGGGGGGAGGGGTGTCTCCTCGGATCCTTCCTCCCCCTGACCCCAACCTCGATTGGCTAGGTACAGAAGTCGGCAGTGGTTTTCTCAGGAGGTAGATGGAGTCGGCGTCTTGTTCGATTCGAAGGGGATCTCCTTGACTGTCCTGGTTGAGGAGGATGTAATGCACCGCAAGGCTTAAGATCTGGAATGGCGGTTCGGAGTATCGACCTTGTCGAATCCACTTCGTTCATGTGTGACGGATGGATAGAAACTGGCCCAGTTTGGATCTTGTCTCTTGTGCTCCTGCTTCGTCATCACTAGTGAAGCTAGGAGGTCTCCGCGCCCTCCTTTTCACCTGGACCTGGTTCCTCATTCCAGGGTGATGATGCCTCTCAGGATTGACTGCCCTCGTTATGGCATCCTTGGCGGTGGTCCTTCCCTCCTCACCCTGAGCTGGTTTCCGGCCTCACCCAGTGTTGCGATGGCTCCAAGACATCAACCGGCACTCCTTCGCCCGATCTGGTGATGGCACTGCATTCGTGGCGATGCCTCCAGTACTGGTGTCCTCGATTTGTAGAGGGTTCCTCCTCCGTCATCACTATTGGTAGTCTATGCTGGATGATGGGCAGATGAGGAACACTGACATTAACCTGGCTTTAGCCTGGTGACCCCTTACTGTTGTGTGATGGAGTACTCTCAAGGTGCTCGTTGATTTTCCTCTATGCAAACAGGGCTTCGGGTCCTAGTGGGTCCTAGCCTAGTGTAGGTCTGTTTATGGGTGTTGTTGTGGTACTGTTGTACTTTAACATCATTTGATGGATGGTGTTCTTTTACAGGACAACAGAAGAAATGAGATCTTCACAGGGTGGCTACGGCCGAGCTATCTTCCCCAACACCAGGCGGTGATCCCCCATCCTCGACCCTCGACACAGTAGAGTTGCTTCTGTGTGTTGGATGCCCTTAATGTGCTCGATGTGATGCCTCCGTGCATACAGGGGCATCGAGTCATAGATGGGTTTCTCTTGGTCTTGTACAGGCTGCTTATTCTAGTTTCTATGTGATTACCAACGGTTAACAACCCTTGGATGAAAGTGGGTGATCGTAGTCTCTCCATGTACCACATCTTGTGGGTGTTCTGATTGCCAATGGCCTCATGGTCAGCCTGTCTTCAGCCACAACAATCTAAGGGAGGTTCTCCGATGTTTTCACTGGCCTAGAGCTGAAGCTTGTTTGGCGACATGTCGAGTGAAGTATAGGATCAGGTGCAGATGGTCCTCCATTTCAGGAAGGAGACAATGTGTGGCAGACATGTCCTCCTTGATTGATTCCATTAGTGATCCAGCTGGTAGTCCTATCAGGAGCAGGGACAGGGGCTGACAGATTAAATAGGTTTGGAAGTCGAGTTGGGGATGTTATGGGCATATTTTTGGGTGTTTTAAATGGTCATGTATGATTTCCCTCCTCCCTTCTAGGCATGTTATTCTGATTAGAACTTGTTTCTACTCCAAACATTCTATCAGTTTTGGAGTTTTTCTTTCTATTTCTGATCTTTTATCCCCCTATGTGGGGATTTAGGGATCTAGTTTATTCCCAAAGGGGCACATTGTACCCAAAGTTTTGGTTTTCTAGTAACACATTTTTTTTCCGACCAAAAAAAAATCTAGGTGTTATAAATTTTGCACTCATAATATACACCCTATTTAATACGTAATATTAAGGAAATGAAGGAGAGTTATATCTAAGAATGGGACCTATCCATGTTATCCTGGGCCTACTAGATACTCAACATGTACTTGTACAATGAATAATTATGGTGTACTAAAAACTATACAAACATCATTTAAAAAATCAAAATAGTATATAGT
Organism: Alisma plantago-aquatica; assembly: GCA_963693085.1. Lineage (NCBI taxonomy): Eukaryota > Viridiplantae > Streptophyta > Magnoliopsida > Alismatales > Alismataceae > Alisma > Alisma plantago-aquatica. Next base: position 1,823,808,034 of record OY856409.1, read on the forward strand.
TACCAATTATTGAGTACTAGGATTATAAATACATTGCACCACTCCTGCACTCATGGCAAGCCAAAAGGATAGAAATTCTTGTTTATGGATACATAATAATGAAAATGGATATATTTCTCAAGTAAAAGAGTATGATGCAAGCATATAATAAATAAAATATAACCTAATAGAAAAAAATTCCAATTTGGGGTTGCCAGACTTTCAAGGGGAGAACGTCCTTAATGAGAGGTAAATTGATTTGTTCTCCAGATGGACCTATGAAGCATCTAGACTACCATGATGTATCATGCAAGGGTTTTTAGCTTCTAATTCCCAATAGGTTTATGTACACTATAGAAAACATAGCTTGATTCTTTCGTATTGATACAATTATATGTATATATATATATATATATATATATATATATATATATATATATATATATATATATATATATTTGTGTGTGTGTACACACACACACGCACATGCACACACACACACACAAAAAGTTAGTGCAATAACATTGAGGTTAAAGTAGGTTGTGTATCGGTAATTCAAAGAAAAAGGTGGCCATAAATATATACCATCATTAGGACATTGTTCGTATTGATGGGAAAGAGGATGAACCTCCCTGTGCATAAAGAAGGATGGAGATATCGAATATGTTGTCTAATTGAGGTTCACTCAACTAGAACTTGACACATTAATCTACATAATTCAATACACTACTAGTCATGGACACGTGATAACAAGACCAACACGACTAGTGGCATTAACAATTGGTTTTATCTATGATGAACATAAAAAAATATTAACTATTTACATTATCATCAATTAGGAATATGAAAAATATCTACAAAATCACATATTGGTTTGTAGTAAACCTAAAACTAAACAAGAATACAAACAAGAGGATAACCCTCAACACTCACACAATAAATTAGCCACATTCCTATAGGAGAGTTTCCTAAGAAAAAACAAACAAAGATGAGAAATTTTAAATTTGAAAGTTATCACAAACCAATAAAAAATGAAATCTGAACTAGGTACAACCATACTATCATATTAACAAAATATCTCTCAACTCTTGAGTTCAATAGACCCTCAAGTTTCAATACATCACTCTATGAGTGTAATTAGAACTCTTAGTTGACACTAATTTGTAAATAATACATCTAAATCATTAGTTCTATGAAATATATATGTTCTTTCTTTTTCACAAAGACTAAAATTATGTCAAATAATATCAATTCAAAGCTTCTTTTACTCAAACCAATTGTAAGCACATAGTAGTTATGAAACATCATAAGCAGTTTAAATCCCTTCCATAGCCAAAAAACTTCTATGTAGTATATTAACCTCAAAATCATTTCTTTTCTAAAACACAATTAACATTTCTTACATAGTATTAGAGTTTATCCGTCGCTTACCACTATGTGCCAATTTAGTGGTATCCATGATGGTGGGTTGACCCAATGAGTTGTATTAGCATGAAGTCTCCCATTAACTCTAGTACAAACTAGAAGCCCAACATTAATCCATAGACATGCCCACACTCCATGTATCCCCCTTATCCTGAATAAGCAACCCAATATTCTCAAACCCTCTCACCCACATACAAGCATATACACATACATGCATTCACCTACACACATGTGCAAACATGCACATACACACACAAGAATATACCTAGGCTACAAGAACCATATACACATGTATGCATACACACATACACATATAAATATGCATACTGATACACAGATGCACATATACAAACACATACACATATAGACATACATATACATTTATATACACGTTCAAACACACATTTGTTAGATTTTTTAATATTGTCACATTTTAATTTCAATGGTGCAACTATTATCCATTTGTGTTGCTAATTTTAGTGTAAATGTTTTACAGTATCATGGAACATAGACAAGATTCAATGAAGTTTATGGTGTTGTAACTTATGTGCTTGGATGTTATAGATCAAATTGTACCTAGAATTATGGCTCAGACATGTGTAGTTATATATATATATACATATATATATATATACATATATATATATATACATAGATATATATATATCTATGTCTATATATCTATATCTATATCTATATATATGTATATATATACATATATATAAATATACATATACATATACATATATATATATGTATGTATGTATATATATAATGCTATCCCAAGGGATGAATGGTTAAAACCATCCTAAAACCATTTATATAATTGTTTACATCCAATAAATAGGTGAAATTTATTACAAATATTATGAGCCATTTGTCAAAATCCAGAAATTCATGGGACATTGATTTTTGAACGAATAGTATGTATTTTGACTACTCCATAGACATTAGAGTAATGTAGGTCAAGGAAGTTTCTCAGACAAATTTTAGTCCAATTGATATGCTTCTTGACCGAATTATGATCCAATCAATATGCGGTCCTCAAACACTATTACTTAATGTGATGTTATTATTTATTATCCATATGCTATTCTAAAAAGACTAATTTGACACTACTCCTATACACTCCCATAATTCGTCTATACTAGTCCTAAGTAATTTTTATATATAAGAGTTTCATATGTACACCTAACACACACTTGAAAAACCTAAGTACATGTTATAAAATTGAGCTTTTAGTTATACATTGAGATTCCAGGTTGCTTCCACTACTACATATAAAATATACAGTGTTGATTAAATTGTACCTCCAATGTTAGTTTCGTAGTGACACCTAAGTAGGAGACACTACATCTAAAGACTTTTTGCTTTGATTTCTAGGGTAAGATAAAACCGATGACACATATCCAATGCCATTTGCTAAGAAAATAAAAATCGACAACACATAGCAATATGAGAAATGGTTAAAAGATTATGATGGGATTATAGTTATTGGTTCAATAGTAAAATCCGATGATACAGAGAGAATTAAATATTCTCCTACTATATATACTAGATGTTCTTGTAGTATGTAGAAATTGTGAGGAAAAGGGAGATGAGAAGGATAAATGTCCTAAACTTAAGGGGATGGAGAACTCCAAGGATAAGAAGAAGGCTTATCATGCTTCTCAAAATTTATTCTGAAAACTAGAGTCAAAAAATGATGAAGAAGCTTGCTTTCATGTTGTTGAATGACTTGTTTTCAAATATAATGAAAATTATGAACAAGAAAAGGAATAAGTACAACATTCAAGTGATAATGATATTGAGGTTTCTTGTTACAACTCTACTGAGGGTGATTTAATTCATCCTTTTGAATATCTTTTCAAACAAATTTAAAAATAATAAAAGTAAAAAAGAAATTGGTTGTCATCATTGACTCTAAAAATTATGAACTTTATGAGTTAAGTGATAACTGTGCTACTTAAAAGCAAAGTATTGACGAACCTATAAAAATTCTTATGAAACTCAAGTTTATACTCTTTTAAATTAAATTAAATGATATATATAAAGAACCTATTATATTTTATCATAATAATTATGATGCTATTTATCAATAAAATCTTGATTTGGTTGATAAAATCCTATGCTTAAATATAAAATTGCTAGTATTATAGAATGATGTTTCTATTGCAAAAGACTCTTTGGATTTTTCTATGAAAAATTGAAGATCTCTTTGGATAAATTTTCTAATAGTATATATATGTTGAATAATATCTTAAATTACTAAAATGTACATGTTGAATCTAGTTTTTTTGGTTGTGATCCTAAAGATAAGAAACTCTATAGGAATAAGAACGCACATATCATTATGAAATATAATAGTAGTATTTTTTTCCTTATATTGCCATGTTACATATTTAGCTTGTGAAATGTTTGGTCATTATGACTTATTTTTTCTCTAAAAAATAGTAACATGGCTCAGGTTCCCAGAACAACATGGTAGTTGATATGACTTCTAATCACAAGCTTTATTGGACCTCTTATTGGTCATGCATTTTTTCCTTCAATTGGTAATTTTTTATTTAATCGATGTTTTCACTTGGAATGTATCTTTGCCTTTGTTAATTCTGAGGTATTTACTTATGTTAGATTTAACATTTCTAAAAGATTCTATCTCAGTCTAAATGTAATATGACCAAATGGTAGTTTGGTAGATCGTTTAAATTAGATACCAACCAATATGCTAACTATCTATTGATCTTTTGGTACTTTTTCCATTGGTATTTGGTGTTGTAATATTTCTTGTTTATATGATCTTTTCAATCTTAAATGAGTTATGTTGCATGTTTCAAATGTATTCTAGCTTTTCTTTGGCTATCCTTATGTTTGATCAATGATTTTTGGACTGATACAATTATTATATTGTGATTAAGGAGAGCTTAATCTTTTGATATATCTTGCCATATAATTTCATATTAAGTTACTCTTAACTTCTCTATGGTAATGGTGTCCTTAACATTCCTTACCATTGGTTTAGAGTATGTTTTTTCATATTTTTCCCATTCTAGCATATCTTTATCACGGAAGACTTAACATTCTTTTCATTGATATTGATATATTCTTACTTATGTTCCTATATCAAATTGTGGCTTTTTTTCTATCACACTGGGTCAATATTCATTATATTAATTGGTATTTCGTTGCAAATATGCTTGACTAACATACCTTCTCCCTCCATATAGATATTTTATTGTAGGGGGAGTACCTCCTTGAGGAGGTTTTTGGTGTTTGTGCCCTTTCAATCTTAGGCAATGGAGGAATCCATGTCACATTTTGTTTTCTATTTTAAAAAATCAATGATACTATACTCGTATCTTTGTCTATCTTACATTTATCTTTTGGAAATAAATGTCATCATAAAAAATTGTAGAGATTGTTGGATTTGGATATTTTGGCATTCTAATTTTGGTTATGGTGGTCATTGAACTTATAGAAGATTTGATCAAGTTGTTTGTGCAAATATGTATGTCTTCTAATGGTTAAAAATCATGTTGTAGCTCAAATTTTGACTTTATATGTGCAACTATGAAACTTGATAGACATCATCTATGAATAAGTGGTGAACATATGAAAATCATTTACATCCAATTTTTCATCCATGTATATACCATTAGGATGGTAGGTTTTATTTGAAAGATAATTTAATATGTTTTCCAAAATGTAAAACTTCTTTAGACATACTAATTTAAAGATGAACTATGATTTGAATGGAAATCATATCGGTCAAAGATTTATTTGATCGAGATATAGTTTAGTACAATCGAGGTCAAGGTAATGTCTCAGTCAAATTGTTGTTCAACTCATCCTATAACGAGTTTGGAAACCCGTCCTTAACACTCCCAAGAGTCATATAGACTATTCCTATGTATTTTGTATATATAAGAGTGACATATGGATACCTAAAACACACTTGATAAATTAAACAACTTGCTATCAAATTGAGCTTAGAGTTACACTTTTACATTCCTAGATTCTTTCAAGACTGCCCAAGTCTAGTCTAGTATAAGTGTCCTAATCCACCACATATAACCATGTCTAAATCGATGTGGTATATCATCACTTTTTCATTAATTCTGGAATTTTTAATCTTGTGAGATTGGTTGTATATTCCTCCCTATTTCATGTTCTTGATTTTGGTTTAAAGCTATTTCTTGAGATAAGTTTGTGTCTTAATAGGTTTCGATCCACTTCTCATGAGAAAGTTGATTCTACATGGCACCGAAAGAAATTGCAATATTATCCAAGAGTGCATTGCAATGTCTAAAAAGAAGTAGATAGTTAAGTTTTGATGAAAAAAATAGTTGTGATCCATATAAGACATAAGTAATTGTAATTTATATCGACATAGAAAAAAGTAACTAGAATTACAAATTAAAAAGCCTTGGAAGGAAATTTATAAGGTAGTGGAGTACAGTGTTTAATCCCTAAAATGCTATAAATCTTTGGTCTTTTGTGGTTAAACTTTGTCGATCATTTTCTTATTATAATTCCACAATACATCTTTCTTTAAACAAGTTATAGTTAATGTTATTCTATGTAAATTTGCATGTATCAGCTTCAAACCTATCTTCCGCTAGATATTTCAATAAATTAACATGCATGCATAGTCACACACATATAAATAAAGGAAAGGCGTACACATATACAAACAAGGTTGAATATTCATACACATAAACATATCTACACACTCACACCCGCCAAAAAACATTCAAACATATACACACATACTGACATACACACATGCACACTCAAATTTACAATCAATCACTACCCACCCTCATTACTATAATGGGGCTATACACCTTTCTTTGCTGAGTAAGACTAATATGACAAATGTAGGTTGGAAATTATCCTTTCCACCTGTGATCAATCTCCACGAACATCGATGATTTATGTCCATAGATCATAAAAAATATGTAAACCACTTCATCATTATCATAGAGGATAATTAGGAAGGTTATGGCCTATATTTCCTTTGTTGATACTAGTGAAGGATGGATGAAGGCCACATTGTGATCTTGAAGACAAAAAGAATAGAGTATAGAGATAAAATGAGGCAAGGGGAACTATGCAGAAACTAGTATGGTCATCTATTGTGCAGGAACTGTGTTCAAATTTAGAAACTATATTAGATACATATGATATGGGAGAATGTTCATTATATTTATTGTACAATAAAATAATTTAGGTAGGTTTTCTAATGCCACAAAAAGTGCACCAAGAGGTGTTAAATTTATAGAGCCATGCATTTGAAGTTGATTTATCTACCTTGGATCTCAAGTTTTTTAGTGTTTGTAGAATCACTTTCTTGAGAAACCATATCCCTGAGCTCTATGGGAACTAGGGAAGCACATTGCCAAAATTTACACCATGAGGTATCGATCTCTTCATGTCCCACTTATTCAAGACAAACTGATGATAGAGGGTTTAATATCCAAAATGGGAAGGTGTTCAAGGAAGAGGAGGTGATACAAGATGAAAAGAGTTCGTACATATACTTTTTTGGGTCTAATTCTCTAGATGATCATTAATATGAATGTTGAATTGGTAGTTGAAGATGGAGAAAATGACAAGTTATATGAGGATAAAATGATAATTTATGAATAAAATGTAAATACAAAATATGGAAAATGGGTATATGGCTTTAGGAATCTTGAGGGGTTTCTTTTGCATGCAATTGATGGATTACATCCATCAAAGACTGTCTTCATAGAGAAGCACCAATGTTTGGTACACTACAATTTTTAGAAGACAGAGGGATGTATAATACTCCTTCTGATATTTGTGATCAAGTCAAAACCTCCCAATCCGATTAGTGGTTCAATGTGGAAGAATGGCTTCAATATCAAATTGGTTCATTGTTAGATCATAACCATTAAACAAAAATTCATGGAAATGAATAAATGACTACCTTTGATAAAATATTAACCAAATATATGGAAGTGTAAATATTTTAGGCTAACACACAAATTTTTGTTTTAAATTTATCCAACTAGATATATAGTTAATAATGAAAGAAAGAAAACTTACCTCAAAAATTACTACACAAAAATTTTCCAATGTAAAGTATTTCATCCTTGAAATATAAATAAACAAAAAAACCTATGGTGAATGTTTAATATCTCATCTCAAATATCTTTGAATATTTCTTCCAAATTACCATAATAAGCACTTATTTTATTGAATATTTGTATCCATTCATGTCTATGATATTCATAAGGTATTCCTCATATGTCAAGTCATCCCCTTACCTAATAGAATCAAGAGTAACTATGGAAAAATAACATTTACATAGTTCTATAGAAAGGACGTGTTCATGATGCCATGCTTAATTTTTTAGTATAAGGTAGGCCCATTCATTGTTTGGATACTTTAACAAGGTGCAAAATCAAACATACTCACGTGCTTTAGGCTCAAATTTATCTTTACATTGCACTCACAATGGACTAGTTAGTTATTGCTTCTCATAATTGAATGCATTAGTTTTTGTTTCCTTTGGAAAACATAGTTTCCATAAGAAAAGTGTTGATTAGCACCGTGTTGACCAATAATATCACATCCCTACCTATATTTTAATAAATACAAAATAGTTTATATTGACTTATTCTAACCATGAGTTCATGCTTTGAAACATTTCAAGTTTACAAAAAAATATAAACTGGTTTTAAACTTTATTTTACCTTACATACATAGTTTGAAAATAAAAATATGTTGCATATATAACAATACCTTTGTTAATTTTTTTGGATGGTATGTATGTGGTCTCAAACAAACCAAGTATGTACTGAGATAGTAAATGTATAACTTGAATTTCCATTGATTTAGATCATATGAACTCTCAATGAATTTCATTTAGTTCTTCATATTTCTTTTATTTATATTCAGTTAATAATTTTTCCCAGTGCAAGTTGAAAAATTGATCTGGGGCTAGATACAACTTGCTAGATATGTTTGAATATTAAAAATCTAAAACACATTCAATTTTTGTCGTTAGATAATTTTAAATAGGTTGATATGTATGAAAATATTCATATTTGATTATTTCTATTATTTCCATTAATCTTTTATGCTAAATGAATATAGTAGAATGAAATCCCTATAAAATTTTCTAGTAACAAAAGATAAAGCTAAGAAGTGCAGGTGAAAGTACATACTGATGGAGAAATAGCTAAATTCCATCTTCATCGATTCTGATGAACAAGCATGAAGACCAAATAGAGCCAAGGGGAAAGATAAGTATGAGGATTACTCATTGATTAAACATGGGAAAAATTGTCATGAGAAATTTGATACAGTTCAGGACAACAAAAGCTACCATGATGCATTTTGGGTTCATTCCAGTGCTACAAAAAAATTCACCAACACCCTAGAATGGATACAAGGAACATGACTAGAATGGACATCCACGTCTCATGGAGCATCATGGAAGGCAATCCAATCAACATTAGACATACTTTAATCGACATGCTTGTAGTAGTAGTTGGGCTTGAAGGCTCCTGTGATGTTTGCATGAGAGGGCTCATCACATACATTACCCACCGACTAGGATACCCCAACAAGCTAAAGTTCATCCTCAAGTCTTATGGGGACAACCAAGCTGACTCCAAGTACCTAACTTCCACCAACATCTTAAGGAGGTAGAAGCATAAATACTTCTATAGATTTTGCATATCCAATGAATTTTTACAACTCCTTGAAATGTGTAAGTATGATTGTGACAAACTCACATTCGGGGAGGATGACATTCCAAAGATGAAAGAAGAATACAAATCCATCTCAACCATCAGCATACAAGAGTTTTTGAACAACAAAAGAACGAAGATTGAAGACATTGCTGCAAAGCAACCAAAACCAAAAAGAGTAATAGTACACCTGCCCAAGTAGATGGCAACTAAAATTAAGAAGAAGAAATCCCCTACACTCGAGGTAGTAAATCTTGAAGAAGATGAAATAAAGCCTCTAGTAGTTACCTCAGCCACAAACATGCTCAAAGCACCAAAAATTGAGGAAGTCATTCCAGTGAATATATCAGAGATACCAGCCAAGCCTAAATAGGAGAAGGCCACAAAACCATCCATCAATGCAAGTGTGGTGTCTCGACATGATGTCTTTAAGAATGCAAACAACAATGCCACAACTGATACCCCAACCCACCTAGAAGTCAACAGAGAAGTTGAGGACAAAAGATGCAATGAACTCAACTACGAAGCTACACCCCCATCAAATTATGAGGCTGAACACAACCTACACATGAGCATGGAACATAATGTATCTATTCAAACTTAAAGAATAGAGAAGGAGGCGAGCTCAAAAAGTCATCAGGAACAACTGGGATGATCACTTGTAGAGACATGATACATGGAGATTGGGTAAGATATAGATAACCTCAACGAGATCATCTCTATTTGTTCTCTAAATATTTTAAAATTGAATATACATATGTGTGTACTAAGAATGTAGGTAGAGAAAATAACTACCGACATACAACCACTACTAGGACTACCACAACATATGCAGCTTCTAGTTGGAAATCAATTGTAGGTGATGGAGGCATTGGCAAGCATGAAAGGAGAAGTTGTCCTTTTCTGACAAGAGCATGAGGACTTTCTCCAAGAGAATGAGGAGTTACTCTTCAAAGCAATGAAGAAGAAGGAGGCACCAGCAACATGATCTTCTGGTGACGAAGCATCACCAAAAAGGCAATATATCACCAAAGCAGAAGCTTCATCTTTGACTGTAGACACCATCGACATCTAGCTAAAGGCAGATATGGTGCTATCCAAGCTAAGGACTAGCAAGGCTGAACCACCTCTAGAAAAGGATGCTACAGTGTAGTTATCTATCGAATATAGAGAGGAGGATTCTATAGGGAACAAGGAAGTGTCCACTGGGGAGGACAAACCCGCCAACTCCCCAGCCTCACCAGGGCAATTCACTAACAACAACAGATAAAGGAACCCACAAATCTAGTAGGTCGAGATTGGATAGAGATCCTAGAATCGGTCCTCCCCTGGATAAGTTGAGGTAGTTGGCAAAAATGACATAATTATGAAGTCGCCAAAGGAAAGGGAGGAATCATTGAAACTGACAGAAGATATAATGGATAGACTAGATCTATTTTCTGACTATAAGGCTTTGCCACCTCTCGCTAATTATGAAACATTTGTAAATGAATTGTTGTTGGACAAACCAGTTGAATGGGAATTACATCCTAATCTATTCAAAGAAGAAATAGAGGAGAAAGTGACTTGAACAAGATGAGGGAAACTTGAACAATATGTTCAACAACAAACTGAAAAAACTAGATAATCTGGTGTTTCTCAAACCACCTACAATATCCAATTCAAACCCGACAACACTGCCATCGTTGTTTTGAAAGATGAAAGACATGGACATGACTTTAGTGTCAGGAATGTTTCTATGTGACATTCATATCCTAGATGACATTTTGGATGACAACAAACCATGAGAAGATGTGATCCACAACAATAAAAGATAAAATCTGACAAGGGAAGATCTCTATTCAGTCTTGTAGCACAAGGCAAACATAAATAGGGTGTTCTTCAAAGTCTTCTACAGAACTATCATTGAAGAGTACATATATAGAGATAAAATAGGGCCAGTTTTCAATGCAGCATCAACCTTGGTCACTCATCTATACAAGGAAAATATCAATTCACACCCAATTTAAGAACTACAAGACACACTACAAAATAGAAAGAAACTATAGTTCATAACCTTACCATTCAAGGCCTTCAACCACTAGTTTCCAATTGTGGTAGATCTTTCTACAAGACGGTTAGTTACTTACAACTACAGTGTAAGAGACATACATTGTGGAATGATGGTTTGTGAAAAACTAAAGCACGTGACGATACAAGAAATATCGACATGCCTAAAACATCTGATACAAGGAGTAACCAGATGGCATTTTTGAATTAGAGGGATATCTACATATGTTGCACCTTCCCCCATGAAATTCATGATTCAAGGGAAAACACTTGCCTGGTTCTACAAACTATTGAAGACATAAACATGGGGATCCCTATAGAGCATATTGCACATGAAAATTTCCATGCTCTATGGTGAAAATACTACATGGAAGTCATCCATGACAAAAGGCTCTTCTATGATGAATGAATGGAAGACTCCACATAGGATGTACTCACTCATACCCTTTTGTGAAAAGACTCCATGGAGGGACAAATTGAAAAACTTTGAGAAAGAAGAAGAAACCTCATCCCCACTTGCAAGTACAACTAGCCCAGTGATTCCTCCTTTTCAACCAAAAATGTTACCTCCTCCTCCACCAAAAACATCTATCCCTCCCAACCCACCCTTAAGAGAGATGGAAGTCGAATTAGCGGGTTTCGACAGTACATGTTGAACATGCCACAGTGAACAACTCAGAAACAATTGGACCTAAAAGAGCTAGCTCACCACCTTACATTAAGGTTCATGCCTAAGAGACAGAAGCATACACAACACCACATGAATTAATCAACACCCCTGCCAAATCCATCCAAGAATAGAATAAAAACAAGGGGCAAATAATGATGTTGCACCAAACAATGGCAATGAACTGGTCCCAAGTGATCTGGTCCAACCCACATTTTAAAACTTTGATAGGAACACTTGTTATGGGTTATCGATTGAGGACCTACCATTAATCATGGAAGAGCTAAGGGCATAGGAAGATGAAGTCATTACCATTTTTGAATGAAATAATGTTCAAGTCCTTAGGCCATACCTCTATGAGATACTCACGATTGGTGGTTACATGACAATAAATGTCATGCCAGTTTGTTGGTTACTCCTAGATGACAAGCTAGATGATGTTTACATGACCTTCTAACATAGTTGGGGACATCATTCACAACAAAGAGTCTGGAGAGCTTTAATGACTAATAGATCACCTAAAGTATAATGTAACATACTATATATTTGTCTGTATTCTGTACGATGGCCATTGAACACTTCTATCTGATAATACAAGGGCTCATTTGACTATCTTATATAATAGCTCTAACGCTATGTTCAGCATGAAATGAACAACCTATCATAAAAAAGTTAATAGTGTCACTGAACAGATTGTAGTGAAGTGGCTACAAAGATTTCCAAGCCGATAAGGATGTTCAATAAGGGGCATTTAGATGAAGGATTAAAGTTTGAGAAACCACAGTTCATCTATAGGAGCCCACAACAAGAACCAAGCTCCAACGATTGTGGTTTCTACATTCTATTCTAGATGTAAATGTTGGCTACTACCAACTAGAAGGTGGATCACTATCAAGAGGAATATTACCACCACGTTTGCAATACATAAGCAGTGAAGATTCTTATGTCAAAATGCATATTGAATGGCTCACAAAACTAATTCTCATGTTTTTTATCAACGTCATTCTTTGACACCCCAAGAACAGGGTTTCATGATAAGTTTGTGGGGTCTGAACATGCAAGCTTGGTATGTTTGCTGGCCTAACCTCCTAATTTTATGCACTGTCCATTCAATTTCTTACTTGCAACAATTGTTGCTGAATTTTTGCTAAAACCTTATTGGTAAATGATTTTTTTTTGCCAGTGTATATTTTTTTCTAATCAAATCAGAAAGTTTTCTCATAAATAAAAATTTCTTAAGGAAAATTTTGAATCCAATTTTCCTGGACATTACACCACCTTACCTTGGAAGTTCTTGTCCAAAATCAAATTCTTAGAGTAATCATTCCAAGTGTAATTTTTTTGCTAATAATTCATATAAATAAAAAGCTACTAGACCATGTCTTCACACAATTCTTATCTCAAGATACCGCATGCAGTAAAAGAACACTACTATCCCAATATAAACCCCTAAAATAAGGAGGACCCCACCTGGCGTACCCCTGATCGACCACCCAACTCCCCAATATAGGTTGGAAAATGCAATGCCATAAATTGAGGAAACATCTACCCCTTCCAGTGCTTAAAATCCCCACTATGGGAATAAAAGAGGCATGGCGGCCCACTTTTCCCTAAAAATCCCATTACCTAAAGGCATTGTGCGTAATAATTGAAGTCGAGTACGAACAAAAGCATGAGAGTTTTGCCGCCAAGATGTTGAAAGGCTCCTCTTGTCCGGTGTACAGTTTCACTCAAGAACGATATATTTCGTTCCTGATTGTAGAGACTTGAAGCCAAACAACTACCCACATGTCTCTCGACAACTATATCACATAGCCACTAGAAACTACATCAGGACTAAAAGTTTAGTGGCACTATTTTACAACAGTAGTCATGGTTGAGAAATCCCTAGAAATATAGGAAACACAAGAAGTCTTATCCCACCTTTACACCTTTATCTATGACTACCTAGATAAATAAAGGTCAAGTGTGAAAGATACCTCGATGGCATTTTACATAAGTACAACTTGGAAATGAGGTTGGGTGTATTTTGTGAAGAGGACTCTCTTCCTGAAAAGAGGATATGCCAAGTATATGAGGTAATGCAACTCTAGAATGAAGGGGAAGGAAACTAAGAATATAATAAGAAATCGAAGCTATCATGTAGAGATCTTGACCTAAGGATGATATCAAGAAATGGTTAACAAGTAGAAAAAACACTAAACAAATAAAGCCATAACATTTTCTTGATGCCTTGATTCTATTTATTAGCTAGAGGACAAGCTAGACCTAAGCTTGGGGGTGATAACATCAATTCTATGGATATTTTAGGCCATATTTTATCCTTAATTTCCCCTCTTTATATAGAATGACCTTAACCTTCTTGCATTTTACCTATGTTTACCAATTATACCATGACTTGAAGGTAACTACCCTATTCCACATAGGTTATTTGACAAGTGATGACTTTAAACCATTTCAAATAATGCCCATCAATTTCCACATTTTATGGAGACCACCCACAATGCCATAGCCTAGGAATCACTACGACTGGCCAACTATTAGTATCCAAACCTATGGCTCACATCAATATTGCAAAAATACCATCGACTAGTAGTCTTGCCATTAGATTATCAAAACCGATAGTTAAGTCAGGTGGCCAATCAAGATAGCTATTGGTTATCACAATTAATGGCTTTCCTGAGTCCAAGATAGTGCCTACCAATGTCTCACAAGTCGGCTCAATCATTGGCTAATCTAGTCAACCAATGACTAGTCGAGTAGAATCAATGGTTATCTTCCTTCTAGAGTATGGCCATCAGTTCTCGAACTTGATGGTACAACAAGATGCATCCACCTAAGGCCATTGTCTCTGTCCAACAACCATTAGTTTCTAAACCGATGGCTTGAGTGCTCCCACCAACCAATGACTCCTCTAAAAAGATCTAGCAACTGATGTATGTACTAGGCAATAGTAATTCGAGACCGTTGAGTGTGTTCCCTAAAGAACATGCTCAGACTTGCAACATAAGTAAAGTATACCCACTGGAGTGCCTTGGGAACAGACCTAGGTCTATGAATACAAGTCCCCATGCTCGAGATAAGGGTTGCAATGTGAAGGAGATGATAAGGTGCTTCCAGAGAGATACCTCACCATATAATATCCGGTTTCTCCATCGACCATTGGTTCTTGGTCTCCAAGGATAAGAGTCCAAGGGGAACCATGCCTCCACCTTCACCACGCATCTCCAAACATCTTCTTCGACTGAAAAAGGAAGAAGGGGCTTCCATCCTCACCATAGACACCAGCTTAGATTTTGGAGAAGCCTTCCATCAACCTTGACCATCTGTGGTTATTGTTGGTGTATCCGCCTTCTTCTTCTTTGAAACTGTCCATTTTCTTTCATCCCTTCCATACCATTTCATCTTCCACCTCAACATCTCATTATACTTGCAAATCGTCAATGTTGCTCATCACCATGGGTTGCTAAACATATAGCTTGGGTTGAAAGTAGGCACTAAGGATCTCCCAACATGTAAATACTTATATCCATTGAATATATGATTTTAGTTATGTTTATCTTCATACTTTTAGTCTTAAATGTTTCACTTGCATAATTAGCTACCATCTTGGGTTGTATGATTGTTAATACCTTAAAAGAGTAGTATAAACTATATCAAAGTGTTATGGAGTTACATGTTGCATGAGAATATTGGAATTCTTAAGCTAATTATCATATGGTTTTGCTTTAATTGTTTGTTTGCCATCTTGAGAGAGAGATATGACCTTATAATCTAGATCTATCCTAAGCTTGAGAGAGGATAGAATAGACACTAATGATGTTTTCTTGTAAACTTGTTAAGGGTAGACAATGGGTGTAAGTATTTCATGTTGGTGGGAGATCTTAGATGGTGAAAACCAACCCAAGTTTTCCCATCCATACTTGATACCTCATCTTTTGATTTTTTGTTCTTTAATTTATTTCTTGATTTGTTTTACTTGTTTACTTACTTGTTCTTTGAATTACCACTATTCCATAAGGAACACAAAGTTTTATCTCACTTCTTGGTTGGTGTAACTAAGCTAATGATATCCATTATTAACACATCCTACCCTTGTCCCTGTAAATTGATTCTGATTTTCTACATTAGACCACATAATATAGTTGCGGAGCATGAGTGTCAGGTTATAAATTTAAAAGTCTGATTACTCTAGATCAACTTCTTTTGGATGTGTGATTTAGGTCAAACAAATATAGATTGAATATTCAATCAACCAACTCTTTGATAATGCTACATATATGTTGTGTAAACCTATGATAGTACACAAAGAATATTATTTTCTTATGTGTAGATGATTCATTTGAAGATAATATATTGATTCAAGGAGTATTTTGATCTACACTAACCTACTTTGATCAAAATAAAGTGAAGGGAGAAACTATAAGAAAGAAAATTATTTGATGGGTAACCTTAACATGGGAATAAAATATATGATTAAACTTGTTGGATTGTATGCAGAATTATGCCATTATTGTATTCATATATTAATAATTTATGGTTAGTTCACTATAAAATGTTGATACCTAAATAAGAGTGTATAACTAGTATGCATTGAACTATGCATGAATTTACTCTAAAATACCCTTACAAAGGGTATATTGGTAAAAACATATTTGATCATAGTGACTAAGTAGAATTGTATTATATATAAGAGAGATAATAGAATTTTAGAAAATATGATGTACCAATTATGTATGTAACAATAAGATACATAACCTAGTTGGAAACCTAGAAATGATGAAAGTAGGAAATAGTATCCTTAGATAAAAAATCTAATCCTGAATAAGTCAAATTGAACAAACTTGATTCCAAGTTAATAGTGACATCCATTTCTCTACATTTGCAGATCTCTCTCTTATTTGAATCATGAGCGTCATACTTGGAATGATTGAAATTTTTAGATAATGAATCCAATGTATGAAATTTCTATATATTTGGAATGCTTTTTCTCTCTTGAAAGCATCCATAGTAGATAGGTTGGTTGGCCCACAATTATTCTAAACTTAGCTTTCGTCCTTGAAAGGCCACCAACAAGTAAATTCTAAAAATAGTAGCATAATGTTTAAATATTGAAAATGGTATATTGGTTCCTGTTAGTTTAGTAGAATAACTCTTCCATGACTCCACTTAGAGAGAAGGACATGAGCTCCCTCAGTATATTGAGAAATGCAGTTGGGTTGTTGTCATTATCCATAGAGAGAACATATGAATTCCCCAACAACTAAACATGGACATGTGCTATCTATTTGAAACTTTGAATTACTAGTCTCAAAATTGGATATTGAACCTTATGGAATTTGTTAGCAATTGATACATTCCTACATTATATAACTCTTTGACTTTGTCATGAAATCATTTGTAGATAGGTACACATTTTTTATTTCCAAATATTAATTTTTTACATGTCATTTAACTGACCTATGTTTCCCTTCTTGGGGTCCATGTGTGGTTTTGTTCCCTTTGGAAACTCATGGACATGTGATCAAAGAAAGACCCAGAATAGACGTGAAAGAGTTGTCCCCTACTTAAGAGTAGATAGGAATCAATGTCTATCTTAATTTTGAAATCATATGTATAGGCTTTCCCTATTGAAGAGTTGTCCCCTATGGAAGAGTAGATATTTCAAAATCCTATGTAAAGCATGATTGTAAAAAATATTGTGGCTATTTTTTGATGCAATTTTGTAAATATTTGATCATAAGGATCGAGTCTTTACAACATGGTATTCGATCTATAAATAGTCAATACTCATGTATGTATCATTGAATTTAGGTTTAGTTAGGAACACAAACAGAATAGTTAGAACTTTAAAAGATAGTTCACAAACAACCCTAATATCGTTAGCATAATTATTAGGATATACCTAGACCACATGTAGGACATAGTAAGAGCCTTGGGTTTGAGGTATGCATCTTAATATAGAAATTCATGAAATATATCTAGATCATGTACTATATTTTCAACTCGTTTAGGTTTACATGGAGATATTATGGAGGAAGAAGTAGTTAAGATACATGTATGAGGATTTACAATGAGGGTCGTGGAACATATACATCACCACTATAGGTATAAAAATGGATAGAGTACCCTAGCATTTTTCTTCAGTTTGGGACACCCCCTAACTACTACCAATATAAAAAATAGAATAGTCAAGCAACATAACCCTAAAATGGTAAGTTTCATTCATACATAATCACATTTTATATCTCTCATTTTAAATCTTAAAATATAGTGTTGAGAGTTATGTAATGAAAAAAAATAAAATTTATTAATTGAGAATAATTCATCACCATGTAAGCGGTATTCGCTGAGGTGTCTATGGAAGGATGTTTAGTGAAGATTCTGACATATATTCCCATATCGACCTGGCCAAAGGAATTCTGACTACTATGAGGAAGCCTTGATATTTGAATAAAATATTTAACTTAATTCAAACAATAAAAGGTGCTATTACAATCTTCACTAATATAGGAAATGACAATATGTTAACACATATTGAGGAAAATTATACTATGAAAAAAGGTTTTATATATATTTATATATATATATATATATATATATATATATATATATATATATATATATATATAAGGCTCATCTTTAATACCCGTGTGGGTAGCTACCCGTGCACACTTCCTGATATTTTTTTTATTTTTTTCACAATTGTAGAGTAGCATTTTATCTAGCTCCCTAAAAAATTTGATCCAAAAAAAAATCATTTGCCCCCCCCCCCAAAAAAATCAAAAAACCCGTCAATATATTTACTGACTGTATATTTTCTGCACAGTTACTCTTTTGCTCTCAAAGTTACTCTATATATTAATACAATTACTCTTTTGATTCAGAAGAGTTACTCCAGTGTACCATATAGTTACTCTTTTAACCTCGAGTTACTCCAGTAGGTAGCGAAAATCTGGCTAACTGCGCGGGTAACGAATGAACACACACACATATATATATATATATATATATATATATATATATATATATATATATATATATATATATATATATATATATATATATATATATATATATATATATATATATATATATATGCACTAGACCTTCTAGTAAGGAAAGTGTCCTTCATAATAGCTTCAACCAAAACAACCCATAGAGATGATCAATTCAACATTTGGAAATCAAATAAACAACTAATATTTTCCCTTATGTATGTGTATTTACAACTCTCGAGAAACTTTGTAGCTGCAAAATCATGCCACTTGGAATGAATCCCACAATATACAAATATCAATAGAAATTAAGGACCACAAAAAGAAATTTAAAAGTAAAATACAATATTATATCTATAGAAATGGAAAATAAAATGAATTGAAATTGCATAGAAAATCATAATAAAGTACTTAAATGGTGAAATTCAATAAATACTAGGACACCTAGGTTTTTTAAACTTACAATTTCTAGAATTTGGATAGTTTGTGTTAAACATAAAAAAACAATGCACTGATGTAGAACCCTACCCACTGAAAATGGAAAAATAAAAATGAAGTATATCTAAATTTTGACCAATGAAATTCACATTAATATTATTGACAATAATAATGAGTAAATTTGATAAAGTTTTAAGCTTGACTATAATAAATATAGTTTACCTAATAATTTTTTGTGTAACACAAAATTTTGATATTCATAATTTATATTATTAACCTAGGAATGTGTACACGACCCTAGAGGAACTATATGGACCAAGCACCACTGAGCGCTCAGGTGACTCTTATGTCGCATAGAGATCTAAATTCTCAAAAACATGTCAAGCAATGGGATTATGGAGAAATAACAATTACAATGTAGACACGAGGTGGTAGTAACTTGGTTTCCACATTGATTTTGACCATTTTCAAATTTACATTGAAACGTTTCTCCATCAACAAATTATTTTCTTTATAATACTAAATGTATCTAGAAAAATGACTTTATGAAATTTTATCGACAATTTTCTTGAGCTGTCACAATCCAAGAGGTGTCAGAAAACCCTAGAGGAGAAACCTAGTGTTGGTGAAGGATACTACATTGTAGCTAATACACCTATTTAGACTTATATTTGACTCCTTTTCAAGGGTGGAGAGTAGCACCTAAATAAGATGATTTTTTGGATGAAATCTCCCTTATGGGGTGGAGAGCTATAACATACTAAAACTTGGGCACAAAACCTATTTGAGCTATAATTTATAATCTCTCCTAACTTGAAATTATATACATTGTTATCCTTCATTTCAATTTCTATTCATTTACATTGACATAGTTGTCATGGTCTTTGGCACATATTAGTCTCGAATTGATTTCTCTTTGTTTCATTGTAGTTATTCTCCTCATTTGAGAGATACTTACAAATTTGTCCCTCAATTTTACTTCATAAAAAAATTGATGTCAATTTGAATCACTAATTCCCAGATACCTTGATTTTGTCTCACATTCATGGAGTACCCTTAATTTTTCATACTAATGGCTTGGAATCAATGAGAAATAATAATTTTAATAAAATATACACATTATTAGTTGTAATGTGATGTTCATCCAAATATCCAAATCTAGAGATATAACTATAGGTGCTGCTATTTTTATAATGTAGTTTACTAAAACTTAGACATATGTACAGGAATAGCACTTTAAACTTAAAATATATACAATCTAGAAATGAATGTGATTGATAGCATCCAATAAGAACTTGTATCACGAACAACATATACATCACTCTCATAAACCTAGTACAATGGTTATGAGAGATTGTGTTCCTTCCTCAAACTCAAAAACTGACCAAGTCAATAATTAGATGATTAGCATGTTGTAGATTATTTGGAATGACTTGGACATCGGTAAAATTCTCAATTTGAATGGGCTTTTGTTTAGAAGATATGCAAATTTAGAAGATAACTTATTCATTATGGATATATTAGCAAATTGACCAAGGACAGGCATGCCATTCTCATTCCTCTACTATACCTATAATAACCAATGGCGAGGGATCATGCTCGCTCTAGATTTTAATGTCCTAATTCAACTTAGATTATATGACCTTCCAAATGACTATAACAGAGTAAAACTTGGAATTCATGCCCAAGTAGGATTTCATATTCTTCTTTGTGTAGAAATAGTTGTATCATTTTCTTCTCACGCATGTTAGGATGCTCATCCATGAACTTGTCAATCATCTAGACTGTCTTTTCTATTTCTATCAGTGAAGTGGCATGCCTGTCCATGGAGTTAGAGGTTGTTGCTGAAATTTTGCAGTCTGAAAAAATTCAATATATCAGTAGAAGAAAATGTGTCCTACTCAACTCACTACAACTAGGGATAGGGTGAGAAAAGAACATAGAGAAGTAAGTAACAAATTTGAACATGTTAACAGTTCTTTGAGGTCGATGAAATCTCAGCAGTTGCTGAGAACGTCAGCAATTCTTGGCGGTTGCTAAGATTACTAAAACCCCATCCTTGCCAAGATATCAGAGTGTTCATTGGTCATTGAAAATCACAAGATGTTGGCAATCAGTGAAAAAGTTGTAAAAGTGGTCATTAAAATTAAAATATATGGCAGTTACCAAAGATAGGGTACGAGCGGTCATTGAGAAATTTTCCATGTGACTGATAATAAATCAAAACAACTGAAATTCAGGGCCGCCAAAGCTCAAAATTTATTGGGTTTTGTGAGGCTAGAGATTGTCGGTGATGGTGCATGAAACATATGTTTGCCTCCTTAGAGGCTAATATGATTTGAAAGCCTAATAGCACCAAGGCAAAGAGGGGAATCAATCACCAACAACATTTTTTTTTAGTTCAAAGAAGAAGTTAAAGTCAGAAGAAAACAACCATGATATATGATTAGTGTTAAAGTCTTACTGTCCTCTAGTTGAAAAAAGGGGTGGAAGGGGAATAGGGTTCGACGACGGTAATTGAGTCTAAGGTTGACGTGAACGATGTTAGAGCCAATTGTAGGGTCACTGACGATCCAGGTTGCATCACTTGTTGGAAGGACGAATGCAGTTCAGTAGATTCTAAAATCAGATAGGGGTTCTCTTTCTAATCATCGGAGGTGTAGGGGAGAAAGCCATTGAGAAATTATTCTCATTGGTCGCCAAATTGTTTTGTACTTCATTAGTTTTTGAAATAGCATTGCACCACGATCACTAAGATTCTAGGTATTCAAATAGTCTCTAAAAGAAATCGTTCAATGATGGTCACCAAGATTCTAAGATTCTTAGTGGTCACTAAAAATAAGTCCTCTGTTATTTCTAAAAGATTAGTCGTCAACAACCGATGGTTCTCAAAAATGCCTTAGTGAAATTGATCAAGTTCATGTATATTCTATTTTTTTTCTATATACACTACATATTTGGAAAAAAAATAAAAATTTCCAAGCACATGAGAATAAAGTCTAGAGAATTAAATACACTTAAAGATTAAGGGAACATGTAAAGAAAACTTTAATTCTATTATGTGCGCACTAAAAATTACCCAAAAAAAGAAAAAATTGCTAAAAGCTAAGATAGGAACAGAAATAAGATTAGTAAATTTTGATTACTAAAAATCTAAGTAAAATAAAGCTAAGGCTAGAAGTGAGCTTTAACTATTTCTGAGATGATAGTGTAACATGATAGATGTCTAAAGAATTGTTTCACTCTATGACATATGCTTTTGGGTTGATGACCTAAACGATGAGATCATACATATGTTAAGAGTATACATTCTTGTTTAGTCCCTAGTCGGTTGTTATTGTGGAAATAATCATAGACATCAATGACACTAAAGACTAGATTGTGTTTTGTTTGATGACAAAATCTCATTAGTCATGATATAGTGATATCAAACCAAGCACATAGGTACTTGTTAGAGAACAAGTGTACCAGACAGACCCACCGTGAGAGTGACACATGGAACCATGATTTGGTAGTCACAGTCAGCTCTCACAGTGATGGTGGATTATGTGTCCAATATAGAAGAGAAATACTTGAAAGTTTAAAAAAGTTGAGTAATCCTTGGGTTGCCTCCCAAGAAGCGCTAATTTATAGTCCTTAGCTTGACTTTCTTTCTTGTGACGTCATACTTCTCCTGGTGGTGTGAGGTGAGGTTCTTCTAATTGAAGTTTTGATCTTTAGATAAATTCTTAATCTTGATAGTACATTTTCACTCTATGACCATTCACCTGGAATGTTCCAGTCTTTTCAGTGTTGTTCTCCATCATCCCTGAGGGATATATTTTTGACACGATGAACCAGACCACCATGACTTGAGCATCCTCGGGAAGAGTCTTACTCTTCATTTAAAGAGGAGAACCATATCCCCTTCAGAAAAATCATTTCTCTTCATGTGGGCATCATGCCACACCTTAGTCCTTTGTTTGTAGATCCTTGCATTTTCATATGCATGAAGATGAAGGTCCTCCAATTCTTGTAGCTACAAAGACATTCTCTTTCCTATGAATTATGGATCCGTGTTTAGAAAATTGATTGTCCAGAATGACTTGTGCTCCAGTTCAATAGGTAAGTGACATGATTTTCCATATATTAGTCTATATGGTGTGGTTCCTATTGGGGTCTTGTAAGGTGTGTGATATGCCCATAGGGCTTCGTCTAACTTTATGGACCAATCCTTTTTAGTTCTCCTGACTATCTTCTCTTAAATTTGCTAGATCATTTGTTGGACACTTCTACCTGACTAGATGTCTGCAGGAGATAGGGGGTAGATACCTTATGTGTTACTCCTTATTTATTGAGTAAGGTTGCAAACTATCTTTTAGAGAAATGGGTTACCCCATCACTGATGACAGTGAGTTGGATGCCAAACCTTGGCAAGATGTTATTTTTGAACATCTTGATTACATGCTTAGCATCACAGGAGGGAGTGTATTTTGCTTCTACCCATTTTGACACATAGTACACAACCACTAAATTGTATTAGTCACCTCTAGAATATGGGAAAGGCCCCATTTAATCTATCTGCAAACGTCATAGATTTCCACTTCTATTCAATCCTCCATAGGCATATTGTTCCTTCTTGAGATGTTCCATGTAAGTTGGCACTCCTTATAAGTTTTCAAAAAGGCATCCTTAAATAGGGTCGGCCAGTGAAAACCAAACTGTAAGATTTTTGTTGCGTTCCTGTCTCCGCCTAGATGTCCTTCGTATGATGAAGAGTGACATTCTTTAAGAATCTGAGGTACTTCATCTTCTGGTATGCAACAATGAGACAAACTATCAACACATCACTTGAATAAGAGAGGGCCATCCCAGTAATAATTCTTTAGATCCGAGAATAACTTCTTCTTTTCATTGTATGTGATCTCAGGTGGAAGTTGGCAACATTCTAGGTAGTTTTCTATGTTAGCAAACTGTGGTACCTTGGGTTCTACAACCATGGCCATCATAAGTGCCTCTTCTGGGCAGTTATCATTGACAGTCAGATAGATGGTCATCATTGTCTACCATAATCCTTAATAGATGATCTGCTACTACATTTTCAATCCCTTTCTTGTATATTATTTTGTGATCAAATTCTTGAATTAATAGGGCCCACTGCAAGAGCCTAGGTTTGGTGCCTTTCTTTTGCATCAGATACTTGATAGCCCCATGGTCTGTATACACCATGACCTTTGATCCTATCAGATAGGATCTGAGCTTGTTGAAAACAAACACTATGGCTCACATCTCCTTCTCTATCATGGTATAGTTCACTTGTGCTTCATATAGAGTCATGCTGGAATAGTAGATTACATGGTGCTTCTTATCTTTCTTGTATCTCAAAATGGCTCCAGTCACGAAGTCACTAGCATCACACATTATTTCAAATGGCAGCCTTTAATCTGGGGCTTATAAGATCGAAGTAGTGTTAAGGGCATTTTGTAGGGTCTCAAAGGCCTTGGGGAAATCTTCAGAGAATTTGAAAATTGTATCCTTCATGAGTAGGCTAGAGAGGGATTTTGCGTTCTCATAATAATCCTTTATAAATCTTATGTAGTAACATGCATGTCTGAGGAAACACTTGACTCTTGTCATGGAGGTAGGAGGTGGAAGCTTTGATATGGCTTCCATCTTGCTCATGTCTACTTCAATTCATTTCTTGAAAACTTTATGCCCCAATACTATCCCATCTTAGACCATGAAATGGCATTTCTCCTAGTTCAGGACTAGTTGCTTCTCTTCTCAACACACTAGTCCCTTAGATAAATTCCTCAGACAACTATCAAAATCATCTCCATAGATAGAGGAGTTATCCATGAACACCTCCATTATATCCTCTAGGAAGTCAGAGAAAACTGAGATCATGTACCTCTAAAATGTTGTGGGTGCATTGTATAGCCCAAACAACATTCATCTAAAATCATAAGTGCCATAAATGTAGGTAAAAGTCATCTTTTCTTGATCATGAGGGTGAATGGGAACTTGATAGAATCCCAAATATCCATATGGAAAATAGAAGCATGCTCAGTGAGCCAAATGTTCCAACACTTGGTTGATGAAAGGTAAGGGAAAATGATCCTTCTTAGTGGCCGCATTTAGTTTTTTGTAGTCAATGCACATGCGCCAACCCATGATGGTTCACATCACCATCTCGTCTCCATTTTATCCTTTAATGACAATCATCTCCTTTCTTTGGCACAACATGAATCAGGCTAGCCCAATTACTATTGTTGAAGGGGTATATGAATCCTACATCATGCAACTTTATGACTTCCTTCTAAACCACTTCTTTAATAATTTAATTCAGCTTCCTCTGTGGGCAAACCATTGGCTTGGTTGTTTCTTTTTAGTTTATCTTGTTCATGCTAAGAGCTGGGCTTAACCCTTTGATTTCATCAACTGAGTAACCTATTATTTTTTAGTGGTGCTTAAGTTCACTTATCAAGTTCTCCTCTTGCTCCTCTTCTAGGGAATAATTTATGATTATAGGATTTCTTTCTTTGTTATCCATAAACTAGAATTTCAGTACTTCAGGTAGTTTCTTCAGTTGAGGCTTTGACTTAAGTGCGTCCTTTTCTTCTAGCGTCTTTTCTAGAGATGCATATTTCGAAGTTTCAACTGTCTCTTCTTCATTGTCACTACATTCCTCTTCTAGTTGATTTAGATAATCAAGAATCTCAACAATTTTTGAGTCTTCTGATCTAGGGTCTGGGTTGTTTAGGGCTCTCATTAGAGGATCGACGATAGCTTGTTCTTCCTATACTTCTTCACATAATTGGTAATACATATCCATGAAGTAATATGACTCAAAGAGGGATGTCCCCCTCATCATGTCATGCACGTGGAAGTCAAATTGGTCATTCCCTACTCTTAGGGCAATGATTCTTGCTTTGACATCGATTAACACTCTCCTAGTTGAGAGGAATGACCTTCCAAATATCATCGGGCATGTCGAGTCTTATACTATCTCTATCACGACGATGTCACATGAGACAAAGAATTGACCACATGGATTTGCACATCTTCGACAATCCCTACTGGCCTTTGGTATGTGTCATATGCTAGTTGGATCCTCATCCCAGTCTTAACCATGTTAGTCAATCCCAACCTCTGAGATAAAGTGACAGGCATGAGGCTGATGTTTGCACCTAGATATGTAAGTCCTTGTATTACTTTGTTGTCACTGGCATTGAAAGGGATAGTGAATTCTGTAGGATCTTTCTTCTTCGTTGGAATTTTTGCTTAGACAAAAGCACTGGACATTTCAGCTAGTTTCCAGATGGTTTCCTCTTCTCCTTTTATTATTAGATCCTTGAAGAACTTAGCACATGTGGGCATTTCCTCAATAACATCCAAGAACTAAACATATAGGTGTAGTTTCATGATGGCTTCCATGAACTTCTCATACCTTTTCTTTAGGTGATCCTTGATCAGTTTATAGGGGAAGGGGACTCTTGGTGAATATGGGTCTCTATTTGCAAAAGCTTCCTCAACGGGGTCAGACTTCTTTGTTTTTGTAGTTTGCTTTCCTTTTCCCTTTTCCTTAGCGTCATCCTTTTTGGTAGACTTTTCCTCATTTGGAGCTTCCTCTACTATAATCGGTTCATGTTGTGACTAAACATTTGCTCTTTCTTCATAGGTAATCTTGTCAATTCTATTTTCTAAAGTTTTTCTAGAATGAAGAGTGGCCATTTTAGCACTATCAGTGTTACATGGGATTCTTCCTTATGGATTTTTTATTAGCTATGACTGTTGTGCTAGTTGTTGATCAATTTGCTTCTGATGAATTTGCATATCTATCATGTGTTCAGAATCCATTTGTTGGTTATGGCACTTTGAGTTAATTGCTCATTTATAATATCTTTCCTTTTTGTAAATGCAAAAAGTTATGACACCATGTTTGTCTGGCTATTACCCTTGTTTTGATTCTGATCAGGGATGGGATCACTGGAATATCTATTCTGACTTCGGCCTTGTCCTTGGTCTTAAAAATTGGTTCTATTTTGTCGGTAGTTTGTGGTGCAGGTGTACACTATCTGTCCTCTGCCTCTTCCGAATCTTGGTGGGACCTTAAAGGAACTAGTCAACTAGTGTGCATTCTTGATAGCATCCTTGTTTCCATTGTTGAAACTAGGATGATCCAGCCTCTTGAAGTTGACGTAGGAAACATTTTATTTATCATCTTCTTCACTTTCATCCTCTAGCTGAGTATAGATGTAGTTGTCAATACCATGGCCTCCTTCACCACATGTAACAGACTTCATGAATCATTTCATAGGTTTCTTACCCTTGCTTCCTGAGTCCTTTAGTTGCTTAAAATTAGTGGCTATCTTCTGAATTAGGGAAATTATGGTTTCCAAAGACTTTGATTCTACAATCGATCCTTTAAGTGTTGTCTTCTTGGCATGTTCCCTATCATAATCTAGTCCCGCTTGGAGTGCAGCCATATTATCGATTATGACCATTCTCATCTTCAAATTCTTGCCCAAGAAATCACTTCCTGCTATTGTATTTAGTGATTTTTTCTCGACAGGGGTCAAGCCATTGTAGAAAGTTGTAACCAAGAATCCCTTTTCAAAATTGTGGTGAGGGAAATCTCTCTAGTACTCTTGGAACCATTCCCATACCTCATATAGGTTTTACTAGGGTTTTGAATGAATCTAGTTATTTTGTGCCTATTTCTGAGGGTCTTCTCTACTGTGTAGAACTTGGTGACAAAAGTGTCAGCCAAGGGTGCCCATCCATTAATTTTTTTCAGGTAAAGCAAGGTACCATGACAAGGTTTAGTCATTTAACGAGAAGTCAAATCCCTTAGTATATTACCTCATGTGGCACCCTCTTCATCTTGATGGCGTCAAATATGTTTTTGAAGGTGTCCAGATGTAGGGGTTTTCATCCTAAGAATTTCCTTCAAAAGACTTGTTTTGAATCATGGAAATCACCGTTGGCTTCAACTTGAAATTAGGAGCATTCAATCTCAAAATAATGATTGGGCATCTTGATTTGTTTGCTTGTGTGGTTTCCAATTTGTGAAGTGAAGGGCCTCCATCATCATTGTCATCATCATTGCTATTAGTGTCATTGTTATTGTGGTCATCTTTGTTGTTCCTTCCATTCCTTATTAGTCTATCTCTTGTTCGACACTCTTTATGACATCATCGTCCTTCACATTCCTCATCATAGGGTGGTATTGGGATGTTGTGAAGTGGGTTTTTAGGTAATGCCTCATCGGAGTGATACTCCTTAGGTTCTGATTCAGATTCAGGTGGAGGATGAGCTTGCTCAATTCTTGGGTTTTGTCCTCCTCCCTGGTGCCCTCCCTTACGAGGTAGCATGTTTCTAGCAAGTAGGTTGTTGAATTCACCATCCACTTCTCTTTAGTCTACCTAAAATATTTTGCATGGTCACGTTAGAAACTAGACGTGTTAAATGAAGTATTTGAGATTGTAGAGATAGTAGATTAAAATTTGTGTGAAGATTCAGGTTCTTGACAGTACCGATTACCTTGTCCCCGAAAATGATACGAAAAAGTTGACCGCCTAAATCACACGTCCAAAAATGGAGTGGATTTAGAGTAGTCAGACACTTAAAATTATAACCCAACAATAAGGCCCCTACAACTACCATATGGGTCCGATGTCGTAAATCGGGGTCAATCTACAGGGACAAGGGTGGTAAGTTCTAAGAATGTAAAGCCTTGGCTCGGTAACACCAAGGAAAGAGTGGGTTAAGCTTTGTGTGTTCCTTACAGAACAATGTTACTTCAACCAATAGAAAAACAAAACAAGTAAAACAAAATAAGAAAATGACAAGCAAACAAAGAAAGAAAACAATGAGTGGTGTAACAAGAATGGAGGGGAACTTGGATCGGGTTTCACCATCTAGGGTCTCTCACCAACATGCAATACTCACACCCATTGTATACCCTTAGAAATATTACAAGTAGTCAGCATTTATGTCTAGTCCATACTCTCTTGATATTAGGATATATCTAGATTATAAGGTTGTCTCTCTCTCTCTCGAGATGGTGACAAAATAATCACAAACATAACCATATGACCATTAGCTTAAGCATTTCAACATTCTCATGCATTCATGCAAATCCAAAACTCTTATATAAGGTTAGTACTACTCTTTCGAGGCACTAACAATCAAACATCACTAGATGGTAGCTAACCATACAAGTGTGACATTAAGAACATGAGTATGGAGATAATATTTTCTAAGAGCATATATTCAATTGATATAAGTATTTACATGTTGGGAGATCCTTAGCGGCTATTCCCAACCCAAGTTAGATGTTTATCCATTCATATTCATGAGCAACTTTATGACTTTACAAGTGTGGATAGACATGAGAGAGAATAACAAAATGAACAAAGTAGATGAATGCGTATGAATAGATCTAGTAGGGAATAAGGGGGATACACCAACTGTGACCACAAACGACCATGATTGGTGCACGACTTCCTCAAATCTAGATCTGGAGTGCGTATATTGGAGTCGGTAGTTATTCTTTTGAAGGATAGGTTGATGGTTCTTGTGATGGAATAGATCTATTCTCTCTTCTAACTATCATCTTCAAAGATCGAAGACTAATGGAATGACTAATGGATGGCTCTGGAATGCAACAACACTTCATCGTCTCCTCAATGTTGTGATCTCACTTCACTGATGAAATGGTTCTCTATTTATAGGTGTTGGTAACTGACTTAAAATCTTGAGCGGTCACTGAGATGATAAGCCTTCATTGGTCACCAAAGTTGTGAGCTCAATGGTCATTGAAGCGAGTCAATCGTAGAGGGTGCTCAACTCTTGTGGTTGCTGAAGATGGCTGATGATAGTGATTGCTGAAGAGATGACCTCACTGGTCACTGAGATGTCTTATCTCAGTTGCAGAGATGCCAATTTCATCAACTACAGAGGTGGTGCAGATCATATAGGTCACTAAGGTGATGAAGGTTTGGTGGTCTCTAGAGTATCAAAGTCAGAAACTACTCATTTTAGTGAAATCTCCATCATTCACCAAGGTGTCAGCATTCTATCAGCCACTTGGATCCAGGCTTGGTGACCTCTAGGGTTTGAATTTTGTGCAAAATAACAGAAGGGGTGAATTTAGGTAGCTACATCGGAACTTGTCAAAGCAATTAAAACTATGTAAACAAAACATAGTAGAGATAAAATAAAGATATAATAGGTACTCAAATATCCACAAAATTGGATGTTATCAACTCCCACAAACTTAGAGTCTAGCTTATCATCAGGCTAACAAGTAAAATTAAAGCATCAAGTAACTTTAGAGGGCTTTATTAGATTACGGTTGTTTTCTTTTGCTAGGGAATGTGAAGAATATCATTATATCATCCTTAAATCAAGACACATGCATTGTGACTAGTTATTGTCAATCCCAAGACTCTCTTTCTTGGACTTAGATTTTAGGCACTCATTTTTCCTAATACAACCTTCTAAGGAAGGATTTCTCCATCTCGATACATTGATGACCCTTTTCCGATCTATATATGCACCAAGTTCCATATGAGGTAGCTTTCACACCTAAATTTATTTTTTTTGGATATCCTATCTATTGTGATGGGGTAGGATGAAGCTATTGCGTCTCCTACTTTTTTCAGGTTTGCTCAACAATGCTTACTATTGTAATGAAAGTGTTACACGATTGGGTCTTGATGTAACATCAGTTGGGTGTGTGAGGTCCCATTCGAAAGGCCAGTGTGTAAAAGTTTGGCTTCTAGACCCCACTACCAGGTATGACATATCTACATTCTTGAGTGCAACAATACATTGGTTGGGAGAAGTCCTTCAACATCTTCCCGGGAACAACTCTCATGGTTTTATTCAATCAACTTTTATTCTTGATAGTAGGCTTTGGGGATGATAGGATTTCAAGGAAGTGTTCGGCTGCCAAGCCTCTTTAGATCCCAAAGCCATTGCCTTCAATCCTATCCACTCAAATGATGTTGGTAATTTGTTTGACTAGGTGTGACGATAGATCGTTGATCATTGTTCTTGAAGTATGTGATTTTTTTGTGGAGGTTAGATTATTGGATAAATGTGCTAGTTGGCCGACTAATGATCTTTAGCTTGTCTTTCTAAGTAATGTTGGCCAGCCAACAACTTACCATTGTAGCTGACTTGCTTGTTTTTGTTTTTTGTTCAAATTTCTATGGTGATATCTAGGCCATTACTCAGATGTCAAGCTTCAAAAGTGATGCCTAGGGGGTCAAATAATATTCAAATTCATTTATTTAGGAGAATGAGATAGTGTCTCTCTTACATAGATCTAATTGTGCAACAAGATCGTTGAACTACACTAAAACACAACAATATCCAAAGAACTATAGAACCTAAACTAAGAAGAATTTGAAGTAAAATGTATGAACTAAATGCTAAAGTAAACTAATAATGTGAACTAAACTAAGACTAATATGCATTCATCATATTATCAATGAAGTGAACCTCCTCCAAGGAGCACCAGTTCATGTTATCCCAGTGATGACGATGAAGATACAACACATGTAAGTATCATACTAGGTGTATAATGCTATAACACAAAGATCATGTTGCATAACATTTTCTTGACTCTATATGTGCAACACCACAAAATGAATTCCAAGTTAATTTCCTCCCAGTAAAAGACATGTTTAGTTGGTGAAAAGGATGTAATCTAAGTGGGTTCTTATTAATGAAGGCTAGGTGCAATGATGCAAATGATGTCTCAAGTGAATCCCACAGTAATAGAATGAAATATCAAGTTAGAGTGTTAGAGTACTCACATGTATTGCAACTAAAGTTCCAAATCCTAGTACTTATAGATATGGATGCTCATATCAAATGGTCTTATATGTATGGGTTGAAAGGACCAAAATATCTTTTGAAAATCAAGTTGAAATATGTTGCATATTTGACCAGAAGGTATATTGGGTATTTGATTCTTTGCTTAAAATGATCTTATAAAAATTTCTTCAAATAGCAAACAAACATTCGTTCAGTTGAAGTATAATTCAATGAGGAAGCTAGGGAAAAGTGTAACTGTTTAGGAAACAACAAAACTAAGGAATCATTATTTTACAGAGTCTGATTAGAGGACACACATTTTTAAAAGGTCTCGATGCCCCTTTCTTGAACTTGAAGTTCAAATAAAATGTGGTCCAAGTCAAACTATAATTTGAGTAAGCAATGTTCTTTAATTAAGTTGTGCACATTTTGATAATATGTTCTCCCCGGACCAACCTTACCTATGACTTGGATTTGATCCATCTAAGAGTTAAAACATGTAAGACCACAAATATTGGCTTTTCTAAGGTTAAAAAAAATAAGGCTATTTACACTACACAATTGCATGATATATGAATAAGCATATATCATTCAGTCATTCCATAAAATTATGTAAATTGAATATTGCATAGTGTAATTTGCTAAAATACATCATGGACATCTTATACAAAAAGTTGCAGTGTTTAGAATTATCAAAACAATTAATATGCATTTTTTCCTGCAACATCTAGGATTGTTATAGTATCAGAAGTTTGTAACACTATCATAACTGATCTATCAAGTATGAATAGGGAATATGGGTCGATACAAATAATGGTACCAATGAAACCCCATCAAGGAATAGGTAAAAACCTTATCCAGAAAAGCTAATGCCAATCTAATTCCAATTGAGTCATTAAAACCAATGTACTATGATTTGATTCCCCATTAACAAAGGAGTTTGAAAATATTAAAGTGTTTATAACTTTTAGGTAAACCAACTAGATTGCATAGATGATCAGTTCAGTTTGTGTGTATTTATTTTTGGGTATATGAGACGTTTGCATGAAGCTACAAAGCTATGGTTAGACCATTTCTATTTTGAGATATTTGGTATTTCATTATTTTATGAAGAACTAAGTGTTCTTTTTTTATAAATATAGCAATCCCTTCTATGTTCACTTTAAAAACACATAACATATGTTTTCCCATCAACATTGTTGTATATTAGAAATAATTAGTTAATAGGTCATATACAACATGGCATGAATTGTCTTGGCCCATTCAAGTTACATATGCTTCCTTTTACTTTCCTTCTCTCATATATATAGGAGGGGAGTCAACTATCTATAAATAAGAAATGTGGCACACATCTTATTTACAACATGGTACCAGAGCATTGATCCTAACCCTAGAGAGAAATTGAGAGAGGTTAGGGTCTCTTCTTGGTATGGACACACACAATATATCTTCCCTACCTTGGTGGTTGTCTTATCTCTTCTTCTTCTCTCATAAAAATCCCATTATCTCTTCACTTCCACAAGACATGTCATCTACTTGTCACTTCCCCCAGTCCTCCCCAACTCTAACCTCTACATTAATGCCCACAAATCTTCATGCAGTAGCAGTGCTTGTACTAGACACTTTCCTTGGCTACTACATCCAGCAACAACAACTGACCTAGGAAGCGTCTTCAGCCACTATGGATAGCATCCAGGAACCAACAAGGCCACAAGAAGGTAGCCACCATCATCACCCTTGTGTGACACTTTCATAAAAGTATCCAATGTCGGCCAACAACAACCCACAATAGTCATCGGTTGTGAGAGACACAAGCAACAACATTCCCATGTCAAGATACCACCCAAGGAAAGAAATCCCTACTATCTAAAAACACAAAGTCTTAACCTCCTGCTAACAATGAATGTATCAAAAATCTGCTCTAATTCTTGAAACTTTTTCGACTCCCATGCTATCTTTCACATTTTCTATGCAAGGATACCCCCTTAACTAGGGGTCGTGCTCCCAGCCCACCTAGTAGTACGATGACCATCTTCTAAGAAGTCCCTTGGCTTCTACCTCTAAAAGATACAACAAACTCTCATATGATGATGTTGATCCCCACCCTACCACCCCTCATATGCATACCTTTCCATGAGTGGGGGTATTGTTTCCCTTTCACCCCAGCTACTCATTCTTGTTGTAGTTGGAGTGAGGGGGATATATAGGATAGAGAGAGTATGAGGAGGGAGAGAGATATATTATGAAGAGGGAGTATGATGAGAAAATGTATGAGAGAGATTATATTTATTAGTTCAAACTATTCTAATATTCATTGATCTTCTTATTATTCCACACATTTGTCTCCGGATGTCTTTGTGCTACCTCATTACCACTAAGCATCATGCTTCCCGTGCATCATTATTGTATCTTTTCCCAATAGAATTTTGCATCTTCTTGTTCATGCCATGATATGCATGTGAGTTCTATCTGCACTTATTTCAGTTGGCTACCACATTCATGCAAAGTTGAATTATCTTAGTTGCAACATTGTCACTTTAGAATAGAGCTTGATGCACTTTTTCAACATATTATTCCCTCTATTGTTGGTATTGTGGAAATCTTGTTGTATTCTTATGAGATGGATGGTTGCTTTTTAGACTTTTCAGAAGCTTGCCAATATCTAGCTCGTAAATGCAACACATGGATGTTGATGTTAGTCTAGAGTTTATCTTCACTAGGCTATTTTATTCATATCTTCTACAAAGTTACATATCATTTTTTCCAAGTGTTAGTATGATGTTTTTGGTGATCTACTAGGGTTTTTTTTATGACGACTTTAATTCTTATCAAGCCCTCAAGAATCAATGTTCCAAGTTTATAGATCTAGCTTGACATCTGATCATCATCTCATCATTTATGTGCTCGTTTCATGTTATGCATGTATGTCATCTTCTGCATTTTAATATAGTTGGCTACACTTCTCAGACAATTTGAAGATACCTCTACTGCTAAATTGTGGGACATATTGACTGTCCTCATTCTGATCACACATTTCTTTTTCAGTAAAGATAGTGTGCAGTAGTGGTGCTTTGATTGTCTACTCCAGACTGATGGTGATGAGTTTTTGTTGTGGCGCTTGGATTCTATTTACTAGATGTTCTTCATTCTAGATGTACTTCAGAACATCTTCATCTCAAGTATTTCCATCCTGCATAACCGAACTTCAAAAGAGCGTCAATAGATGATCTTTTATTAGTTGATCAATCATGTTTAGTGGGGAGTGGAAATTCTTATATGGGGTATGACATTTTCATTTATCATTTTTCATATTGTCTATACATGTTTCATTCATACTCCAGCTTGAAGGGGGAGTGTTAAATGTTAGAAATTATTATTAGTTAATAGGTTCATTTGTAGCATGGGTTTAATTATCCTGGCCCATTACGTGTTTCACTCATATTCCAGCTTGAAGGAGAGTGTTAAATGATAGAAATTGTTATTAGTGAATAGTTTCATTTGTAGAACAAGTTTAATTTTCGTGGCCCATTACGTATTTCGCTCGTACTCAGGGAGTATTAGATGCTAGAAATTGTTATTGATTAATAGGTTCATTTGTAGCATGGCTTTAATTATCATGGCCCATCAGTATTGCATCCGCTTCCTTGTATATACCTCATTTCCCTTCCCACATATAAGAGGGCAGTTTGTTGTCTATCAATAAGAAATACAACGCACATGTTATCTTTACAAATCATCATCCATTTCCAACAAAGAAAATCTATAAAGTTTAATATGTAGATGTAATAAAAATAGTTCATGTCTGAAGCTGGGTGATTGGTGCTTCTACGGCCCTTCAATGAACGGAAAATCAACTATAGAAATAAACCCAGCTGAAAATCTACTTTCTCTACCATCATGATGATCGGTGAATCACTTTTTTCTACAATGTTGAGTCGAATGACTACGTCAATTTGTTAGAATAGCGGGCCACACAAAAAAAGCCAGATTCAGCATCGGACATGTCACATCTACTAGAGAACAAAATTAAGATAGTTGCATTAGACTTTATATAGTATTCAGTTAGTTGCTGGTAAGACTTCCGTAATGTGTCACATGCTGGTGAAGATTCGGTATCAGTTCGGTAAGAATAGAGAAGAGCCCACACTATCAATCAGAGACCAATTTTGTTATTAATCTAGACGTCATGAGTACCACAGCTATTGTTTATGAAATTTGGTGTTGAGCCCCGCACCTCACTGCAGCTCACTTTAACTAACACCAATTTATTAAGGACTACTCGTCACACTCTTTTCCTCACATGGAAAGTATCAGGAAGTTAGATAACTACATTATTAAGGAGGCAGACGCCACTGGGAGTGTAAGGAAAGGGACGCTGCTCTTCAACCGGTAATTTTCGCCAATCAGAGCCTCAGACTTAGCAGTCACGTTTCCCTGCGGCTGTCTCCTCTTCCCACACGATATCGACACTTCCTGCTTTGCAGACTGCAGAGGAGGTTGTGTGCAACATACTCTTCCTCTACTTGAGTGCGCTGCGTGCCACCGGCCAACGGATAATCTCGTAGATTAACGCAAAAACCAAAACAGTCATCCAACATCTTTTCTTAAACAACAATAACTAGACTATGCCCTTACTGCGATTGATTGCACCCATCAGCATTCAATGAAGAAGGTTTTGTTGCAGCAACTTGGTGCTCGTGACTCAGCCAAAGCTTCCATTTCAAGTTATTTTCGACTGGGTTATGTATGTGATGATACCTGGTTCGCGTGGCTTTTCAAGGTAGGCGTTCATTTTGCTTTAAACAATCAAACTTGGATTCCCTGCTGCTTTGCCTCAATTGCTTTTTACTTCAATGATCACTCAACCAACACAAGACCATTGGCTGTTGCCAACGGATTACCTCATGATGGTCCATCTGTTGCACCTACAACAAGCTAGCGTTCTTTCTACTAGAATACTGCGGTTAGTTAGCACTATCACTTTTATCGCGATTTGTTGCGGTTTGAACAAAAATAAAAGGCGAAGGCGGAGAGTGATATCGGTTATATTCTCTGTCAGTTTAGTAGCCATCACGGTATCCCTTTTCACTTGGCGTTGAAAACACTTTGCAGAGTTTGGTGGAATTCAAAGGCCGTAGATCATGCCATGTTATTCTTGAGAATGACGGCCAAACTTACATAGTTGTTCCGTCTAACCCCTCCAATACATGTACAAATTAAAGAGCATCAAAAGCGGCAAGCGTCAAAAGATCATGAGATCCTTGCCTAATAGCGTGAAAGATATAATCAGAGTGTGACAATTTGATTTTCTCCCTTTTTGAATA
Source organism: Alisma plantago-aquatica (assembly GCA_963693085.1). Taxonomy (NCBI): domain Eukaryota; kingdom Viridiplantae; phylum Streptophyta; class Magnoliopsida; order Alismatales; family Alismataceae; genus Alisma; species Alisma plantago-aquatica. Next base: position 1,823,845,454 of record OY856409.1, read on the forward strand.
TGTACCCATCTTTCTCTACATTGCTCAATTTTCATTCTTGATACTCAATTTCATGCTTTGAAAGCTTTTGATGCTTAATTGTAGTTAGATTGCTTATATTCCAATATGTGACATTAAGTTACACGATGGACCTAAGCATCATGTTTTAATATATCATCACCTTACAATTAAAATTGAACATCTTTACTAAGCTCTCTTGGCACTCTAGTACATGTCATGTTGTAAAAGTTTCAATTATGAATGCAGAGGCATAGAAATCGCCTCGATCAGAGCTATGAATCCAAAGTTATCGTCTCTTGAGTATCCCTATTTAATTTTTTATTTAATTGATTTTTGTTCCTTGTTGGGCCCAATTGGGGCGCACGACCAGTCAAGGGCGGCACCCTTTCACTAGGGTAACAGTCCACTGAGCCCCTTGCCAACCAATCATAGGCCTAGAATTCATGAACCACATATCATGGCCCTTGGATTCTATAGCCTTGGATTGTGCCTTGGTCCAACAGTCAATGGTCATCTTCTTCCTTGGTTAGAGGTGAGCATTTGGTTAATTCAGTCAAGTGTGGTTAATTCGTTCTGTAAGATGGCTAACATATGGTTTGGCATTTTAATTCAGTTATGGTTTATCGGTTAGTTGTTAATTAGGTTGGTTGATTTAGTTAATTGAATAACAATTTTGTAATGAAATTGTATGAAAATATTTACAAATGTTAAAATAATTGTTATGTTATCGTAGTAGCATTGCATATAAACATAGTGTTATATGGTTCATGAAAACTTAATTACTATATAAATGTGGAGGTTTTTGAAATACAAGTACAACTATATATGTATATATGTGTAGGATATTTTTTTTGAATGAATTGTGGTTATTCTTTCAATTTGGCTAATTGAACAAAAAATATTTTTCACCAAAGAATTAACTACTTGTCGTATTAACCAAATTAACCAAATTGTCAAAAAAATTAACCATCAAGAATTAACCATTTTGTTAATCAGTTAGTAACCAAATTCTGCTCACCTCTATCCTTAGTCGTACGGTACCCAGCAGGGACAATGCCAACAATTTCTTTTCACCAATCAATACCGACTAGTCGAGGCACTTTTGGGAGAAATTCCCTAGAATAAACTCTCTTTTTCTTCCTTCTTGTTTTCTTGTCTCTCTTTACTTGCTTTTTCACCGCAGCAAGCCCAAGGCTGGGTGACTTTGTGGTAGGCGACCATCACCATTGATAAGATTTTCCCAACCACACGGTGGCTAGGCTAGCAAGAGCGAGCGACACTTTCTTTGGGCTGGATGAGGCCCCACACCTCTGCCCACACTTGCTCCGGTGAGCTAGAAGCTTTGGTCACTGTTGCAGTAGTGCCTTGCTTGTGTGCAAGTGAGAAACAATGAGTGAGGCCCATAAATCGTTGATCCCTTTGGTCCATGGTGGACCTATGATTGAGGGTCCAGATCACGGCCTTACCTCCCTCTCCTAGTGACAGTCAACCAGCCAACGATGCACAACCACATAGCAAGCCACTCCACCACCCATTTCTAGGCATCGAACCTAAAGAGTGTGCAGTCCAGCCAGAGGATTAGATATTTATGGCATGGATTGGCACTACATCGATCGAATGATATCATGGTAATGCCCTAGCTTCATTTCTCTATAGTGTTAATACAATTTTTCAAAAATATATATATTCTAGACCCTTGTCCAAATATGGTGATCCAATATGTCAAATTGATGAAATCAAGAAGATCTGTTACATGCACTAAGTTTCAGACCCTAATTCTATAGTTTTGTCACATGTCTCCCATAAAGTTTCTATCTTTGATCTTTGATTAAAGTTAATTAATGATGATGATAAATATCTGACCTTTGTTGCTCAACTTACCTCTTGGTCATGAAATCAATAACTTAGAAGTATTTTTGAACATAATCGAACTCCTTAACACCTCTTTTTCCATATGGATGACTCCATTTGTATGAATGTGACTTGTATTGGGACATGAAAGATGAACTTAGTTCCTTTTTGATAATCATGCTTGTAAATCACATCTAATCTTTAACCAACCTTGAAATCAATATTATGAACCCCCTCTATTACACTAATATCCCTTTGGCATCCCTATGATTTTGTTTGATCTATAGGACATGTTATGCATAAACATGACCTATGTATGACATGAATGCTAATACATTAATCTTATCTTTGCTTTGACATGTGTATTGCATCAAACTCTTGAATATGCTTGAGAATAGTAGCCTCAGGATGCTTTGAAGCACTAATGACTCAGATCACACTCTCGTATGCTGTGTTTGTTTCCTATAACAATATAACCAACCTTTATGACCTGAGATGTCCATATATGGCTTGTCTGTGATTCTTGTTCCTTGATGCTTATAGAGATTCAAAGTTATGTCTTCTCATTTTCAAATTAGAGTTAACTCTTGTCCTTGTGATCACATTTAATGTGGATGTTCACCTAGGTCATATGTGAAATACTAATGATATAAGCGAACTATGTTGATTTTTGCATATATGTGCGATTGTTGAACTAAATGTTGGGTATATGATGCCTAGAACCTAAAGGGAATCCACCTATGTTGGAATGTTCGTCTTATGTCCTCTCTTTTCTGATCAATACTATCTTCCATGTTTGAATCTCATGACTTGGTGATCAATTGTCTTGTTTTCCCTATTGCAAGTCCTCTGACTCTAAAAGGTCCATAAATGACATAAACCTTGTCAAATCATAGAAAATTCAAGGAACCTTAGAATACTTAAACCTTGTACCACACCTTCATGATGGACTCTATATTGGTAAAAGATCATCAAATATGTAAATATTAACTTTAAACCAAGCTTAGCTTAAATCTAAAAAGGGAGTTATCAAGAGTTAATGATGATAATCTAATACATGTATGTGATCTTATCTTAGTTAGGTGTTGCTTGTGAACTAGATGGTTGAGGATAGGTTAAGAATCCTTAAATTAGGTATAGGCTTTAATAATTATATGATTCTAGTTTTCTTGGTTTAATGCTTGATATATATGTACTCTTGTTTAATTTCTCAAATATTACGTGTAGTATAGTAGTATTGTAGGTGTTTTGTCTCATCAATCTTACAACTTGGAAACATAATATAGATATCCATTATACACATCTTTTGCGCCTGCCTATACTCTCATGGTAAGGATACAAGATTGGGTGTCCTACTTGAGTTGTCAATCTGTGGCAAAGCTTGTTGATAAGTATGATTAGCTAATGGATTTTAGCCTTAAGCACCCTCATGGACCCCTTCTAATTAGAAGTTGGTGAAAGGCCTTATATTACATGATATTGGTGGTATCATGGAGTAAAATGACTCAAAGATGGGTACTCATTTGCTAAGTGTTAAATTTTAAGCTCTTATCATTTACTTCTGCCAATCTTTTTAAATTATGAAAAGCTTAGATATATGTATATTTATACCCAATATTCAACACCTTGTGTATCAATACAATTGTTTCTCATATGTTTTAGGTTCAGGTATAGATTAAGAGTTGATGGCTTGCGAGAAATATTGACATTATACATATTGTAAGATCCATGTCTAGTGGAAGTAGTAATCGCCATAAATATATGTTTTAGGTTCAGCAAGAATTTTCTATATTTGAACATTGGAATGGAAACTTTACATGATCAAACTCATATAAAAGTACTCACCAATGTAAAATTTAAACTAAGTAATAAATGTTTTTATTAATATATCTTTTTGAATGTTGAGATTATGTTGGTGTTTTCAATAGTTATTTTTTCATGTATACTAAGCTTTTGTGGTTCTGCATTCATATTTTGATATTTCCATACTAGGGACAAGCACTTAGGTCCTTTCTCCATTTACTTTCTAATCAATTGGACTTAGGACATAATAAACAATTCCGTGACAGATAGCTTTAGATCCTGAACAATAAATACACCAACATTTATTGAAATGAAACACAAATTAGCTCAACCTTACATCTTATGCCTAGATACTTAATAATTTGTCATTTGTGGACTAAGTTGACTTAGCCTCTAGGTTATATCTTAGATGTCCTAGAACTAGGTGTAAACCTATGTAATTCTTGAAACATTTCTTTTCTCATCTCTCTATCTTGTATCATAGGTTTTAGGTTTAGAAGGGTGAGAAAAGGGGGTGCTATAATTATAACCCTAGACATATGCTCACAACATGTTCTTCTGATAGCTACACAAGTGTGCACCATGTTCTTTCTAGTTCTCTAGGTGTCATGCTACTAGACTACCTGATGAATGTGGTAACTTGCTATTGGTTTGGATTTCATTCAAAAGAATTATGGTTGTTTAGTATCACCCAATTTAAACATTGAATAAAACTTATTTCAAGTATACATATATGTATACATGAAAATGTTACCACACACAAAAAGGAAGGGAGTGTCCTGATAATAAAAATGTAAGAGATGTGGCATCAGTCTAGATGAGAGTGTTTAGTTGACAGTTGTAATCTCTAGATTTTTCTTGAGAATAGATGCAGATGATTAATCTACAAAAATTGGAGCTTATTTAGACATGTTTTTAGGATGATTTATCTCATTTTTATATCTTTTATAAAAATTTCACATAAATTTCCTATAATAAACCTTGTGCATCAATATTTCACATTATACATGCACTTATGTCAAAATTAATTTATTTTATAATTTTCCTAACATATTGTTGTTTCAATTGTAAACTTGACCAAGCAAAAATAGTAGCAACTCAATATCATCTACTATTTTTAGTGGAACTGATATAAGAAGGATGGGGACCATCAAGAGCAAAGGAAGAATCAAGAAGAAATGAGGGAAAGAAACAAATAGAATCTCGGTACCACCGACGCAAGTTGATGGTACCAAGACATGAAACCCTAAAGTATAAAAACAAAGAGGAGAAGTTGGTGGCACCAATTTTGAATGACATCCAAGATCTAGACAAGGAATATCCAAGGATCCATGGCCAAGTGGTTCCCTAATTATCCTTATATAAACCAAAAGGGGGGCAGTGACCTAGAGGCATCACATTGGGAGGAAAGTCACATTATCACAAGGCTACCCCAAAGGCCATCCATGGAGGAACTAGAACCCAAGAAGGAGGACACGAAGAGTCCAGAGTAACCTTATAGGAGTTTTCTATGGTTGTGTTCACCTTCCTCCTTTCATTTGATTCTTTGTTGAGCATGACAGGCTAAACCCCATTCTATAGGACCCGGTAATAGCCTAGACATGTTCAAATTCTAATTCAATACAATATAATCTTTTGCTTCACAGTTTGGTACTGGAAAAATTTTATCGCCTTATTTATGATTTGTCACCATAAGTTTGTGATGGATTGTTAACTACTACGAAAATAGAGTTAACAATTAGAAAATGTGTTTCTTATTTATGATTGATCTCCTTAAGTCTATAATGGATAGATAACTGCTGCGAAAGCAAAGTTAACGATTAGAAATGTTGTTATCATCACAGTCAATAATGTATTGTGAAAGCAGGCTTTCCATTGTGAGGTAATTGTCTAGAGACAGTCCTTATCGACTTAGCCTTTTATATTTATACAGCAAAAGCATATTAGTAACTAGTCTTCACTATAAAAGTGGGCAGTGAAGAAGGAAAGGAAGTTGTTTTGATCTAATAAGATGCGTGTATAAGTTGACACCATGGTAAAACTGGTATCCTAAAGAATCCATCCATCTAATCTTTCTTCACTTAATTTTTTTTACTTCAAATTCATGTTCTTAGTTTTCATCAACCACTCAACTCCTTTATTTGGCTTAGTTGAATAATTTCAATTGGTTGTCCCAATTCCCTAAGTGTGATATAAGTGCCTCTTTGAGTCGCTTTACTACTATGATGCATACACTTGTTTTAGCACTACGTTAAAGTTGTGTCAAGTTTTTGACACCATTGTTGGTAATTGATAATGCTAGCACTGTGAGTGCTAAAACTGGCCACTCTAGGTCACTTTTCTTTTTGTTAATTTTTTTGTTTGAAATTGAATACAAAATCTTTTTTTGGTAATTTTTTGTGATTCTCATAACCAATTTTTTATTTTTAGATCTTGTTCATGGTCCACACACAAAATGTAGACTATGGTGAGTCTACATCACCACAAATTGAGGACAATTAGAAGTTGAGCATGAGCAAGGGGCAAGTCCAGAACAATCACTGATAGAATAAAAAAATATGTCTGATCACATGGAGAATAAAGATTATGTCAAAGTATCAGATATGAGCAAACAATATGTGAGAATCTAAAAGCCTCATTTATAATTATGCAATTTGGTCCAATTAAGAGAAAAGAAGTCAGTGTGGGGATGTAACATCCGGGCCCACTGCCCAAGGATCTAGTAGAGTTTTAGGAATAACGACTGGCCCCACAGACCACCACTAGCCTTAACTGCGTGCTTTGTCCTCACTCATGTGTAAGTCGGGGTCAACTTCCTGACTAGTCACCCATCCTAGTACTACTCCAAGTTGAGCACGCTTAACTATGGAGTTCTTTAGTGATGGGCTCCCAGAAAAGGAGGTGCACCTTGGTTATATGGGGGGTACAATCATTCCTTATAAGATCATTATATTCGAGGCCTCAAATCCTGAGACGTTATAATCTCCCCCACTTAGTCTCTTGACGTCCTCATCCAGGCTCAACTATAAGGCCTCATATCATCGCCCCATTTCAGTGCAGACCCAGAATGGCCCATGGACACCCAGCTCCCAATCACAGAATACCAGCGCAAGAGGGACTATGTCAACCATGTACAACCCTTTCCTACATGCATGGACCACACAACTCAAGGCTGGCATGTCACATGCCCATGTGGGCCCCACCTACTGGAGGGGTTATGACTCTAATACCATTTTTAATGTCTGGGCCCACTACCCAAGGCTCTAGTAGAGTTTTAGGAATAACGACTGGCCCCACAGACCACCACTAGCCTTAACTGCGTGCTTTGTCCTCAATCACGCGTAAGCCGGGGTCAACTTCCTGACTGGTCACCCATCCTAGTACTACTCCAAGCTGAGCACGCTTAACTATGGAGTTCTTTAGTGATGGGCTCCTGGAAAAGGAGGTGCACCTTGGTTATATGGGAGGTACAATCATTCCTTATAAGATCATTATATTTGAGGCCTCAAATCCTGGGACGTTACAGGGGAGTTATAATATATATCCTAGACTTGTATTGCTCATCAAGTCCCATTCTTTCCACAAACATGTTAATGAGGAACCCATGCAACACATTAAAAACTTTGTTAAAAGTTGTGACATGATCAAATTAGACCTCTTCCTTACATATGTTATATATTTAAAGATGTTCTATATTCTCTAGTAGTTAGGGTTAAAGTGTGGTTTCTAAGTTTACCATCTTGATCAATAAGATCGTGGGAGGAAATGACAGATGTTTTCTTTGAAAAATATTTTCCCTCCTCAAAATACTAATAACCTAGTTAGTAAAATCTATGTGTTCAAACAATATTCTAAAGAGACCTATTCATAGGCATGATAAATATTTCAAAATATGTTAATAGAAGTACAACACCATGTGATTGATTTGTATGGAAAATACAAGACCTTTTATTATGTCTTGCACATGGTAGAACGAACTACGCTTGATATCTCTAGTGCAGGGTTTTTTCTTAAATAATAAAGCATCTAAATGCCATGAGATCTTAAAAAGTATGACTATAAACTAGTCTTTGGGTTATGAGTGTGAGTGTTCAACCTCCATTAAAAGTGCCAATCAATTACAAGGGGTTATGGAACTCAAAACACAAGTTGCCAGATCGTCAAAGAAGCTCGAGAAACAAAATACTCTCTGGTGGAGAGGAGGATTGCTTGTATATGAAACAACCCCAAAGGAGAATTGAGTACTCCTGGAGGAATACTCCACAATTTTCATGGAAAGATCCCAACACCTACCAACATGATCCATCACAAGCACAACAAGGGCCTAGTCCATTCCAACAAGAGAAAAGCCAAAGGTAGCATGATGACTTATGTCCTTTGGAAGTTTACTAATAAGAGTGGCGCATACTTTGATGTGTCAGACAGAGAGAAAAAATATGGTGCCCAACTTAGAAGTTTGGAGATATAGCTACCAAAGGTAGCATCAGATGTTGCACAATTGAATAAATCTTCTCAACAAGGTTTTCTAGGAAATATTGAGATGGCATACTATCACCACCAAGACAAGAAATTATCTATATATGACAAATATGGTTGTTCCTTTAGTGGTAAGAAATTAAGATACACTTGCAATCCAAGATGACTATGGTGCATGTAGTCATATGAACCACAGCTGGTAGATTGTGATACCTCAATAAACACACTATGTAGAGAGAAAGAGACTATTTCTTAGGTAGGAGTTCCATATTTTGAAGAAACTATGGACAACCTAAAGTTAGAGAATAAAGATGAGAAATTCAAGAGTTTTTGACTATTTTTCACAAACTCCACATTTAACTTCCATTGTGGAGGTCCTTGAGAAAAGTCCATCTTATGGAAAAACCTTGAAGCAAATCATCAACAAGAAGAGGCATGTCAAAGATTTAAACCATTTCATTGTTGATGATTTTGTTAATGCATTAATCTAGAGGCGACTCCCTGTAGAGAAAATGGACCTAGTATGTTTCAAAAACCCTTGTTCTATTAGAGTGTATAATTTGGGAAGAACTTTGTGATTGTGAGGCAAACATCAAATTAATGCCTCTTTCCACCTTTAAAAAGATTGGATTTAGAGAATCAAGCAAAACAAGCATGACTTTACAATTGGAAGATGACTCCATAGTCAGACCTCTTGGGATATGTGAGGGAATACTAGTCAAGGTGGATAAATTCATATACCAAGTGGACTCTATTCTAATGAATATACTATAAAAGAAAGGATCAGAGTTGCTCCTGTGTCGTCTGTATCAAGCTACTGCATATGTAATTATTTCCATGGTAGGGGGATCTTTGACTATGGGGATAAAAAATGGTAGGGTGGAGTTCTAACTACCAAGTTATACTTCACCACTCACTCGTGATAACCCAGGATAGAGGTAAGAATTATGTCAATACTAGGACATAAAACAAGGGCGCTTTGTGCGAGACAACCCACACATTTTATTTTTCATTTTATAGTTTTAAATTCTAATTTTTGCATTTTTAGTTTAGTTGACTTTGATGCAATATGACAGACATGATGAGTGTACTCAACATGCATAAATAGGGAGAAGTTGGTGGCACCAATTCATCTTAAATAGGTATTTTCAAGTTGATAGTAAAATGTTGGTTCTAGTGACCAACCAATTGGTGGTACTAGATCATTCCATTTTGATTTGCAACAATTCTTTTAACATAAGAAAGTTGGTGGAACTGACCCCAGTCAATACCACCATGATTAAAAAAGACTGTGATATGTGGCCTCATAGCTGACAACTACACTTACAACAATCCAATGATAATTAAGTCACTGAGCCACAAATTACTAAGATTCAATACCACCAACTAAATTCAGTACCACTGACATAATGGATCCATGATTTTGTGCTTCGATGGATCACAACTGTTGGTATCAATGGTGAATACTGAGAGAGCACACAAATAGTAGTGCTTGTTGGTACTACCAACTCAATTCGGTGACACCAACTTCTATATGATGGGCACCTCTCCTCCTATATAAGTAGGAGTATTTCATTTGGATTTCTCACAACTCAACGTCCAATCCCCGAGCACTCTTTTGTGGATCTTCTTTGAGCATTTCTTTGTTTAAAAACTATTTCATAGTTCTCTCATTCTCTCTCTTTCCTTCATGATGACATGCAAGAAGACCCATTAAGAAATGTCTTGTTAGCTCCTTCCCAACTCTTTTCTAGGCCACGAGTGGCACTGAAAACTAGTACACAATAAAATGTGATTTTGAGCTTACAAAGCATGACTTTGAGGACCCCCATTATGGAGACAAGGTCTGCATCCAACAACTCAACTTCACCAATAACTTGTGCAAAGTGTGTGCAAGGTAGGGGATGTATTCCACTAGCCACTTTCTAGGGAGATGGACAACATATAAGGATATTGCATTGTTTCTTAGCACCCTTAAAGGTGTGCTTCTTGAAACACCACACTTGAGACTATGAGTGGGTTGATGAATGGGTCATGTTCAAGATCTACAACACCACCCACCACCTTACCTTACAAGTTCTTAATGGCATATTTGGTTGGGTGCACCACAAGATGAGAGATGCCCCAAGAATTTTAAACACTCCAAGGCATGGAATAAGCTCATAGAAGCATCAACCCAAGAAAAGGATAGCAACATAACTCCAACGTCACTAACATCGTGCACCCCTTTGCATGCTTCTTCACTGACTCTTAATGGACACCCTATTCTCCAGGTCCACTCAAAGGCTATTGAATGTCCAAACTACAGACTTATTCACACTTTGGGAATTTCCTTTTCTAGGAAAATACAAGTTCAACTTGGGTGAATTGTTCCTTAGTCATGCACACTCCATGGACAAAAGCAAGAAGTGGAAGTTGCTATTCATTTTGGCAATCTCATCATAAGACTTTTGAGACACTACAATCCTGATCTCTCTAGTCTTGACCTAGTAATGTCAAAGGGGGGTCTAGACTTTAGGCATTTTCAAAATGACAAGCTCTTTGACAAGATTGGAGGTAACATTCACACAATCTCCAAAATGGTCATAAGAGATATTCTAGATCCCATCTTCTACATCATAGATCTTGATCATCTATAAGGGCCAAACAAAGACATGAAAGAGATGGATCGGGAGAAGGATATTGATTAGGAGTCGGTGAGGAAGAAAATGACACCGATCTCAAGGAGGTGTAGATTTTATCACCGAGAACTCACATGAGGCCACACCATAGGCCACATGCCTACGGTTCTTCATCTTTTACTCCAACCCTATCAGAGGAAGACCTATACTCATTTGAGGCAGGTATATCATGCTTAACACTATTTAGACAGGTTAATAGAAAAAACAAGAGGTGATGACTTAGCTCACCTCCCAATAAGAGAGCATCTTTACCTATTAGGATCAGATCTTCATGCACTAGAAGGAAATGTTCACAAAGGAGAAACTTCTCTTGAGTAATCATGAGATCATTCACCAGCATGTGTGACACATGTAGTACACTCACCAACTTCCCTATGCCCACTACTAGATCCAAGGTTACTTCCCTCGATTACCGACAACCACCATCTATGCTATTCGACCCAACCCAATTTACTGGTACATTCTTCTCACAAGATCCCAATATGCCTTTGGTAACATTTCATCACGCTAGACCCTAACCATCTGGTACACCCATTCCATCTATGAGTTTATTTCTGATAATGAGGACATTGTTGAGTTCAAGCTTTGGGGCATGGAATGTTATTTATCTTTCATTCATCATTTCCCGCATCTATCCATCTATCTACCATTCTTGCTTTTTTGTTTCATTTTTATAGTTGCATTCATCTTAGTTTACTTTTACATCTTAGTTAGTGTGCTTTCTTTTTGCAATTTTAATCTTCCTATATGCATCCACATCTAACTGATGTAAAAAATGGATTTTGAAAAATTCCACATGAATCGGACAAATTATTAATCTATATGTACTCATCTTTTATATTTGATTTTTCTTTCTTAAGAGTACTCTACATGAGAAATTGGGGGATTTTTCAAAGTAGAGACATAAACGGTGAACTTGGCACTTAAAATACCCTTGATTCTCTGGTTGAAAATGATGTTTGAGTATGATGTAACCAAGCACTAGTGGTGCCCTTTTATGTTAATTCAAAAATAGATTTTGGATCACCCTGACATAGGAGCTAGTAGAAGAGAGACATGTCATGGTTAGGAAGAGTGTATAGCCCTTAGTCACTTAATCTCATCCACCTTCATATCACTTTATTTCATCACCTGCATAGAATTCATACATGGTTCAAGTAATTTATCTCCTTGACTTCATCTCATCATGATAGGTATCATATAGTTTAGCTTTGTATTAGAAAATAAAAAAGTATTGTTGAATTATGTTCATCCATTTAGGTTAGTTTGCATACAAACCATTCATGTAGTTCCATTCTTTTCATTCATTCATTTGGGTGTAATAAGTCTTTCACACCTTTTCTGGAAATAGAGAGCAAGAAAAGTCATATATCCTTACTCATTATTCAAGTTATATAATGCCTTAGATTACACATCAATATTTTATAAGTAATTAAGAGAAAAAGGAAATATGTAAAAAGAAAGTGAAAGAAATAGAGAAAGAAAAAGGGAGGTGGAGGAAAAAAAGATGAAAAAGAAAAAGAATAATATCTCTATTATATAAGAAATAAGTTTGTGGATTTCTAAGATAAAACACATTACACCTTTAGTCAACATTAAAATTAGGAATCTAGAAAATCCATCATTCTACCATACCTGTAGTAATAGGACACATTTAATTTTTAGTTTTTACTTCATATATTTAGATCATTTTTTACGCTTGAACAAGTTATTTGTCATAAGTGTGATTTCAATTTTTCATGCCACCCATTCCATCAACCCATTGTTCTACATGGTAGGCCACCAAGAAGATTTGTTCCCTTTTTTCAATCATATTCAGGGAACTGCATCCATATTAGAAAATTTTGAATAGAGAAGTGTATATATGGAGATCCTATTATGCAATTAGTACAACTTAACTTTTCCATGATACCTCTCTACTTCAGCTTACTTATGTGTTAAGCAGTTTGATGTTGACGTACTGTTTTTCATAATTGGTTGCTTGAATAGCAGTTGTTTACTTTGTGGTTGGAGAGGTCTAGTTTCAAACCATTGAGTCAAGAATGATTAGAATGGTTTAGTTCATGTATGTGTCTCTCTTTTTACATTTTCAAAAAAAATCAAAGTTGTGTTGCTCGAGGATGAGCTACATTCAAACTTAACGGATTTTGATGCACATGATTTGTCTACCAAATTTGGGTCTTATTTAGGCATGATCTTAGGATGATTTATTTCATTTTTATGTTCTACAACATTTTCCTGAACTTTCTAAAATAATCCTTGTGCTTCAATATTTCACATTATACATGTATTTAGGCCAAAATTGTTTTATTTTATTATTTTTCTAATATGTTGCTACTTTAATTACAGACTTGATCAAGTAAAAACAATAACAAGTTGGTACCACCAACTTGTTTCGATGGCACTATCATAAGAAGGACATGAACTTTCAATAGGAAAGGAATAATCAAGAATAAAGGAGGGGAAGCGTCAAAGTGCATCTTTGAACCACCGACCCAAGTGGGTGGCACCAAACATAAAATTATAATGTCAAATAAAGAGGACAAGTTGGTGGCACTGATTTCAGTCAGTGATAGAAACATTTGACTGGTGATCAAGATCAAGCCAAGGAATATATGATGATACACTACCAAGTGGTGTCCTAATTCTCCCTACATAAACCAAAGTAGAGCAACCACCATGAGGAATCACATTGGGAGGAAAGACATCTCATTTGGGGGCCACCTTGGAGGAACTGGGGCCCAAAGAGGAGAAGAAGAGTCTAAAATAACTTTTTAGACATTTTGAATTGCTTTTTTTAACCTTCCTCCCATCTTCTGATTCTTTATTGAGTTGAGGGACTAAACTCCCTATCTTTAGGACTAGGGAGTAGCCTGGTGTTGACTTTGTTCATATTCATATTTTGATCCAATACAATATAATATTTTGTTTCATATTTTGGTAGTGGAGAAGATTTATCACCTTATTTATGATTCATAACCTTATGTTTATGACGAATTATTAACTGTTATGAAAGTGGGGTTTAGAATTTATAAAATCATTTTTATTTATGATTGATCTTCTAAAGTTTGTAATGCACCGGTAGTTGCTGCAAAAGTGAGGTTAACTGTTAGAAAAACCATTACCATCACAGTCCATAACATATTGTAAAAGAAGGCTTACCACTATGAAGTAATTATCCATAGATTGTCCTTATTATTTAGTCACTTACATTAATGTTGTGGAATAGTATTAGTAACTAGGCTAAATAGTGTACTACGCTATAAAAGCGAGTAGTACAAGCTACAAATACTAAATCTAAAAAAAAAATTAGTTGTGTGGATCTAATAAGATGTGTGTATAAGTTTACACCATGGTGAAACTTGTATCCTAAAGAATCCATCCATATAATCTTTCAATCACTTTATTTAATGCATTTTTAATTCTCATGCTTAGTTTTTATTAATCGATCAACTCCATTGTTTGTCTTAGGTGATCTATTTCAGTTAGTAGTAGTTTTAGCTGTCCTGAATCCCATAGTTTGATATCTAGGACTCTTTTAGTCCCTTTACAGTTCTAACATGTACACTTGCATTTAGCATGTACACTTAAATCAAGTCAGGTATGATTAAGGATAGGATAGTAGGTAGCCTAGATGATCTAAGCTTGAAGTTAATGTTTATATTGATGGTATGAGTTTTCTTCACAATGACCCAAGTTTGATGTTGAAGGATTCAAGTATGTTTGTTGATCTGAGATGAGTTTGAACATGCAGCCTTAGATAAGTCTATCACCATGTATGATGTGTATGACTTCTTTGATGTGCTACACATAGGTGATGGGTTGGCATGCTTGCATTTTCCTATTTTTGTATATGTGTAGATGTGATATGTGATACATGGTTTAGGACAAAGATGAGGCTCAATACCTTTACAAAGGTGGACCTCTAGCGTGGGACATATGATAAGGGTAAACTCTTGTTGTAGGTAAACCCGACATGGGAGAAGGTCAGAGTACCTAACCACAAAAATATGTTCAATTCTCACAATGAAACACATTATTATGAGTTTCTACCTAAAGTACTTATAAGTATGTGAGTTGAGTCACCTAGTATTTGGTTCTTTGATAATGTCAAACCATATAATTCCTATGAAAATATTAACCCTAGAAAAGATCCATTTGAATATATGTATGTTTTCCACCTAGGTGAGGGAGATGTGCCTAAACCATATATGAGTTATATGACATGTGATTTCCATGATGAGCCTCATACTCGACTTAGTGGGTCCATGTGGAGGAATCTAGTCATACCCTTTGTTTTTGAAATCTAGGTAAAAGTTTGGTACATATAGATGTTGGTGGTTAGAATTTTTTGCCTTGACATAGACATACCTTAGCCAGAGCGGCTAGAGCTTGTTAAGCTCTTTTAATTACAAGTGGGATAATTATGAAACATGGATATCAACAATAATGTTTTTCCTCGAGATAATGCATGATGTGTGGAAATTTCTCACTTAAGTTCGAACTTGACATATGAATAATAAGCCACTCTCATAAGCTTAACCTAATATGAAACCATGCCATGTATATAAAAGATATAAGTTTGAAAATATGATCTTGGAAATAATGATTCTTTCATATCCTATCTTGAATAAATGTGATGTATAAATGCTTAATTTAAGACCCAAAATTAAATGTAATGAACAAAATAGGTGATGGATGGTAGAATCTTACGTGGTAATCTAAACAATAAATGTAATTTCAACTTGATGAAGATATAAATGGGTGTCAATATCTTAACTTAAAGTCACAATGATGGACATGTTTGTTTGAGTATTTACTGACAAGGTTCTTGATATCCCACTGTGAGTTAGTATATGTATGGGCAAAAATGTAATGTAGTAGGGATAGGTGATCTAAACCCTATAGTTGAAAGACGTCATGCTAAAATAAGACACCAAGTGACTTGTATATAATGCAGATGGGTACACCCTTGATGCATCTAGAATACAAGATAACAAGATATGTGCACACCCCATGCTGATGGATGCCTCAACACCTAGGGTTGGTTACCTAAGCATGATGTACATAAACTTTGACTCTTGATTCAGAACTTGGACAAATTCTGATGATGAAATTTCTTTTAGGGGGAAGGATGTGACAATATGAATTTCTCTCTCTTAGAATATGTATCCATCTTTCTCTACCTTGGTCAATTTTCATTATTTCATGCTCTGAAGGATTTAGATGCTTAATTGTAGTTAGATTGCTCTTATATTCCAGTATGTGACATTAATTTACACGATTGGACTAATTACCATGCTTTAATGTATCATCACCTTGTAGTAAAAAATGAACCTAATCTCTGATATTATCTGGCACTCTAGTATATTTCATGTTGTAGAGTTTTCAACTATAAATAACAAATCTTAAAAGTTTCCTAAACTAGAGCTATAAATCCAAAGTTATGGTCTCTTGAATATTCCTTTTATTTTTTTTACTTCATTGATTTTAGTTCCTTATTGGACCCAATTAGGGTGTGCAAACTAGTCAAGGGTGGTTCCCCCTTTACTTGGGTAGCAATGTGTTGAGCCCCTTGTTGACCAATCATAAGGCTTGAATCAAAGTGCTATGGATCATGTCCCTTGGATCATTTAGTCTTGGATTGTGCCTTGTCCCAATGACCATTGATCATCTTCTTTGGTTGTCATACAATACCTGACTAGGCAGCAACTACCACTAATTTTCTCCAATGAATACCCACTAGTCTAGGTGTTTCTTGGAAAAAATGCCTAACCTAAACTCTTTGTTTCTTCCCCCTCATCTTTTCTTGCATTTTCACGCTCCCTAGCCCTTGTTCTCGTCCTTTCTTCTATTCTTCTCTTTCATTTTGTCTTGGCGGCACCTATGCAAGCCCAAGTTTGGGTGGCTTCACAAAAGGAGACCTTGACATTGAAAAGACCTGCCATGACCACCCGGTGGCTTGGCGAGGGAGGGTAGTTAATCCATGAGGGTGGATGCGGCGATGTGCCACTTCCCACACTTTCTCCAGTGAGCTCGAAGCTATGGCCACCGTCGTGGCATGGCCTTGCCTGTACACAAGTAAGAAGTAGCAAGTGAGACCCTAAAATTTTCAATCCCTTCCATGATGGTGGACTAAGGATGAAGGGTCTAGATCTTAGACTTACTTCCCTCTTCTACTTTTTGTCTACCAACCATAGCAGTGGACAAATAGTAGGCAGATCCCAACACCCTTTGTTGGGTGTTGGCCCTAGAGAGGATGTGGGCTAGACAGAGGATCAAAGATGTAACATCCCTGACACGGGTTATGTGTTAACCCTAGATGTTTTGCCTAATAAGGTTGAGTATATGCTTAATCTTATCTTGGGAAAATTAATTAGGGCTCATGAGAAACTTATGTTTCAATTTTGGTCCTGTTTGAACAATGTTGAAGCAATGTTTGCCTATTTTGGACTAAAGTGCAAATTACCCAAGTTGAGGGGTTAAATTGCATATGTTGCATGATAAGATATTCCTCATGTATTGAGGCATCATGAGAATGAATATGATGTAGTGGTATGGTTTTCACAAGCTTGGACACCAAGATTAAGCTTGTAAAGCAATCCTTGTGCATTAAAACCTAGTTTTGGTGTAATGTGCAATTTACCCAAAACCTAGGGTTCAATATGCAAATTACCACTTCAACAAGGTCCCTAATGCTTCTTGTCAACATGTGGGGTAAATAAAATAAGAGGGGCGCCTCATTGGAATTAAGTTGGAGGAGAGAGAATCTTGATATTAAAATAATCAAGATTTAATCCTAATTGAAACCCTAATTTAATTTAGGGAAAAATGAAAGTATTAATTAAAGGGCCTTCAACCAAAATTAAAATGGTTGGATTCAGATGTGTGTGGATGAGTTTAACGCCTTGCAAAGGCACGGGCATATCCTAAGGAGGTGAAATTCCACTCACCATTATTATAAGAAAAAGAATTTCCACTCAAATATGGATATTCTTATTATAAGGGTTAAGGTGCTTAATTTATTTTCTCTTAATTATTGGATAATGGAAGTAAGCACGGTGGGATAGAAATTTCTTTTCATGTAAGAAACCAAGGGGGGAGTTGTGGCAACAAATTTGGAATTAAAAGACTTTTATAAAGTATTTTCTCTCTCATCAATTTTCTTATAAAAGTACCTTTTCCAAGCCAAAACAAAGGCTTTTTTGAATTCCTTTCTTTCCCCTTGCTTGGAAAATGACCAAGGAGCTGTGGAGGATCAGGAGGACGACCCACAACCTGTTGGTAAGGTTCTTGACCTCCTTTCACCTTAAATCCATGGTAAAAATCGAAAATCAATGCATACATTTTTCATATCTCGATCCCCTCTTCATTTCTAACCAATTCGTTTCACTCAAAGCTTGAGGACGACCCTTGGAATAGTGAAAGGAGTTGAATCCACCATTGTTTCCGTGAGCTTGGAGCTTTGGAGCTCAATTGGAGACGGGTTTTATAACTTGAACCCTTAAACTTTGTTATTGATTCCATATCTTTATCAATTGTTGATTCCTTCATTATTCCTGAAATTTTATATGAATGATTGGTGAAATAACCATGGAAATTACATAAAGTTTCATGGGTTTGTAGCTTGAAGATGATGATTTCATCTTAAGCACACACCTCAACATGGGCAACCGGTTTTTAAAACCGATAGAGTTAATTCGGTTACAAAACTGAATGGATAATTGATTTCAAGATCGAATGGGTAATTGCTCTCAAGATCAAATGGGTAATTGATGTTAAGACCAGTTGGAGATACTTGCTGATGTAGTTGGACGTTGATCCAATGGTCCTAATTGATTGGTTGAAGGAAACCCTAGATGCCCAAACAGTTTCAAAACCATTTGGTGTTGAAATGCCAAAACCGAATGGAGATCTAAAGTGATTAAATTGTTTGGAGATTTAAGGTGATGATTGATCCATTGATCCAATGGTTGATAATAATGATTATCAATGATAGGTACAAAGGTTGAAATCCTAAAGTACCTAGATGATCAGTACCTTTAGAATGGTTAACCCTAAAAACTTATGAAAGTAATGTCTCAATACACTATGTCAACCATAGTTGTACATATTTGATTGAAAGGTTAATGTAACCTAATCAAGTTGAGTGTATGATAGAAAGGAATTCATACATGAGTATTAATTATGAAGAATATGTGATTAGGGTATGATCCTTAGTAAAGATATCATGAAACCCTAATCGAGTGGGTTAATAAGCCATAATCCTAAAAGTTGGGCAATCCTGAGTGAAACCCTAGTCTAGAGTAATGATGTAACCCTAATTTAGGGTGATGATATAAGAAACCCTAATTATGGGTAATGGAAGATAAAACCCTAATTGGGATATATAGTAAACCCTAATTATGGGTAATTGAATGGAAACCCTAATTAGGATGCATAGCAAACCCTAATTGTGGATAATTGAATTTAAACCCTAATTGAGGGTGATGTCATGTGAAACCCTAATTGAGGGTGATGCCATGTGAAACCCTATGCAATGGTATGATGAGGAGGCCTAATACAGGGTGAAGGTATGTGAAACTCAAATTTTGAGTTATAATAAGTGAAGCCCTAATCTTAGGCAATATGATGATAAACCATAACCCTAATAAGAGAACCCTAATGATAAAATAGTGGATATTACCTTATAAAGATGAAACATCTCAAATGGTTGATCATAGGCAACTTTATAGTAAGCAATGCCTTAACCTGAAATGAGTCCATATCATTGAAGATAGTTGGACCATGCTTGTGTGTGACCTATGCACTTCATGGTAAAAGTGATAGGTTAGAAGATGAAAGCATTAAGATGGGAAATACCTTAATCTAAGATAAGTTGATAACTCAACTAAGTTGGAAGTGATGAGGAAAGTGATACATCAAGATATGATTGATATCACTTTTAGCATCCCAAGGTTGATAAGCATTAATGAACCTCAAATCCAATATACTTGGATAGGAAGCACATGAAGTATGTTATGTAAATTGTTACAATGAATTGTAATGAGTTTGATATACTTTGATAACAATAGGCTTATATACCTTGAGAATGGGGTTAAGCTAAACTAATGAGTATGATGTAATCATACCATGATAAGGATGAGAAATGAACGCATACCTTGTATTGATAATCATTTAATGATAAATGTTAAAAGTAATAAACATGATTGAATACTCGAGATGTTAATGGATGCTCCTAGAGGTGTGGAGCAATATATTAAGGTTGATTTGATAAATATGAAATCCTAATTAATGTGAGATGGGAAACCCTAACCCTAAATTGGGTAATGGGACATGAGAAAGCCTAATGTGATGTGAATAGTAAGCCCTAATCCTATTGAGGGAATAGTGGTTTTACTATTGTATTACATGAGGTGATATGTTATTCTTGCCTAGTGAGAGGTGACAAGATGTGTAATGGCCTTGTGAGTCATATGATTAGATGTTGCTTAGTGATAGGTGACAAGATGTTTAATGGCCTTGTGAGCCATATGATTAGATGTTGCCTAGTGAGAGGTGATGAGATATTTTATGGGCCTTATGAGCCATGAGAACAATTGTGGCATAGTGAATGGTACCAAGATGATTATAAAAGTTTATTGTAAGAAATGATAACGTTTTAATAAACTTAATAAAAGGAACAATTGTATTCAATAAAGAATGTGAAAAGCTATGAAGGCTAACCTCAGGGTTCAGAGCCTAGAGAAGGATGTGGTGATCAATGATGAGTTAAAGGAATTTATATCCCATGATCTGTGTAATCAGGAGTGGTTAGAGTCCACTTCCTGGATGTGTAATCAGGATTGGTAGAGTCCAATGCCTGGCGGTGTAATCAGGATTGGTTAAAGTCTAATACCAGGCAGAGGCATGAAGCCTGTAATCAGGAGTGGTTAGAGTCCACTTCCTGGCTGTGTAATCAGGAGTGGTTAGATTCCTCTGTCTGGCTGTGTAATCAAGATTGGTTAAAGTCCAATACCTGGAAGAGGCATGAAGCCTGTAATCAGGAGTGGTTTGAGTCCACTGTCAGGCTGTGTAATCAGGAGTGGTTAGAGTCCACTACCTAGCTGTGTAATCGGGATTGGTTAAAGTCTAATACCTGGCAGAGGCATGAAGCCTGTAATTAGGAGTGGTTAGAGTCCACTGCCTGGCTGTGTAATCAGGAGTGGTTAGAGTCCACTGCTTGGCTGTGTAATCAGGATTGGATAAAGTCCAATACCTGGCAGAGGCATGAAGCCTGTAATCAGGAGTGGTTAGAGTCCACTACCTGGCTGTGTAATCAGGATTGGTAGAGTCCAATGCCTGGCGGTGTAATCAGGATTGGTTAAAGTCCAATACCTGGCAGAGGCATGAAGCCTATAACCAAGGGATTGGCATAGTCCAATGCTTAGATAGAATATGATGATGTATACTCTTATGTCTGGAATAATTCAATATTTGTTTAGCATATTGGCTAAGGCCAATAGATGAAAACAAGAATGAATCATGGGTGACATATTAGGATAATAAGGAAAAACGTGAGATGTTGAAATGATATGGTAGATAAATGATATACATGTCCTTCCTATTCCTTATTAAGAGGATAGATGATTTATTGTTCTATAATAAATAGTTTCAATGCTTTAAATTGCTTATCCTCTGCCTAGTTTTATGTCATTAAACTGCAATAATAATGTTTTTGGCGGAGAGTTATATCTCTCGCTGGGGAAATTACAATTATCTCACCCCTGTGGGATCCAACATTTTTAGGTGGACAAGCACGGAGGAGACTGAGAATATCTTATAGATGAAGAACATCAATAGAAGCATGGACAGCAGTGACAGCTCAGGTTGAGTGTACTGTCTGTCGTGTCTTGTAGATAGAAGTCATATGTGTCGTCTCTGTACTCTCAGGTCCTCGGAGTTAGTAGTTAGTTCTTTTAATGTATCGATCTGAGATTTTGGCTTGATGCCTTGAGATTTTGAGTTGTTTAAGTATAATTATGACAAAGTAATTGTTGTATATAATTCTCAAGAGGAGATAATACATGTGATATGCTTATGAATCAGGATGTAGATGATATACATTGGTTCTTGATAAAAGAGTTTTCCTATGTATGGACCTCTTTGCAAAAGGTTTAAATTTTTACTGATTTTTGTTAATCCGCTACTAATGTTTAATTCCGCTAATCAATAACAATTTTTTTATTGTTCGTTACAAGTTTGGTATCAGAGCTCTATGTTCGCTGAGTCTATAGATACATAGGACTAAGGTAGTAGAGTATGTTCTGGTGTCATCCAGTGTATCTGACAGTGTCTTCTGCTCGTATAAGAGAAGAAGAACTTAAAGATGACTGGATCACATGCGGTGGTTGCTGCTAAAAGCAACAATGATACACCAAGAAGAGGTGCATGGGAGCAGGCAAGAGAGAGACAATTGCCTGAGAATCCCCTAGCGGATCCAACGATAATAAGAAAATCCTTCTTTAAGTATTACTGTTGGAGAATTTAGGGTAACAGTAATGTATACAGTGGATCAAGCATTGGCAATGTAACCTAGATTCCCAGTCCCCAATTATGATGTTTTAGATATCAACAAGATTTGTAATTAGCATCAGCAGGTTGAAGCAAAAGGAAATGGTAAATTTCTAGACTTAAATTGAGTTTGTGCTCAACCTTAGCCTGTTGAATCAACCTTTGAGGTAGAGTCAGCCTGAGGCTGTAAGTAATCCACGAATCATGACAGGTTAGACAAGTTAATGTCATTCTAATATGTCATTTTATGAATTTCTAGATTAACTGAGAAAGTAATTGATTGTACTTTCCTTGAATATTCCTATGAGGACTTATGTTTTGCATGTTAAAACATTACAAATGTTTTATGTTGTTCTTACCTCTATAAGAAAATATGAGGTAAAGAAGAGATGCCTGGATAAAATCCAGGGTTGTTAAACCTTATGCTTGTGATAAATGAAAAGAAGGAATATGATAGTATACAAAGTGCATACCACTTAATCTCAGTATTTATATACCCTGTCCAGGTATACAACTACTGATGATAAAGTGGGTATGGAAACACTTAGATTGTTGTCTTTTTTATTGCTCTGATCAAGTAGTCATTATGAGACAATCTAATGAGTATCATGAAATCATAAATATGGAATGAATAAATGTATCTCATTGGAATTAAGTTGGAGGAGAGAGAATCTTGATATTAAAATAACCAAGATTTAATCCTAATTGAAACCCTAATTTAATTTAGGGCAAAAATGAATGTATTAATTAAAGGGCCTTCAACCAAAATTAAAATGGTTGGATTCAGATTTGTGTGGATGAGTTTAAAGCCTTGAAAAGGATGACCATATCCTAAGGAGGTGAAATTCCACTCACCATTATTATAAGAAAAAGCATTTCCACTCAAAATGGATATTCTTATTATAAGGGTTAAGGTGCTTAATTTCTTTTCTCTTAATTCTTGGATAATCGAAGGAATCTCGGTGGGATAGAGATGCCTTTGCATGTAAGAAACCAAGGGGGGATTTGTGGCAACAAATTTGGAATTAAAAGACCTTTATAAAGTATTTTCTCTCTCATCAATTTTCTTATAAAAGTACCTTTTCCAAGCCAAAACAAAGGCTTTTTCGAATTCCTTTCTTTCCCCTTGATTGGAAAACGAGCAAGGAGCCGTGGAGGATTTGGAGGACGACCCCCAACCTGTTGGTAAGGTTCTTGACCTCCTTTCACCTTGAATCCATGGTAAAAATCGAAAATCAATGCATAAATTCTTCATATCTCGATCCCCTCTTCATTTCTAACCAATTCTCACTCAAAACTTGCGGACGACCCTTGCAATAGTGAAAGGAGTTGCATACACCATTGTTTACGTGAGCTTGGAGCTTTGGACCTCAATTGGAGGCGAGTTTTATAACTTGAACCCTTAAACTTTGTTATTGATTCCATATCTTTATCAATTGTTGATTCCTTCATTATTCCCGAAATTTTATTTGAATGATTGGTGAAATCACCATGGAAATTACAGAAAGTTTCATGGGTTTGTATCTTGAATATGATGATGTCATCTTAAGCACACACCTCAACATGGGCAACCGGTTTTCAAAATCGATTGAGTTAATTCGGTTACAAAACCGAATGGATAATTGATTTCAAGATCGAATGGGTAATTGCTCTCAAGATCAAATGGGTAATTGATCTTAAGACCAGTTGGAGATACTTGTTGATGTAGTTGGACGTTGATCCAATGGTCCTAATTGATTGGTTGAAGGAAACCCTAGATGCCCAAACAGTTTCAAAACCATTTGGTGTTGAAATGCCAAAACTGAATGGAGATCTAAAGTGATTAAATCGTTTGGAGATTTAAGGTGATGATTGATCCATTGATGCAATGGTTGATAATAATGATTATCAATGATAGGTACAAAGGTTGAAATCCTAAAGTACCTAGATGATCAGTACCTTTATAATGGTTAACCCTAAAAAGCTTATGAAAGTAATGTCTCAATACACTATGTCAACCATAGTTGTACATATTTGATTGAAAGGTTGATGTAACCTAATCAAGTTGAGTGGATGATAGAAAGAAATTCATACATGAGTATTAATTATGAAGAATATGTGATTAGGGTATGATCCTTAGTAAAGAGATCATGAAACCCTAATCAAGTGGGTTAATAAGCCATAATCCTAAAAGTTGGGCAATCCTGAGTGAAACCCTAGTCTAGAGTAATGATGTAACCCTAATTTAGGGTGATGATATAAGAAACCCTAATTATGGGTAATGGAAGATGAAACCCTAATTGGGATAAATAGTAAACCCTAATTATGGGTAATTGAATGGAAACCCTAATTAGGATGCGTAGCAAACCCTAATTGTGGATAATGGAATTTAAACCCTAATTGAGGGTGATGTCATGTGAAACCCTAATTGAGGGTGATGCCATGTGAAACCCTATGCAATGGTATGATGAGGAGCCCTAATATAGGGTGAAGGTATGTGAAACTCAAATTTTGAGTTATAATAAGTGAAGCCCTAATCTTAGGCAATATGATGATAAACCATAACCCTAATAAGAGAACCCTAATGATAAAATAGTGGGTATTACCTTATAAAGATGAAACATCTCAAATGGTTGATCATAGGCAACTTTATAGTAAGCAATGCCTTAACCTGAAATGAGTCCATATCATTGAAAATAGTTGGACCATGCTTGTGTGTGACCTATGCACTTCATGGTAAAAGTGATAGGTTAGCGGATGAAAGCATGAAGATGGGAAATACCGTAATATAAGATAAGTTGATAACTCAAGTAAGTTGGAAGTGATGAGGAAAGTGATACATCAAGATATGATTGATATCACTTTTAGCATCCCAAGGTTGATAATCATTGATGAACCTCAAATCCAATATACTTGGATAGGAAACACATGAAGTATGTTATGTAAATTGTTACAATGAATTGTAATGAGTTTGATATACTTTGATAAGAATAGGCTAATATACATTGAGAATGGGGTTAAGCTAAACTAATGAGTATGATGTAATCATACCATGATAAGGATGAGAAATGAACTCATACCTTGTATTGATAATAATTTAATGATAAATGTTAAAAGTAATAAACATGATTGAATACTCGAGATGTTAATGGATGCTGCTAGAGGTGTGGAGCAATATATTAAGGTTGATTTGATAAATATGAAATCCTAATTAATGTGGGATGGGAAACCCTAACCCTAAATTGGGTAATGGGACATGAGAAACCCTAATGTGACGTGAATAGTAAGCCCTAACCCTATTGAGGGAATAGTGGTGTTACTATTGTATTACATGAGGTGGTATGTTATTGTTGTCTAGTGAGAGGTGACAAGATGTGTAATGGCCTTGTGAGCCATATGATTAGATGTTGCCTAGTGATAGGTGAAAAGATGTTTAATGGCCTTGTGAGCCATATGATTAGATGTTGCCTAGTGAGAGGTGACAAGATATTTTATGGGCCTTATGAGCCATGAGAACAATTGTGGCATAGTGAAAGGTACCAAGATGATTATAAAAGTTTATTGTAAGAAATGATAACGTTTTAATAAACTTAATAAAAGGAACAATTGTATTCAATAAAGAATGTGAAAAGCTATGAAGGATAAACTCAGGGTTCAGAGCCTAGAGAAGGATGTGATGATCAATGATGAGTTAAAGGAATTTATATCCCATGATCTGTGTAATCAGGAGTGGTTAGAGTCCACTGCCTGGATGTGTAATCATGATTGGTAGAGTCCAATGCCTGGCGGTGTAATCAGGATTGGTTAAAGTCCAATACCAGGCAGAGGCATGAAGCCTGTAATCAGGAGTGGTTAGACTCCACTGCCTGGATGTGTAATCAGGAGTGGTTAGAGTCCTCTGTCTGGCTGTGTAATCAGGATTGGTTAAAGTCCAATACCTGGCAGAGGCATGAAGCATGTAATCAGGAGTGGTTAGAGTCCACTTCTTGGCTGTGTAATCAGGAGTGGTTAGAGTCCACTGCCTGGCTGTGTAATCAGGATTGGTTAAGTCCAATACCTGGCAGAGGCATGAAGCCGATAATCAGGAGTGGTTAGAGTCCACTGTCTGGCTGTGTAATCAGGAGTGGTTAGAGTCCACTGCCTAGCTATGTAATCAGGATTGGTTAAAGTCCAATACCTGGTAGAGGCATGAAGCCTGTAATTAGGAGTGGTTAGAGTCCACTACTTGGCTGTGCAATCAGGATTGGTAGAGTCCAATGTCTGGCGGTGTAATCAGGATTGGTTAAAGTCCAATACCTGGCAGAGGCATGAAGCCTATAACCGAGGGATTGGCATAGTCCAATGCCTAGATAGAATATGATGATGTATACTCTTATGTCTAGAATAATTCAATATTTATTTAGTAGATTGGCTAAGGCCAACAGATGAAAACAAGAATGAATCATGGGTGACATATTAGATTAATAAGGAAAAGTTTGAGATGTTGAAATGATATGGTAGATAAATGATACACATGTCCTTCCTATTCCTTATTAAGTGGATAGATGATTTATTGTTCTATCATAAATAGTTGCAATGCTTTAAAAGATGAGAATGCTTTGAACTGCTTATCCTCTGCCTAGTTTTATGTCATTGAACTGCAATAATAATGTTTTTGGTGGAGAGTTATATCTCTCGCTGGGGCAATTACAATTATCTCACCCTTGTGGGATCCAACATTTTTAGGTGGACAAGCACAGAGGAGACTAAGAATATCTTGCAGATGAAGAACATCAATAGAAGCAAGGACAGCAGTGACAGCTCAGGTTGAGTGTACTGTCTGTCGTGTCTTGTAGATAGAAGTCCTATGTGTCGTCTCTGTACTCTCAGGTCCTCAGAGTTAGTAGTTAGTTCTTTTAATGTATCGATCTGAGATTTTGGCTTGATGCCTTGAGATTTTGAGTTGTTTAAGTATAATTCTGACAAAGTAATTGTTGTATATAATTCTCAAGAGGAGATAGTACATGTGATATGCTTATGAATCAGGATGTAGATGATATACATTGGTTCTTGATAAAAGAGTTTTCTTGTGTATGGACCTCTTTGCAAAAGGTTTAAATTTTTAGTAATTTTTTGTTAATCCGTTGCTAATGTTTTAATTCCTCTTAATCAATAACGATTTGTTTATCAGTCATTACAAAAGACCCATGACCCGGATCATCCACTACATCGATGAAATGGTATCATGGTAATGCCATAGCTCCACTTCTCTACAGTTTTAATGCAGTCTTTAAAAAATGCATATCTCCTGGCTCCCTTGTCCAAATATTGTGATACAATATACCAAATTGATCAACTCAAGAAGATCTAAAATGTCAAGTAGGTTTTTTACCCTAATTGTTTTAAACCCTATTTAATTTTCAATCTTTGATCCTTTGAATAACATTTAATGCATGATGATGATAAATATTGGACCTTTGTTTCTCAACATACCTCCTAATCATCAAATTAGTAACTTATAAGTGCTTTTGAACATGATGAACTCCTAAACACCCCATTTTCACTATGTTTCACTTTGATTGCATAAATGTGACTTGAATTTTGATATTAATGATGAACTTAGTTCCCTTTTGTTAATCATTCGTCTAAATGACATCTAATCCTTAACCAACCTTGAAATATGTAATATGAACCCTCTCTATAACACTAATATCACCCCTTGGCCTCCCTATGTTCTTGTGTGATATGTAATACATGTTATGCATAAACATGATGTATGTATGACATGATTGGTAATACCTTAATCACAAGTTTTCTTTGACCAATGTATTGCATCAAACTCTTGAATTTGCTTTAAATATGTAGCCTCATGATGCTTTGAAAGGCTAATGACTAAGAAAACACTCTAGTATGCTATGATAGGTTCATGTGACATTAAAACCAACCTTTTCGACTGAAGATGTCCATATATGGCGGGTTTGTGTTTCTTATGTCTTCATTCTTATAGAGATCCAAACTCATTTCTTCTCCTTTTCAAATCAAAGTTTAGTCTAATCCTTGTGACCCAATTTGATGTGTATGTTTACCTAGGTCATGTGCTAAATGCTAATGATATAAATGAACTATGTTGATTTTTGCATGTATGTGAAGTGTTGAACGTAATGTTGGGTATATGATGCATATACCCTAGGTGATATCCACCTATGTTTTATTGTTATTCTTATGTCATCCTTTTACTTATCTATACCTTTTTCATGTTTAAATCTTAGGACTTGGTGATCTTATAAGGCCCCTGAACTTGCTTAATGAGTTGAATGAGCTTAATTACCATAATTTAATGCTTATAACCCTAATATAACCTTTTAATATGTTTTTAAATCATAATACAAGCTTAAGTTTCAAATTTGATCCAATTTGGACACTGTTTGAGCAAGTTATGCAATTTTTTGTACATTTTGGACTTTTCTACAATTTACTCAATTGAGGGGTTTTCTTTGAAATTTGTCACATACATTATGTTCTTTATATATTATATTATCATTCTTGAGATTTTTTATCCATAGGGATCTTAGTTGATCCATGGTTTGAAGGTGTTTTCCTCAAGGGTATTTTAGGGTTTACCCCTTCATGGATGAGCTACCTTTAGTAGCTACCAACAAATGAATTATGTGATTGGCTGGGAAATTCGACAAAGGAAAGCTAATAAGGTCAATATGGATGGTGGGGGAGCTGCTTGTGTGTGTGCTTGTATATTCTTAATAATTTAAGGCCATAGACACATGGGGAAGCTACTTTTACACCTCATGCTTACTTCTATCCTTATCCATGGGCTATATTTACCTCTTCTTTGCCCAAATTCGAAACTATTCTTGCTTTCTCTTTCCTATAACCTAGCGAAATGAATCCACTCTGTTTTCCTGCGGAACCAACTGCTCTAAGGTAGAAGACAACCTCTTTTTGGAGAAGAAGGTCTCCTAGAGCTCCATCTAGCCCTACCTAGGGTTTCTAAGGTCATCTTCTAGGGATTTCGACCAAGGCAAGTTGTTTTATTCCTTCCTTATCCTTTTTTCTTGATCTTCTCCTTCCTTATACCTTTCTCCATGTCTTAACCCTGCTGTTCCACAGTGAAAGTGGCTCTAGAAATCAAAAATCTATCCTTCTTGTTTCTTTTCTAGGATTTTGCTTCTTTGTGGAGAGAAGTACTTATTTGGCCAAATTCAGATCTGAATCCAAGGTTTTCTTTCCCTATTTACTCGAGATTCTTGCTCTTTGGGATCTTACCTACTATATATAGGTGAGTTATATAACATTGTTCACTTAAATTGCTTACTAGAAGCTTGTTAGTTCATGTTTATGCCTTAATGTGTTGATTTAAGCATAGAGAAACCATGCTTGTTTAGATTTTCGAATTTTTGTGGTGTTCCCTATTTTGTTCCAGTTCTATATGAACTTGTAAACATGTGTACATACTTTCTAAGGTGTAACATGATCTGGGACATGTTGATAGCATCAACCTATGGTGCTAAGCACAAAATAATTGATGGTTCAAATTAGGGTTTTCAAGCTATTTCCTTCCCTATCACACAACCGATGGTTATACCATTCAATAACCAATGGTGTTGCTATCTTGGAAACTTATTTTCGTTATCAAGGGTGTCAAATTTATGGTTACAACCTATGGCCACCCCCTTAGGTCAGGTTTTGACTTAATTAGACGTTTAATTATCATCCACTAAGTATTCTAATGATGTTATCAATCGATGATGACATTAGCTTAATATTTGATGGTGTTAACTGAATGTATTACTGATCTAACAACCAATGGTGACCTAATTATCACAATTAATGGTGGATCAGGTCATCACCATATATGATGAGTTACGAATGTAGTTGTATATTTGACTAAACCTTGAACCAATGGTTCCTTGATTCAATTGATATAATGGTTAGACCTATTTTTCAATTGATAACCTTGAACAATGAACCTGATCTAATGAATAATATTTGATGCTTCAACATCCAATGGATTAGAATAAATCACATGGTATTATTTGTGGATCCTAGTGATGATATTTCTATGGTTCAATACCATTAATTTGTAGTCTTACCTTTGCCATCATATAGTTATATTTGATAAATCGCTATAATATGTGGATGTGTAACTCCCATGTGATCTAGCTTGTTATACCTAACCATAGTGTAATTATATGATGTTGATTGGTTATAATCAGACATCTTGAATGATTAATGTGATAATGAATTACACTCTTCTTGTGTTGAAACCACATTGTAGTACTATTTGAATATCATAGTGCCTTGCCATGTTAGTATCTATGGACACATATGTGCTAATGATCTTTTGAGCCTTGTTTAAGGCATCGAATGATGATGATAACCTTACTATGAATAATTTGATGGTCTTAACGACCTTTGGGCATGTTTGAAGCCATGATTGAGGTGAAATCCTCTTCATGTTCCAATAAGGGTTAAAATCATGGAACTTGTGATAAGATATTGGTATCTTATAAAAGTATGATGATAAGTGTGGTCCATTACTTTGCAATGAATGATAGCATGTGGTAATGTGATTAATATTTATATGTCAAATGTTTTATATCTTTTGAAGTTGTTATACATATACTCTTGTTAGAAAATAATTAGGGTTTGAATGTTCATTTGTATGATTTAGCCTTAATTCACCCAATTGGCATAAATAATTAAGTGAAACTCTAATCATGTAGTTCCCTATGCCATAGATCTATTTGAGTGTCAGAAATTTCCAGATAGTGAAATGAGTATTCCAAAGGGATACTTGGAGCACATACTGATGAGTATGCAGGGTGCTTGTAATCCTAAACTCAAGTGTTAGGGAGGATGACAGTGGTCATACCTAGCCCTCAGTTTGAGAGCGGCTACGGTCATGTCTCTGTGATAATACATATATGGTGATGAGATTTGAGGACAACTATGGTTGTACCTTGGATGGTAGGGTATGCATACATGCCTCCTTTCATTAGTGTCGTGACTTGTACAAGGACGGACTAGGATGTTAGCATCTTGACCTTATGTGTCACTATGGAAGATCGATACTGACTGGGGGCGGAGAAGATCTTAGGAGTCTGACTCTTCCTAGATCTTATATGACACTGATTTCAACTTAGTAGTGGACAGTTGGGTCTTGAGTGGTATTTCTCAAATCCCTCAGGAAAATGTAATCAAATAAGTGATATAAGCCATGTAGTATACTGACTATGGTTAAATATGTCTCACATTATTTGATTAGTCTTTAACTTGTCTTTATACTATTCAGTGTTTACAAGATGATATCATATGACCTTTGAGTAATTATACTTCTTGTCAAGTTAATTTGCTTAATGGCTTGGTATGCTTAACCTATTCAATCATCTTAAAATGCTTATTCATTACTATATATGCTCAGTTCATTTACTTTCAATCAATATGTTATAATCAATATATGTTGGAGAGAGTTATATCTCTCACTGGGACTGGGTCTCACTCATGGGTCACCACATTTTTTAGGTGGTCGCGGGCAATGAGGTCAAGGTCGCACTGTGGAAGAGAAGCAACCTAGTGATCAATATATTCATAAGGTGGGTTAGTTGTATATGTTAGTAGTAGAGTCCTAGTGTCGTCCATGTACTCTCAGGTCCGGGTATGGTATCTGTTTTCTAGATGATATACTTGTATCAACACAAGATTTTAGTAGTATGCCAATGCTTGTAATTATATGTCATGTACATGTGAAATATATTTTTTTGGTAACCGAGAGAACCCACCTTGGGCGAGCCCGACATGGTAAAATATCGAGGCATGAGAGGGTGTGGTCCGGTCACCCCCCTCCCGCGCCTAATCAGCGTGGATTGCCATTCGCAAAGTGTCTTCAGTGAGGTTCGAACCCGGGTCCTTCATTGGGACTTACCGAGATCTTACCACCCGGGCTACAAATATCTTTTGTATGTAGGATGTGACTCAGGTCTTTGGACCCATATGTAAATACTTGTTACAGTATATGAGAATGGAATGATAAACTTTTTATTAATGTTCTAGATTTTATTTACATTGTTGGAATTGGTTTTAATTATTCCAAATTTTTTACTATGTGATAAATTAGTAGTTGATTGTGTTTTGTGTTTTGAGTAATCTCATTAGTGTGATGAGGTGTCACAATTAAGTTGGTATCAGAGCTGTAGGTTTACTAAGTCTACAGGGACATAGGACTTAGGTTTGAGTATGTTCTTATGTATCCAACATATTTGATCATAGTTTATGCTTATGCAGGTATGTCTGGAGGACATGAAGAACATGTTGAGAGTAGCTATGTAGCACCATGAGGAGGTGTTGGGAGGAAAGCACGTGATGAGAGAGTGCTAGAAGTAGGTCCAGAGCAGCCCGCAATGCCTCATCTAGACCCGACAATGATGGCCAATCCTGAGTTTCAACATATGTTTAGACAGATGATGGCCACAATTACACATATTGTTAACAGAGTGCCAACACCTCAAGCTAGGGAATCCACCTCTAATGTGGAGTCCCAAGGGGTCGGGAAGACATTTGAACGTCTTAGACGTGTTGGGGAAATTGAATATGCAGGTACTTCTGATCCAGCAGACGCTGACAAGTGGTTGACTGAGCTGGAAAAGGCATTCAAAATCCTAAACATCACTGAAGAAGACAAAGTTAAGCATGCAGTATACTTGTTGAAGGGTAGTGATGGCCACTGGTGGGCCATAGAAGAGGAGAAAAGGCCAGGAGTTGTGATAGGATGGGAGAATTTTTGGAGGGAATTTGTTAGCCAATATTTTCTAGAGACCTACCTAGATGAGAAAATTTCTCAGTTTGAGAAGATTCATCACGGAGATATGACTATCAATGAGTATGAATCAAAGTTTATGGAACTTCTAAGGTTCTGCCCACACATGGCAGCAATTGACAAGGAAAGGATTCGGACATTTGAGAAGGGCCTGAGTACG
The DNA here is from genome assembly GCA_963693085.1 of Alisma plantago-aquatica. Lineage (NCBI taxonomy): Eukaryota > Viridiplantae > Streptophyta > Magnoliopsida > Alismatales > Alismataceae > Alisma > Alisma plantago-aquatica. Next base: position 1,823,878,767 of record OY856409.1, read on the forward strand.
AAGTTGACTACTACAACATCAGCCTTGGCTCCCAGATTTATGGGACTATACCCTATCCTAGCTCATGTTGGAAAGGTAGCATATAATTGGAGCTACCACCAGAGCTACATAGATTGCATAATTTCTTTCACATCTCTATGTTGAGGAAATGCCATCCAGATACTGACCAGACAATCCAACCAGTAGAGGTTGAGTTAGATGAGGATATCTCCTATGTTGAGGGTCCTATCTTGATCTGAGATAGAAGGCTGAAAAAGCTGAAGGGAAAATATATAATACTAGTGAATGTTTTGTGGAATCATCGTGTCATAGAGGAAGACACATGGAAACTAGAGAATGAGATGCATATTAAATACCCATATCTTTTTGCATAGGATTTCGGGGCAAAATCCTTATTAGGGGTTTATAATTGTAAGGCCCCTGAACTTGCTTAATGAGTTGAATGAGCTTAATTACCATAATTGAATACTTATAACCCTAATATAACCTTTTTATATGTTTTTAAATCATAATACAAGCTTAAGTTTCAAATTTTGTCCAATTTGGACACTGTTTAAGCAAGTTATGCAATTTTCTATACATTTTGGACTTTTTTGCAATTTACCCAATTGAGGGGTTTTCTTTGCAATTTGTCACATACATTATGTTCCTTAGATGTTATATTATAATTATTGAGATTTTTGACTCATGGGGCTCCTAGTTGATCCATGGTTTTAAGGTGTTTTCCTCAAGGGTATTTTAGGGTTTACCCCTTCATGGATAAGCTACCTTTAGTAGCTACCAACTAATGAATTATGTGATTGGTTGGGTAATTCGACAAAGGAAAGCTAAGCAGGTCAATATGGACGGTGGCAGAGCTTCTTGTGAGTGTTCTTGTATATTATTAATAATTTAACGCCATAGAGACATGGGGAAGCTACTTTTACACCTCATGCTTGCTTCTATCCTTATCCATGGGCTATATTTACCTCTTCTTTACCCAAATTCGAAACTATGATTGCTCTCTCTTTCCTATAACATGGAGCAACGAATCCACTCTGTTTTTTCGGAAGAACCAACTGCTCTAAGGTAAAATACAACCTCTTTTTGGAGAAGAAGGTCTCCTAGAGCTCCATCTAGCCCTACCTAGGGTTTCCAAGTTCATCTTCTAGGGATTTCGACTAAGCCAAGTTGTTTTCTTCCTTCCTTATCCATTTTTCTTGCTCTTCTCCTTCCTTAGACCCTCCTCCAGGTCGGAACCCTACTGTTCCATGGTGAAAGTGGCTTTAGGACTCAAAAATCTATCCTTCTTGTTTCTTTTTCTTGGATTTTACTTCTTTATGGAGAGAAGTACTTATTTGGCCAAGTTCAGATCTGAATCCAAGGTTTTCTTGCCCTATTTTCTCGATATTCTTTCTGTTTGGGATCTGACCTACTCTATAGAGGTGATTTATATAACATTCTTCACTTATATTGCTTACTAGAAGCTTGTTAGTTCATGTGTATGCCTTCACTACTACAAAAATGGCTTATAATGTCACTTTTAAAGGTGTCGGTTGTATAAATACAGTGACACCTAAAACCTAAAGCGTCGGTTAAAAAAAATCCGACATCTATCTGTGAAGGGCGACCAGACATGGGTATCGCTTTTATTCAGTGTCAGTTCCCTAATAATAAATCGACGCCTAAAATTAACCGCAAAATCCAAAATTTCCAGTGAAAAAAATTACCTCCAAAATTTAACATATGGTGTCGGTTATTAACTATTAAATCGACGACGAAAGGTTATTCACGATACAAAAATTAGGCAAATTTTGGTCGTCGATTTTACTACAATGACCGACGCTTATGGGTTTTCCCGCACTGTTCCCGGGATATTTTTCACACCCTTTAAGTGTCAGTTTTTTTGTGTAACCGACGCCTTTAGTTTTATGTGATGATTTTTTGGAATAACTGATGCCTATTTTTAACTTAATAGCACCCGCACGAGCCAGGCTCTTCCCCTTCTCTGTTTCATCGACTCCGGTGCTTAGGTCTGGCAAATTTCACTTGCTCCGGTTGCCGCCTCCGTCGTCATTCCTTGCTCCTCTGATCGCCGCCTCTGCCGCCATTCGTTGCTCTGGGCACCGCCATTCCTTGCTCGTCTGTGCACCGGTGCATTCTCCTGCTCTCCGGCCGCCACCCTCCTTTGCTAGCTCTGGCACCTGAGACAGCTCGCTTTCTCCTACGTCGTGGTTCGTTGCTCCAGCGCCTGCCCCTGCTCTCTTCTCGCCCCTGCTCTCCAAGCCGCTGCTCTCATGCCCAGGTAGGCCGCTGCCCTTCTTCATCCTCCACCTCTTCTTCTTCTTGCTCCCTCTCCTTACCAAATGGATTAAATCTAGGCCACGACCGTGTGGGCTGGTCACGGCCGTGGTTGTGTTGGCCAACCATGGTCGTGCTGGCTAGCACAGCCGTGGTAGGCCAACACAACCACGGTTGTGGCCAGCCCACACGGTCTTGGCCTTGCTTTTATCCATTTAGTAAGGAGGGTGCAGGAAGAAGAATATACATTTGCAATTGAATACTAATGCTTGACCTAATTCTGTAAATTTTGATGCATGTTGAATTAAGATATTAAAACTCTAATACACATTTCACCATAATCTTGAATTAACTATATTGCTAAAATCTTGTGATCAATCTATGTAAGATATTAAAACCCTAATGTTAAATCTCTGATTTTGTAGTGATGTGTCACCCTGAAATCTAAATGAATCCCTATTGTATGATGGAATCCCTATTGTATGATGTAGATTGATGATAATGCATGAGCTAGTTTGAAATTTTGAAATCAATTATGAATCTCTCCATCCCTATGTCATACTAATTTATGTGTAATCTTTATCTTGATGATGAACATGCATGGACACTCGAAATGTTGAAATCAATGTTATAGAATGGCATCACATGTATTTGTTGGCCTAGAAACCCAAGATTTACTCATTACGAGTAAATCTTGGATAGTCCCTGGTTTGGGACTGTTCTTGAACACCTAATCTCACTTAGGATGTAAGTGTATAATGTGTATTTGGTTTTCAAGAAAATTTCGGCAGCATTTCCCCGTTTGTTCTCTAAGTACATATGTACTTAGAGAACAATGGGGAAATGCTGCCGAAATTTTCTTGAAAACCCAATACACATTATACACTTACTAGTGAGATTAGGTGTTCAAGAATGGGATAGGTGGTACACATTTATTATATATAAGAATGACAACACATGTATTTGTTGGCCCTAGACCCTAATCTTGTTGTAATATATACTTGTTTTCTCTTTGATCATAGAATGGATAGATCATGGATGTCCATTCACAATAGTTGCACCCCAGAGTTTATTTCTGGTCTTGACCAGTTTATTAGATTTGCCGAGGAACATAGGAAACAACCTGGAGATAGGTTCTACTGTCCGTGTAGGCATTGCGGTAACAACTTGAAAGTCAGCACCGGTGACGAAATCAAAAGTCATGTCATGTGCAATGGGATTATACAAGGCTATATAGAATGGCACTAGCATGGAGAGATTTCAAACCCGAAACTAGTGGATGCCGATAGCAGTGCTTGTGTGGAAGAAGAAATTGCCTCCGATGACGTAGATGTGAATGAACCAGTTCCAGTAGACATCATTGATGTGATGCTGGATAGTTGTGGGGTAGAGCACACCGATCCACCTCCCATTTTTAGAAACATTGTGCATGATGCTGAGATATCATTATACAAAGGTTGTACTAAGTTTACGAAGCTTAGCACTGTGTTGAGATTGTATAAGCTGAAAGCTAACAATAGATGGAGCGACAAAAGCTTCACGTCATTGTTGTCTTTGTTGAAAGAAATGCTTCCTGAAGGAAACGAGCTGCCAATCTCAACATACCAGGTAAAGAAATTGTTGTGCCCAATGGGAATGGATTCCAAGAAGATACACTCATGCCCGAATGATTGTGTATTATTTTGAAAGGACTATGTTGATTTGAAAGATTATCCAAAATGTGGTGCGTCACAGTATAAATTGACGACTTCGGGGGAGTCCAAAACTGGTTCTTCTGCCAAGTTGATGTGGTATCTACCTATAATATCATGGTTTCAACGCTTGTTTGCCAATCCGATAGATGCGAAGAATTTGAGGTGGCATGCAGATATTAAGAAAAATAATGATGGGATCCTACGACATGCGTCTGATTCCCGAAAGTGGAAGAAGATTGATCTATTATATCCTAAATTTGGTGAAGAAGTCGGGAATCTAAGACTTGGGCTTTGTACAGATGGGATGAATCTGTATGGGACATTGAGCAGCCAACATATAACTTGGCCAGTCATGCTTGTTATATACAATCTTCCTCCCTGGCTGTGTATGAAAAATAAGTACGTAATGCTCTCGTTGTTGATATCGTGCCCTAAACAACCTAGAAATGATATCAATGTTGATCTTGAACCTCTGATTGATGACTTAAAGAAACTCTAGGGTGAAGGTGTGATGACCTATGATGCTTCACGAAGAGAGACATTTTGTTTGCATGTATGTTGTTTTGCACTATTAATGACTTTCCAACATATGGGAATTTGTCTGGATATAGAGTCAAAGGAGCTAAAGCGTGTCCTATATGTGAAGAGAACACTGATTCAACAAGACTAAAACATGGCAGTAAGACTGTATATCTCGGTCATCGAAGGTTTCTTACAAAATTCCATCTGTATCGTAGGAAGTGCAAAGCATTCAATGGATTGAATGAAGAACGGAGTGCACCTAAACCTATACCAGGGGAGGTTGTTTATGAAAGAGTAAAAGACTTTTTCAATGAATTTGGTATCATGCACGTTGAGAAAAATGTCTGTGATAGTGTCATTGGTACTTTGTTGAATATACCAGGTAAGACTAAAGATGGCATAAAATCCAGACTGGACCTACGTGAAATGGGAATAAGGTCAAAATTAACAGAATTACGTGAAATGGGAAATCAGAGAACATACTTACCTCCCACTTGTTGCACATTGTCTAGAAAGGATAAGAAAGCTTTTTGTGAATGTTTGGTAAATGTTAAGGTGCCACAGGGTTACTCATCCAACATCCATAGATTGGTATCAATGAAAGATCTAAAGTTGATAGGTCTTAAATATCGTGATTGTCACACACTAATGCAACAAATATTTCCTGTGGCAATTCGATCTATATTTCCGAAGCATGTAAGGTTCGCAATCACCAGACTTTGTTTCTTTTTCAGCAGTCTCTGCTACAAAGTTATTGACCCTGATACTCTCGATAATTTACAAAGAGAAGTGGTTGTTACCCTATGTCAGCTTGAGATGTATTTTCCTCTGTCGTTCTTTGATATCATGGTACATCTTGTTGTCCACTTGACTAGGGAAGTGAAAATGTTGGGACCAGTTTTCTTGCATTGGATGTATCCCTTTGAACGATACATGCGCATTTTTAAAAGTGATGTTCGAAACCGTTATCGGCCTGAAGGGAGTATTATTGAGGTTTATGTGGCGAGAGAGGTTATGGATTTTTGCAATGACTTTCTCAGTGGTAATGACACTCCTGGTAATGACAAGAATATTGAGGAGCAATTTGGCAAAGGAATTTTGGGATCACGGGTGAAAGTAATCAGTCGTGAGCAGTTGGAACAAGGTCACTTGTATATTTTACACAACATGGACAAAGTGAGTGTTTATATCGAGGAACATACTAATTTCATCAAGAGACAATATCCTCGAGCCAATACAATGTGGCTTGCTAGAGAGCATAACAAGACATTTATTAAGTGGTTTAAAGATAAAGTCTTACATCAACTATCTCAAACACCAGATGATATTATTGAAACTATCAAATGCCTCGCCTTTAAAACAAAATTGAATGTTATGTCTTATGAAGGGTATGACATTAATGGATTCACATATTACACAAAGCGCCAAGATGATAAGAGTATCATCCAAAATAGTGGGGTCACCCTTCAAGCGTCTACTATGTTTTTTGCAAGTGAAAAGGATAGGAGTCCATGTGAAGCTAAAATGTCATATTACGGTGTCATTAAAGACATATGGGAGTTTGACTACATAGATTTTAGAATTCCACTCTTCAAATGTAATTGGGTTGATAACACCAAAGGAGATATAGTGGATGAATTGGGTTTCACTTTAGTGAACTTTGAAAAGATTGGCGAGAAGGGTGAACCATTCATATTGGCATCACAGGTGAAACAAGTATTTTATATCGATGATCCTGCAAATGATAAATGGTCGGTTGTTCTTCATGGTAAAAGACAGTTCATTGAAAATCTTATAGATGAAGAAGAGTATTATGATAAGTATGATGACTCCAGTCCATTCTCAGTTGGGTTGCCAACACCAGCAAATATTGAATCTCAGGGTAAATGCAATTGGAGTGAATCACAATTCATTTGTTTCATATCTTGGGTATGTTACTCGTAGCCATTGCGGTTGTAAGATAGATTCTTGGCATAAAGTTCCTAAGGGGAAGAAAGACGTAATATGGAAGGATTTATGTGTGAGTTATTATTAATTTGCAATTCTATTTTGTAGATTACTAATTTTTCGGATACTAGTTAATAGCAATTCTATTTTGCAAAGTATATTTGAATTGGATGAAAAGTTGCATCGTAAATGCGTGATGCAATGATGTGGGAGAGTCCTAAGGAACTATAGGAAAAATCTCACCTGAGAATACATAAAAGAAGGTGACAAGAGGAAGAAGACAACCACTGAACAGTGGAACTTCCTAGACCAAGAAGAATGGGACACATTTGTTGCTTCAAGAAAAACTGATGAATTCAAGGTATTAGGTGTCAGTCCCAATTTAATTAATATACCTTGTATTCACCTATTCAAGATTAACATTTAGTGTTACTAACCAAATCATTAATGTGCATACTAACTAGGCCCTCAGTGAGGTGCAAAAAGCAAGGCGTGCACTGAATGTGCATGACCACACAATGGGTCCAAAGGGTTATGAAGGCATTCACCAAAGACTACAGGTTGAGTCTACTACTCAGTCTGCTGCTACTCAGGAGTCCTCTACTATAGGTACCACACCTCTGCCTTGCCATGATGTCTGGATAGCTGGGAGGCAAAATAAGAAGGGAGAAATAAGGAAGCCCACAACTGCTAAGGCAGCTGCAAAAATGGTAAAATACAACTCTTAGAGAAATCGTTTGAATATTGATTATTTGTGGTGATTACTTAATTACAAAAAACAATTTGGCAATTAGCGGGAGCTGCACGAGCTGAGGAAACAAGGCAAGTTCATCCATGAGGGCACAAGGGATGAATTGATAGTTGCTCTGGGTAACCTAGAGCATCCTGGACGTGTTAGGGCTGTAGGCACTGGTGTGGGAATCAAAGCATTCTTTGGGCCATCCCAGCACAAATATGTCCCAAAAGCTGGAATTGCACAATAAGAGGTAACTTATTCTTTTTTTAGAATGTTACTGTAAAAGGGAATTCAATAATCAGAAGCTAACATTTCTTTTATCTATGTATAGGTAGATGTGTTAATTGAAAGGAGAATCCAAGAAGCAATGGTGAAGTGACAAGCGTCTCAGACTGCCACTCAGACAATACCTATGGCGTCCCGCTCTACTCCTACTACAGAGGTTGGGAGTAATCATGTAGACCCACCACCTAGCACATCCGTTGTAAGTATTTTTATGACATAGTAACTAGTCTTTTCAAGATGATATGTTTTCAAGATGATATGTATATATGTATATAACATTCTTTACACAAAAATTTGTAGGGGTTGAAGCCATGCCGTCTAAAAAGTAAAGAATTTGTTATTGTAGAGGCGTCAGCTTACCCATCCCTACCAGGGGAAATGTTTCATGGGTCTCCATTACCATCTCGTTGGGTTCGTGTGAGCCTGGTACATATATTACCCAATTGGATGGATCTTCCATTGCCATATGCCCACCCAAATTGTTAAACGCTTGGTGAGGCAGAAGGCAGAGTGATATTGTAGCCAAAAGTGGATGTCCTCTATACTGAAACTATATGGTAAATTTACATTACGTTAAATAGTTGGTGTGTGTATATGATGTCAATTGATATGAAATTATATATATATATATATATACAGGTTAAAAAGAAGACACCCAGAGCATTTAGGCATCCACCTCCACCTCCTACATTACCAAGTTGGGTTCCACAGGACCTACCTATCCCGTTAGGTCCTAATTGCAGGGGTATGGTAATATGGTTAGGTGAACATGATATAAATTGACCTATAATTGTTTCTATAGATGCGGATGTTATAGGTCAATCATACAAAAGCAAACTATTTATAAAATATATTTTGGAGTTTTTTCAATATGATTGGATGAATACATCTGTGATAGAGCTATGGATAAGGTGAGATCTTCTTTATACATCCATATACTTTGTGTAGGATCTAGTGATCTGGTTTCTTATTTATTAATGCATACGTAATACATGTTTTGCAGCTACTTAGACAAGATATGTGCAGATTTTTCATTCGAACATGTAGAATTTTTGATTCCATCTTTGATTAGTCTAGTAGCTAAAGACCCTTCGTCCGTTCAACAATACTGTTGTGATGCTTTTACACATTTTGCTCAAAATAAGAAGACGATGATAATAGCTCCATTCAATGTGGAGTATGTTTACTTTGCTTATAATTTGGACTTAAGAAAATTACATTTTTATTGTGGATTTTGAGTTATTAATTTTTAACTTTTTTACCTCTAGTGGTATGCATTGGGAGTTACTAGTTATTGTCCCCGAGACATTCACTGTCTATTATCTAGATCCTAAGGGCACTAAATTGAATTCAAAATATGGACACACAATGAAAATGGCATTATTCTGGTGACAAATATTTCATTTTCATATTTGTTAACATATGTTATTACATTACTATTTAATTATGCAATGTACTGTGTTACATTAACATGTAGGGGTTTAGATGAGTTCAAAAAGGCTGGAGGAAAGGTCCCCAGGAAAAAGAACCAGCCAATAATTTGGAAGAACGTGGAAGTAAGTTACTGACTGCAATGTATATATTATTTATGTGAACAATGCTTAATTAGTTGGATTTTTTTAATATTTTGTATGTTCCAATTTATAGTGTGCTACACAAGACAACGGATGGGCATGTGCATACTATGTGATGTGATTTATGCACATGATTATCAAATATGCCGCAGTGGACATCGATACCATTCTTGAGGTATTATATATAGTCTCATTAGATAATATGAAAGATATCAATCTTATTTATATATTATTAATTATATATATACATCATTCTCTTTGTAGGTGTTTAAAACTGACCACACTACAGGAAAGACCTTAGTAGATTTACATGCTACCTATACGATGGAAGAATTAAATGATGTAAGAGAAGAATGGGAAAAAGCCATACAAGTAGTGGGGTTTTTAAAATATAATTGGTATGTTGATAGCGAATAATGACTAAAGAATGAATGAAACTATTGGTTCTACATGTCTGAATGTTTCTACATATGTGAATGTGAAAATAAATGAAACTGTTGGTCGCTATATGAATGTTTCTACATGTGTGAATGTGAAAATGAATGGAACTACAGATTGCTACATGAATGTTTCTACATGTGTGAAAATCGAATGGAACTGCAGGTTGCTAAATGTGTGAAAATTAATGTTGTTAATTTTGCAGGTTTGTGGCCGGTTGTTGGATGATATCAATAGATGTCGTAAAACCTATAGTTCATAACTGAACTGTAGGTTTCTCATCCTGCAACCAGCCATAGCAGGCCTACAGACTGATAAAAAAATACATACAATAGGCATCAGTTATTTGAATAAACCGATGACACATGCTTACAGCGTCAGATAATAGCAAAAATGGATGCCTAATGAGACCAGACACCACGGCCATGCTGGACAGCATGACCGTAGCAGCGGCTGAGATGGCGTCGGTTATCAATAAAAAACTGACGTTGATGGTGCCCCAAATGGCGCCCTTTCTGTGGCGTGAATGTTTATGGCGTCGGTTTCAAAACTAATAACCGACGCCTATATCCCCCTGTTGGTGCATTTCCGATGGTGCGTGAAGGGTTGTGGTGTCGGTTTGAGAACCGATGCCTAACAGTTGTCCTTTTAGCGGTGCCCGCATAGGTGTCGCATTAAAACCGATGCGAAATGCCTTAAATAACCGACACTAAAGGCTGGTTATGTACTAGTGCTTAATGTGTTGATTTAAGCATAGAGAAACCATGCTTGTTTAGAATTTCGAATTTTTGTGGTGTTCCCTATTATGTTCCGGTTATATATGAACTTGTAAACATGTGTACAAACTTTCTAAGGTGTAACATGATCTGGGATAGGTTGATAGCATCAACCTATGGTGCTAAGCACAAACAATTGATGGTTCAAATTAGGGTTTTAAAGCTATTTCCTTCCCTATCACACAACCGATGGTTATACCATTCAATAACCAATGGTGTTGCTATCTTGGAAACTGATGTTCGGGATCAAGGGTGTCAAATTTAAGGTGAAAACCTATGGTCACCCCCTTAGTTCAGGTTTTGACTCAATTAGATGTTTAATTATCATCCACTAAGTATTCTAATGATGTTATCAATCAATGATGACATTAGCTTAATATTTGATGGTGTTAACTGAATGTATTACTGATCTAACAACCAATGTGACCTAATGATCACAATTAATGGTGGATCAGGTCATCACCATATATGATGAGTTAAGAATGTAATTGTAGATTTGACTAAACCTTGAACCAATGGTTCCTTGGTTCAATTGATATAATGGTTAGACCTATACTTCAATTGATAACCTTGAATAATGAACCTAATCCAATGAATAATATTGGATGCTTCAACATCCAATGGATTAGAATAAATCACATGGTATTATTTTTGGGTCCTAGTGATGATATTTTGATGGTTCAATACCATTAATTTGTAGTCTTACCTTTGTAATCATATAATTATATTTGATAAATCGCTATAATAAGTTGATGTGTAACTCCCATGTGTTCCAGCTTGTTATACCTAACCGTAGTGTAGCTATATGATGTTGATTGGTTATAATCAGACCTCTTGAATGACTAATGTAATAATGAATTACACTCTTCTTGTGTTGAAACCACATTGTTGTACTATTTGAATATCATAGTGCCTTGCCATGTTAGTATCTATGGACACATAGGTGCTAATGATCTTTTGAGCCTTGTTTAAGGCATGGAATGATGACGATAACCTTACTATGAATAATGTGATGGTCTTAACGACCTTTGGGCATGTTTGAAGCCATGATTGAGGTGAAATCCTCTTCATTTTACAATAAGGGTTAAAACCATGGAACTTGTGATAGGATATTGGTATCTTGTAAAAGTATGATGATAAGTGTGGTCCATTAATTTGGAATGAATGATAGCATGTGGTAATGTGATTAAGATTTATATCTCAAATGTTTTATATCTTTTGAATTTGTTATACATATACTCTTGTTAGAAAATAATTAGGGTTTGAATGTCCATTTGTATGATTTATCCTTAATTCACCCAATTGGCATAACTAATTAAGTGAAATTCTAATCATGTAGTGCCCTGTGCCATAGATCTATCTGAGTGTTAGAAATTGCCAGATAGTGAAATGAGTATTCCTAAGGGATACTCAGAGTGCATACTGATGTGTATGCGGGGTGCTTGTCATCCTGAATTCAAGTGTTAGGGAGGATGACAGTGGTCATACCTAGCCCTCAGTTTGAGAACGGCTGCGGTCGTGTCTTGGTGATTATATATATATATATATATATATATATATATATATATATATATATATACATATATATATATACATATATATATGAGATTTGAGGAAAATGTGGTTGTACCTCGGATGGTAGGGTATGCGTACCTGCCTCCTTTCACTAGTGTCATGACTTGTACCAAGGACGGACTAGGATGTTAGCAGCTTCACCTTATGTGTCGCTGTGGCAGACCCATACTGACCGAGGGAGGAGAAGATCTTAGGAGTCTGACTCTTCCTAGATCTTGTATGGCATTGATTTTGACTTAGTAGTGGTCAATTGGGACTTGAGTGGTATTTCTCAAATCCCTCAGGGCAATGTGATAAAAGAAGTGATATAAGCCATGTAGTATACTGACTATGGTTAAATATGTCTCACATTATTTGATTAGTCTTTAACTTGTCTTTATACTATTCAGTGTTTACAAGATCATATCATATGACCTTTGAGTAATTATACTTCTTGTCAAGTTAATTTGCTTAATCACTTGGTATGCTTAACCTATTCATTCTACTTAAATTGCTTATTCGTTAATGTATCTGCTCAGTTCATTTACTGTCAATCAATATGTTATAATAAATATATGTTGGAGAGAGTTATATCTCTCTCTAGGACTGGGTGTCACCCATGGATCACCACATTTTTTTAGGTGGTCGTGGGCAATGAGGTCGTGGTCACACTGTGGAAGAGAAGCAACCTAGTGATCAATAGATTCAGAAGGTTGGTTAGTTGTATATGTTAGTAGTAGAGTCCTAGTGTCATCCCTGTACTCTCAGGTCTAGGTATGGTATGTGTTTTCTAGATGTTATACTTGTATTGACATGAGATTTTGGTAGTATGCCAATGTTTGTAAATATATGTCATGTACATGTTAAATATCTTTTGTATGCAGGATGTGACTGAGGTCTTTGGACCCATATGTAAAAACTTGTTACAGTATATGAGAATGGAATGATGGACTTTTTATAAATGTTCTAGAGTTTATTTACATTGTTGGAATTGGTTTTAATTATTCCGCATTTTTGACTATGTGATAAATTAGTAGTTGATCATGTTTTGTGTTTTGAGTAATCTCATTAGCATGACGAGATGTCACAGATCTGTAGTTTTTCTTGCCCTATTATGAGTCCATTGACCCTAAAATGTACATAAGTACAAAAAACCTATAAAAATCATTGAAAATAATTGAACCTCGAAATGTCTTGGAACTTGGGCCATACCTTCATTATGGAATATAATTAGTAAAAGATCATAAAATATGTAAATAACTAACATTGAACTAAACTTAACCTAAACCCTAAAATGGAGCTATATAGAGTAAATTATGAGAACATAATACATGCATGTGATCTTATCTTAATCAGGTGTTGGTTGTGATCTAGATGGTCAAGGATAGTTTAAGAATAAGTATTCATATACATGATTTAATGATTATATTATTATGGTTTTCTTGTTTGAATTCTTACTATGTGGTGTTCTTGTTTACTTGCTCAAATATTGCCATGTAGTATTGTAGTATTGTACTCGATGGTTTGTCTCGTCTCAAATAAGGTATGTATTCTTAGGGTAAGAATTCAAGGATGGGTTCCCTACTTGAGTTGTCAAGCTATGGAGGACCATGTTGAAAAATAGGTTTACCTATGGCTTTGGGCCTTAAGCATCCTAACGGACCCCTTCCAATGCAAAGTTGTTCAAAGGCCTTACTTCCATGATATTGTTGACATAATGGAGTTAAATGACTAAAACATGGGTTCCCATCCTGCTAAGTATTATATCTTATTGCTCTTGTTTGCTTACTTCTGCAAATCTTATCAAGTTATGAAAACCATGGATATATGTATCTTTTTTCCATGTACTTAGCGCCCAGTGTGTTGATAGGCTTGTTTCTCATATGGTTTAGGTTTAGTGATTGATTGGGAGTTGATGGCTTGTGAGCAAGTATTTAGGTTGTACCTATTTCAAAGATCCTAATTTAGTGTACATGGTTAGACTTATATAAATTACTCCCAAATGTGTAACATAAACTATATAATAAATGATGTTTCTTAATATATATTGTTGAATGTTGAGATTATGTTAGTGTTTTTATCTAGTTATTTATTCCTTTATTCTAAACTTTTACACTTCCAAATTTATGCTATGATATTATCATGATAGGGGCATACACTTAGATCTTTTTTCCATTGAATTTCTATTCATTTGGACTTACGATTTGGGTAATAAGGGGTACTGTATCACAAAATCACATTTCTATATTAACTTGTTGTAAATATATTGAAAATAATACTTTTTCCTTTATGACTTGTGGGGTGTCTAGATCCTATTATTAGTGAGCATCATAAAACATGCATAAGTGATATTTATGAAAATATGACAAACATGTACATAACAACAATATACTTAAATCTAGGAGAAACAACAACAATAAACAAGGTAGAAGAACCAAAAGAAACATAAGCTAGAAACTTACTTGATCAAACTACACTTATGGACTTGCCTTAGAGTAATTAGCACCCCACCATTAGTTGTGTGTGGGTTAGTGACACCTTCCACTTAGGATAATTAGATCCACCACCTACATCAAATTCGATACCGACCAAACTTCAGTTGTTGACTGGATGTAGAACATACTACACATCAACAACACACATTAGTACTAGTGGACATGAAAAACTAGTGTAGATGCATATGCTAGAGAGAGAGGATGGAGTGAACTATATTGAATTGAGTGAATAAATATCTCACCCACCATCTTATTTTTAGCCATTCAATCTGACTTAATCTTATATTGGTTTCCATAGTCAACAATTCCATGTCAGTGTACTTTTGACATATGTGCTGACTTTTGCTAACTGGAACTGATTTGGACTTCTCTACAAAAATATCCACAAACTAGAAAGTGTAAAAATCTCTATCATCCAAGTACATATTGTTCTTTTATAATATGTACCTTTTGGGGTTGAACCAATGCCTAAGTTATCCAACATTACACTCACCATAAGCTAGGTGAACTTATGTCTTGAACCTAAACCTTGAGTGAGAGAGTGCTTGTTGGTAACAACACAATAAAAGGTTGTGACTTGATCTCCATGATTGACTCATAAAAGTCCATGAATCTATATTTTGTATCATGATTGGATTCAAGAAACAATCTAATTCTATTGTTTTGACCATACAACATCAATCACTTAGTTGGACATCTCAAAGGATGTACTACTAACATCCTATCATAAGACTCAACCTCATTTGGAGATAATATTTTACAAAACTTATGGTACATGAAACTAGTAGGTTTCTTGGGGAAAGACACATATACTTGCACATAATGTATACAGTGTCATTGAATTCACCAGAAGCTTGTTGATACCACATTGAATATTTTGTTGTATCTCTACTCATTTAGGTTTAGTAGCTACCACCTATGAATAAATTGGATTTTAGTCACATCCCAAACCTAGATTTCTCAACTAAGGTGAAAGGAAGTCCATTCATCAAGGTATCAATAGTATTATGTTTGGATCCAAATGTAGTCAATAGCCAAGACCCCGCTAGACACTAAATCCATTACAGACTTTAGTCTAACTTGGTTGTGTCTACATTAATTTTTATTGTACTTGGAACTTGTTATCTTGGAAATTGTAGTCGTAGTATTACAATGAGTAGAGATTGCAGGAAGTGGCTTCTTTACCATAAGCATACTAGACATAAGTCCATGTATCCATTTATCTTCCTCCCTATTTCTCCACCCAATAGGAATACACATAATGAGATCACATTGCTCCCAGACTCCTTGGCAATCAAACTTACATCATTATATCCTTCAACTACATAAGGATATTTACCATATACAACACAAGGGAAGAGGTTCCCTAAATATAGTTGAGTACTTTGTCAAGAGCTTCCGAGTGAGATTTATAGGACAAATTTTTGTATCTACTTAATTTACAAATGATAAAAGAAATTTAGACATGTACATTTCATAAGATACATCAAACTTCAAATAATTTGGTATTATCTCAATTGACCCTTTCATTCTTGTATAAAACCTTATATGAATCATATGGGGTATTTATAAGTTTACATAATTGGAAATGAAAAATTTCCTATATATTCTCAACATAGTGAGACTATAATATAGAAATACCATCAATGGAACTTGTTATTTTAAGCTTTAAAATCATATCAGCAACTCTGGTATGTTTCATTTCAAATTTACCTCACAAAAGTGATTTATTTTCATTTATAACTCTCATATTGGAACCAACAAGAAGAATATCATCTACATGTAGGCATAATATGATGAACTTGTCTTTGACAACTTTTAGCGAACATACTTGTCAAAATCAAAACCAATGGATGATATTTCAATATAAAAATTTTCATACTAAATGTGGCCGTGAATAAAACTTGTCGTTGAAAGGCCAAATTACCCATGTGGTTGTGACACATTGATGCACAAAAATTGAGGCATCACAAGGAAAAATAACACCTGGTAGAATCATTTTCTAGTGATCAAGCTCTAATCATTGAACTAGAGTTATGAAACCCAATCAAAACATGAAATCTCAATGTCTGAGAAGAAGAGGGGAATCCAAAAGAGTTCCCTAAATTGATGTGAACCTATCAAGCCATGGGTGAGGCTCTATGGTGTTTAGTTGCCCTGTCTTCATGTCATGGTCATGGAAGGAGAAGGGAAACATCAAAGTTGTTGTTCAAGTTTCCTAAAATAACAAAAGAATAGCCGATGTCTGACTGAAGTTGCTATGATGAACACTAGTGAAAAAAATGAGGACATGTGCTCCCACTTGTCAACACTACCATGGCCGCAATAGGGGAAGAAACTCTAAGGTAGAAAACATTGTTACAATGGAGATACGCCCTGAACAACTACACCCTCATCTTCGCAGATATTAATAGAAGCTAGGTGACTAACTTTCATGGTTAAGAAGTACAAAATCGGCCAAGATGGGGGGTCACTGGTGAGGACCCAAAGGTGCCCTACAAGCTATGGTGAACAGAAGAACCTCAGACACAAAATTGATGATGTATAAATGAACATAGAGAGTTAGGGAAGCTTACAAAGTTGCCAATTTGGCCACAGGTGCGGAAGGATAAGGCATGCAAAGTGTTCATCGGAGATGGAAACTGAATCCGTAAGCATGACTCTGGGAGAAAATGAGAAAATTGGAACAAGAGATGAAAATGATGACCCTTGGTGGTTGATTTTGATCCCTTATATATATGTTCTAAGGGCATAAGAGTGCCCTATGAAATTGGGGTAGTGGTGGGAGTCCATGCCCTAATGGGCATTTCCTTGATAAGATAGGAAGTCCCACCAAAGTTGGGATCCCAAGGTTCAGGTGGCGATGAGGATTGCAATGGTGAGAATTATTTGGGATAAGGGACTCTGTAAGGAGTGATCGGGATAAAAGAAGATCGTTGCCAATGGTGAGTCTAAGAGGGACTAGACTCTAGGTGGGAGGGATGACCCCTGTGACCCACGGACTTGAGGTGCGACCCAGATCATCCGCGTGACAGTCCTAATAAAACTAAGACTTTAGGTTATGTTATCAAATCAACTTATATTTGTTTAAAAATTATATAAAACTTTCTAAATTCATTAGAGGGGTCAAATAAGGTCCAATTGACCTTAAATTTTGATCATAGTTGGATTAATGAGTCCATAATACATCTATCTAGTTATATACAAGTTTTGATAACCTTTTATCCATCAATCTCATAAAGGTCATTATCTTAATGTATAAGAATTAAGAGGAAATATATTTCCTTAGTGAGTTCTATTTTGAATCAAAATTATAGGTATGATGGAAAATATCCTTATGTTTGGGTAACTTGCATCAATGATTGGGATTTTGAAAAGAAAAGTTGAAAATTTGCACTAAGGACCCTAAACTTACTTTATTTACATATTTGGGATGTTAGAGTAATACCTTCGAATCATGGTATAATTGGTAAACATAGCTAAAATACAATAAAGTTAAGTTAACTTTGTATTAAGTGGGAAAATTAAGGGTAAAATAAGGCATAAAATATAAAAAAAATTGGATGTTATCAATATTATTCGCTCCCTTAAGTTATTAACTAACCTAATCCTATTGTATAACAAAATTAGCAATAGATAGTCATATATATTACAAATATGCAGTTCTTAGCATATCTAATGTTATTTAACTCTATCTACTCTATGTCTTATAACATTTCAAAATGCAAACAAGAGGCATACCTATCAGACGCTGGTCCTCTAGATTGGTTAATTTGATTGGAGTCTGATTATGATCAGTCATTCATTGCTGTATGCCCTAATATCATTGGACATTAACCTAGCCCCAACTTCTCCTTGAGGAACAAATTATCAAGCCTCAAGGGTTGTGAAATTATCATTGCAAGATTGGTGTTATGGATCCAACCACAAAGATGATGATCAATGGAAGGGTTATCTCTCCTTCCTTTGGCTTCTAACATTCCCCTTGCAAGGAATTATTGTGGTGATAGTGTAGTCTATAGCAACGACCGATGGGTTCAGATGTTTAGTTATAATCTTGAGGGAACTAACAATCGATGGTGGCTTCTACATTGCAGGTAGACAAGGTTGTTGAGGCTTGGGTTGGAAGGATGATGTCGAAGGGCATAATGAGGTCAACAATGGGGGAGGAAGATGATGCCTAGGTGGGAGTCATCAGTGGTTGTAGGCTTGGGGTGAAGACACAATGTACTATAGTTGCATTATGGATGAGACAGAATGTTGAGGCATTTGGGTCAAGGTTGAAGATGATGATGATGTTTTTGTTACTCGTTGTTGATGTCTCATGTAGGAGTATTTATAGAGGTGCAACCTATATCAGGATTCTTGGTTCTATCATCAATTAGGATAGTGGTGGGTTGGGGACAAAGAAACCAAGTTCCCTGGTGAGGTTAACTCGTTAGAGATGGGGGTGGATGACCATATTTTTGAGTTGTATGCCTCATAGAGGCACTGAGAGAAGTTGAGATAGTGCCAATTGTAGTCAAGTGGTATTGGCATATAGGGTGCGTAAGAAAGGAGAAGGAATACGTTTCTTGGGCTCCTTCATGGACACTGACACTGGTGGAAACCACTGGGCAGCTATATTGCCCTACTTCTAGGTCTTTATCTCCATAAAGGGAGAGGGAAGGGTAGCCATATATTTAGGTTTCTTGTTGGTTGTCTGGTAAATGTCTTCCCCATATTTCGATGGGCTTACTTTCTTAAATAGGCCAGGGGTTTTATCTACAGTTTCCGAATCATCCACCTAACCAGGAAAAGGATGAGGGGTGGCATCATAGGAAACTAAAACTAGATTTATAGTCTAGTCCGCTTTTGTTTTCATTACTGGGTATTGAAAAAGGTCATAATAGATCTCCCTTTCTCTCCATCTGTCTACCAAGTTTTAGTCTATTGTAGTCATTGGGGCGGTCATATAATCTAAGCTGAATTAGGCCATTAGAATAAGAGGGAGAATGATCCCCTTTTCGTTGGTTACTACATGTATAGTGTAGGAAGGAGAAGGATGGGATTATCCCTGGTCAATTTTCTAAGATAATCCTAATGAATAATTTATCTCATAAATTTTCATATCATATAAACAAAATGCCATTTCAATTGAGAATTTAACAATGTGTCCAAGTCATTCCAAATACATTTTAAAATAATAAAATATGTAATTATAGTCTTGGTTGGTTTTTTACTTTGAGGGAGGAACTAAATCTTTCATAAACATTGGGAAAGGTGTTGGTGTGTATGCCCATAGAGCCAATCATGTGATGAATGTAATGGCATATCTTGTAAACAATTTGATTAATAATAAAGGCAATATTCCAGTTTGTTTTGTTTCATCCAGTTATGATATAATGATGTCACATAATAAATGTCGAAAGAATGATATTACTCAATGACGTATGTCTTCAGTTTGGGGACCTAAACAATGAGATCAAAAGGATGTTAAGAGTATATACATTTTTTATGTCCCTAGGCGGATGTAATTAGGGAAGGTTGATAGACAACAATAACATATAAGATTAGAGTGTGTGTTGGTTGATGAAAAAATCTCATTAGTGATGATATGTTATATTAAACCAAGCACATAGATACTTGTTAAAGAACAACATATTAGACAGACCCACCTTGAGAGTGATACATGAAAACCATGATTGGTAGTCATATCATCTCTCATAGTGATGGTCATGATTGTAGTTCTTAGACCTGAAATCACCAAACTCATTGCATGTTGTTCATCGTACTTTGACATCATCCACTATTACCTTGAATAGGTGTTACCATAAAGATGGTGATTGGGTACATTGTGACACATGGTGATGACTGTGAGTGATGTATAAGGGATTTGTCCCTCCTATCGGAGTTTGATATCCTGGTCACTTGATAACCAAGACTGAGAAATTCATGGCCATGCTCATCTGAGTCAATATGTGATTTTGAGCTTACATATATCTCAGACAGTCTTCTCTAGTTCAAGGAACATAGGTTGAAGGTTGAAGAGATGATGATTCCATGCATCGAGTCTAATCTCGATATTAGTGATAAAGGAACAATATGATCAATGCAACTCCAATCACAAATTATAGGTTGAAGTTGCTCTCCGAGTTTCTAATTACTTGGGTAGAGATGATGTTTTGCTAGATACCACTCATTGCCTTTGATGTCAAAAAGTAGTTATGGACATTCACTACTAATGTATCTTGGAACCTATAGGGTCACACACATAAGATACACCTAGAATAGGAGTTTATTCATGAATGATGTTTAAACTTGATTGCTAAAGAGTTTAGGTATTCAATCTAAACAACAATAACTAAAATTTGACTAACTAGACTATGAACTGATTGATTCAAGTGTCAGGTAAATTTGAACTAAGATTGGAAATCAAGACTCTAAAATGACCGGTTTAGCAGATGAACGGATTGTCTCTAGATGTCTGAAATGAACTAGTTCAGGTTGTGAACCAACTGTCTGGTTAATCAATGCAGTTGGATTAAGGATTGATGCTAACGTCATGTTGTGAATTAGTATGATATTAATTTCCGATACAATTGCAATTGGTAAACATAGTGAAATGACAAGTTCAAGAGTAGAACCGATTGGGTCACATGTGAGTTCATAGGTTTTGGAAAATTCATCAGATTCCTCCCCTTCAACTCCTGCTCAAACTAGAACTCTTGACCCTGACCCTCCTATAAATAGAGCGGTAGTCGAGGCTTTCTTGAGATAACAAAAATAAGCTCTAATAACTTTTGTCTTCTAAAAGTTGTGGTAACATGAGAAATCAAGCAAGTTCTACCCATCAAAGGGAGGAACATCAAAGGAGAGACAATTGGGAGAGAAAGTCGGTACTAGATCACTGATTAGAAGGGACAACTCCTTCTTTTCTATTCTTCTATAATGACATGAGTTCCTAGTGGTCTGTGTGGACTACTACAAAGGTGAGGAAACTTTTTCCACCTGCTAAGAGGGTGAATTCAACCGCCGTCCATCGTGATTAACTAAGAGGCCATTGCTGACACCGTCCAGGTGCAACTTGAAAAAGATGCATGTTGCAACAAGGGATAGTCCCTAGACTAGCTCTGGGACTAGGTATAAACCTTTCAACCCTCTTTTAATTACATCATTGTTGATGTGATGCACTGATCAAAGGGGAATATGGTAGTAAAATTTTTGTTTTCTCTGCCACATCTGATGTCATATTTCCCTATAGTGGTATTAGGTACACGCCATTTTACTATGCTTTGGGATTTAATCGATATGATTAGATTTATGGTTTATGATTCACTGCACATGATGTGAATATAGAAAATGATTAATGTGCATATTTGATTAAATACAACATAGGATCCCAACTTTTATATATATACATATATACATAAATATATATATGTATATATACATATATAAGACATGTATTTAATACCCTTGCGGATAGATACCCGCCCCCTATTTCAGTAACTTTTTTGGAGTTTCTTACTTTTGACATATAGAGGGTTACTTTACCTTACAAACTGTTACTTTTCATGTATAGATAGTTACATTTACAACAACAAATTCGAAAATACAATTATATATATATATATAGTGGTAGTGATCCAGTGAAAACATCCTACGGTGAGAGCATGAGAGGCATTTGAATAAGTACATATTGGGAGCTGTTTTTAAAAATCCAACCGTATTTATGGAAAAAGTATCATTTCATTTACCTTCTCACAAAAAAAATACAATCATACATTATTTACATGGCCATATGTACAATATACACTTTTTACATCCAACGGTGAGCCTAAAATTCAATATAGAGCGTCAAAAAGTATTTTATTGTTGTGAATGATCTACAAATTGGTTGGTGATAAAACTTTGCAGGAAGGTAAATATTAATATATACTTGTAATCTATATAGTTGGATTATGAAAAATTGATCTATGTGGAGAGTTATTCAAATGCCTCTCATGCTCTCACAAGATATGTTTCTCATTGGATCGCTTCCCTTTATATATATATATCCCAAATTTACTTTTTAGTTGTATATTTACTATTTTATCAACATAGTTACTTTTTTTTTGACAGAGTTACTTTTCTGGCCAAATAGTTACTTTTTTGGCTGACATGTAGAGAATTCTAGACTACCTACATGGGCATTGAATGAACGCCCATATATACATATACATATACATACATATATATATATAAATGTATATATATGTATGTATATATATATGTATATGTATATATATGTATATGTATATATATGCAATTTACTCGAGATGGTGGATTTTAGCATGGTTATGGACAAAAACCCCTAGACCTTTGCGCTTGGTTGGATGGTTGTTTGTTCCTACTTATATCTTGCTTTGCATACCGATCTTCTATCTTCTCCTACAAATGTAAAAGTATTAATTATTTCCTTCCTATGCTCCCCAAAATATAAATCAAGGTTTCACTATTACCATGTAATATGTTAAATAGAATGAGGATTGTTTTAATTGTTGTTATGGGAAAGAAGGCATTTTGCACCAGACGAACCACCTATATCATAAGACGAACTAATCAGAAGGAGGAATGAGGAGGATAAATGATAGGAGGAGTCGAATCGATCAGTTGGTGGCACAACAAGCAACGAGTGGTGCCCAGATGTTGCTTGGATTGGAGACCAGATGATCGATATGAGAAACCAGCCTACTGACCAGGCGGCCAACTGATCGGTTCAAGAGTTGAACTGATCAACCCAAACAGGTTCCAACATAGATCTTCATCAACATCAGGTTGTTACATATGATTTGGATCTTAGGTGGTAGTACTTCCTGGTGACTCTAAGGAATTACAGTAGTATGGAAAAAATCACTTGTGTTGTAATTGCATGTTTTGTTTGTGGGTCATAGCATGTATATGATACATACAATAAATATGTGGTGATTGGATATGTATATGTATTTATATAAAATCCCTCAATCAAACATATCAAGTCTTAGATGTTTTCCATAAGCAACACACATGAAAAGCTTGATCGACTATGCATGGGCATGGCAAGCATTGTGCATTGTCCATCTCATGGAAGTGTGATGATAGTCAGGTGGGTCTGCCAAGCAAGGTGCATTTCTATCATGTTAGTTTTTGGATCAGATTTAACCAGGTGATCTTAATGAGATTAATTACCTAGAAGAATGCAGATGACTATACAAAGAGTTGTGCATACCGTCTATCTAAGAATTGCATAACATGCAATTGTCAAAAGTTTTCTACCTTAATGATTTATTATGGACTTTGGCGTTGTTCGAGTAATAACTCAGTTGTTTTGGGTCTTTGCTCACTAGAAGGTTGTATGCTAAAATCTTCCAAATTGATATGCGAGGGATATAAATTTAAACAAAATAGTGGGAGTGATAATTAATTAAAAGCCTAATTTAACATCATTAATTTTTATTTTAGTCAAATCAAGTCAAAAGTGTTTTAAAAATTTGCAAAATTTTTAAAAGCCTAATTTAACATCATTAATTTTTATTTTAGTCAAATCAAGTCAAAATATGGATTGCAATAATGACGAGAGGGAGAGGGAGAGGGAGAGGGAGAGGCGGAAGGGGTGGTGGTGGTGTCCGTAACCCTAGCGGGAGGGATGGAAAGGGAAAGGCTCCGGCCACAGAGTCGCCTTTGGCGACTTCTCCGATCAACCAACAAGGGGCTGATGGAGATGGAGGCAGGTCGACCTCGACACACCCTGATTGCGCTAGTATGGCTATACCACGGGAGAAGGAGGCGTCGGCATCCATTCAAAATCCACCCACGGAAGCTTCTCAGGCCCTTTCCCCTTCCTCTTCTCTAGTCGCAGACTGGCTGCAGAGTAGCCGAGCGGACGGAACACTGGATGAGATTGCGGCACTTGAATTTGTCAAACCATCGATCAAAGACGGGGAGCCGTGTGCATCAATCTCGAGTTCGGACTTCCCAGAACCAGATTGGGAAGATCACCTATCTATCTGCTTCATCGGGAGAAAACCTTACAAAGGTCAACTCGAGGGCTGGATCAGGCGGTGCTGGCGTCCAAGTGGCCCTATCGCTACAATTGCAGAGGAGACCGAAGGGTTCATCATCAGAGTCCAGGGCCATAGCGAAAGGGATCGCATCCTCGATGAAGGCCCTTGGTTCATGGATGGTTCCCTGTTGGTTGTTAACGCCTGGAAGTCGGGGGCTCCTCTACAACCAATCTCTCTTCAGACGGCACCTGTGTGGATAAGACTCGGGAATGCAGGGGTCCCTTGGACTCGCCAACGCATCGCGTGTGTCGCCAGTACGGTGGGTCGGCCGCTTGACTTCTCCGACCACTCCATCACAGCTGGATGCCTAGGTGACGCAACTACCTATGTTCAAGTCAGTTGCAGCTCCAAAATGCCAAGGACTGTGAAGGTGGAGGTGGATGGGGTTGTCAAGCAACTGAAGGTGGATATAGTGGCGAAGCCTCTGGTCTGTCCTACTTGCAAGCAGTTCGGTCATCGGGCGTCCTCTTGTCCAATGAAGGCTAGGAAGGCTGCCTTGAAGGCTGATCTCCAGTTCAGATTTGGTAAATCAGGAGGTGTTCGGCGAAATGTTGAAGTCAGACCTGCTAAGGTAGTGATTGAACAGGATGTAGTCCAAGATGGTATCTCCGGTCCCACTCAGGAAGAGGAGGGTCTACGTGATTCCATAGCACAGCAGATTGTTGATTTAGTTGTTTCCTCCTCTGTTTCTCATCAAACTCAGTCGAAGGGAGACCAAGCTCTTTTGGTGGAACCTGACATGTTTGGGTCTTCTCCAGAGAGTTATAATGGCACCTTAAATCTCGATTGGGAACTTGAAGTGAATAGGCAGAGAAGGGAGGACTCTGGTTCTGAATCTTGGAAGATAAACAAGATCTGGGAGAATGCGGGCTTTTCGGTTGAGTATTCTAATACTAAGGCAAAGCTTTTCACGGAAGAGGAGTGCTCCAGGGAGGACTCTACATCAGAAACTGAAGTGGAGCTGTGGGAGCATGAGCCCCCGGATGTTAGATTATGTAAGTCTAATAGAAGGAAGAAATCTCCAAGGAAGAAAAAGAAGGGGGGTTAATCCTCGATTTCTTCTTGAGATTATGGCTTTTTCAGTTGAATCTTCTCGTGGAGTCATCTAGTATCTGATATGGTGCTCGTTGTCTGCTTCCTTCTTTCTTGTTCCTCGACCCACTACTTTCAGTGATGGATTTTGATGCTATGTGTGCGAGAGGTGCAAGATGTAGGGTTGTGGTTACTGACTGCTATGTTTGGATGTCTATGGTGTGCTCTATAGGATGATGGCAGCTAGATTGGAGTTCTGTTATTCTGCAGATGGTTGAGTTAGATTGTTCTTCTATTAAGTGCAGTCTAAACAATAGTTTCAGTGTGGATATGAATTCTCTACGCTTGCTGGAGTTTTGTTTCTTTGATGTTGTCATGACCAGGCAGGGATTATATTTCATTGTAGTTCTAAGCTCGAGACACAAAGGCAGCTGGGAGTTCGTTTGCTTACTGTGTCTGCACACATTATGAGGAGGCTTCATGGATAGTGCAGCTCCTCAGTCTGGCTTGCGGCTTTGCTAGTTTTCCCTGGTGTCTTGTGCTTGTTCTCCTTGTTTATTTTTTCCTTTCCTTGTCTCCTAGGATTTTTTGTAATGGTCTATATGTCTAGACCATAGATTTTCTTTCTTGTAATCCTCTGGATTAAGAGGTGCTCCTTGTGTATCTAAAGTTTGGTTTCATATTATAGTAACACGCTTTCTCGACCAAAAAAAAAATTGCAAAATTTTCTTGTAGAAAGAAATGGCAAACAACTCATCATTGTGAACTGTCCTTAAGAGGACAAACATAATAAAACAAATTTTCATGAATGGTTTTGGACATTGTGAAGGGTTCTCAATGATGAGCACAAGCTCTATGTCCTATATACACCAGTACTTGAAGAACCTACTCCTGATGTGCCTACGGAAGAGGTTGATGCTTATTGGAAGCATACAACAATGATTTAGATATTAAACATTGTAAGCTATGTTGCATGAACTATGAGTTACATGAGTAGTGTGAAGACATGGATATTCTTGAGATAGTGACACATCATAAAAACATGAACCATAATCATTCAAAGAAAGAAAGGTACAATGTCTCAAAGATGCTCTCTGAGTGCAAAACAATAGAAGGAGATCTAGTAGAGACACATGTGCTCATTATGATTGGACATGTGGAACCTCCATAGAAACTATGATTCCCTTTGCGCTAATAGTTGGTCACAAATATGATTCTACAATCATTGCCTGAATCATATAGCCAATTTATCGAGTATTATTATTTAAATAACATGGCTAGACTGCTGTCAGAATTTTTTTGCATGTTCATAAATGTTGAAGCATGAATGGAAAAGGACAAATCTATGATGGTGATAAGTACAGTGGAGTCTGAGGATGAAAGCAAAGCCAAGAAGAGTTCTAAGGATAATCAGAAATCTAAGTCTTCAACACTCAAGATAAGGAGAAAGAAAAGTGCAAGAGGAATCTGTCCTTTTTTCTTAAATGTATTTAGGAAAATGAAGCTAGGGATAGAGATCTCCACTTCAGGTATATACGTTGTTTAGATAAATCTATATACTTGTTCATCGTGGGTTCTAGATACCAAATATGGATCTCACACATGCTCAAATATGCATAATTTGAAAAGAAGTAAGCCTTTAAGAAAGGGTAAGGTTGAGTTGCGCTTTGCAAATGAAGCAAGAGTTGCTTCCACTACAGTTGGAACCTTTAATTTATCTCTACCCGTGAGGCTTGTAATATAGGTAATGAACTACTATTTTGTACCTTCCATAAATAGAAACATTATTTCTGTATCTTGTATAAACAAGGATGGATATGGATTTCCTATACATAATGGTCAATGTTCTATTTCAAAATATGAGAAATTTTATGGCAGTGCCTCAATGTCTTATGGTCTTTATTTTCTAGATCTATAGACAAATGTTTATAATGTAAATACCAAAAGAATAAAACTTGATAAATCAAACAAAACATATCTTTGACATTGGCGTCTAGGGCACACCAATGAGAATCGAATATCATAAAGATGGTTATCTAGACTCTTTTGATTTCAAATCCATAGAGACATGAGAATCATGTTTGTTGGGCAAGATGACTAAGACTCCCTTCACTGGTAACAGTGAGAGGGCTAGTGATTAATTAGAACTCACACATATTGATGTATGTAGCCCTCAAATGCTAGAGGTGGTTATCAGTACTTCTTTACCTTTACTGATGACTTCAGTGGGTATGGTTATGTTTACTTGATGAAACATAAGTTACAAACTCTTGAAAAGTTAAAGGATTACATGAATGAAGTTCATAAAAAACATGGTAAAAGTATTAATGCACTTCATTCTAATTTAGGTGGACAATACTTCAGTCAAGAGTTTGAGGACCTTCAACAAGCCCGTGGTATCGTATCACAATGGACTCCACCTAGAACACCACACAATAATGGTGTACCAGAAAGAACGAATCACACATCACTAGATGTGATGTGATCAATGATGAGTTTTACTGATCTTCCAACTTCCTTCTGGGGTATGCTCTATAAATCTCCAAATTCACACTAAATTGTGTACCATGTAAATTAGTTCACAAGACACCATATGAGATATGGTGTGGGAAGCGTCCCAATGTGTCTTTGATGAGGATTTGGGCTTGTGAAGCTTATGTGAGAAAGTAGTTTCCCGAAAATCTTGGACCCAAATTAGATAAATGCTATTTTATTGGATATCCTAGGGAAATCAAAGGATACTACTTTTATACTCCATCTGATAACAAAATGTTTGTTTCCAAGGATGTTGTACTCCTAGAAAATGAATTCATTTACAAAGGAATTAGTGGGAGGAGAGTAGAACTCGATGATGTTTGAGACCAACAAGAAAGCATAGAACCTTTAGAGGTATAAGAGGAACATAGAGAGTTACTAATTATTGTGGAATCTCAAATTCTTCATGTAATACAGGCTCACAGATCTAGTAGGAATCACCTTGAGCCAGACATATTTTGTTATCTAGTAACTCAAGAAGGCAATGAGTCAGTCATTGATGATGAGCCAACTACCTACCTAGAGGCTATTAAGGGTCCAAAGTCTGATAATTGGCTTGAGGCTATGAAATCTGATATGGAATCCATGTAAACCAACAAGATAAGGACCATGGTGGATCCACCAGAAGGGGTAAAGCCCAAAGGGTGCAAGTGGGTCTTCAAAAGAAGACTGACATGGATGGTAATGTACAAACTTACAAAGGTCGATTGGTTGCAAAGGATATCGAACAAGTTCAAAGTGTTGACTATGAAAAACCTTTTCTCCAATTCCCATGGTTAAGTCTATGAGGATCTTACCTCCCGTTGCATCTTATCATGACTATTAGATTTGGCAGATGGATGTTAAAACCACATTCCTTAAAGGGAATCTTCTTGAGGATGTGGACATGAGACAATCTCAGGGTGTTATAAATCCATAGGATGCAAATAAAGTTTGCAAGATATAAAGGTCAATCTATGGGTTGAATCAAGCATCTCAGAGCTGGAATCTTTGATTTGTTGAAATAATCAAAGAGTTTGGCTTTAGTCAAAATGAAGATGAACCTTATGTTTACAAGTAGGTTAGTAAGAGTGTGATTCTATTCCTAATATTTTATGTGGATGTCATACTATCAATGTGGTATGACATCCCTACTTTATATATGGTAAAGTCCTAGATAGGAAATACATTCTCTATGAAAGACTTAGGTGAAGCATCCTATATTCTAGGAATAAAGATCTATAGAGATAGATCTAGAAGGCTTATTGGCCTAAGAAAGAGCACATACATTGATAAAGTATTAAAGAGGTTCAATAAGGAGAACTTGAAGAGAGGAAACCTACCAATGCCTCATGTGTTAGTATCTCTGGAGCTCAATGTCCAACTTCTTGTGAAGAAAAGGAAGGCATGAGTAAGATTCCACATTCATCTACAATTGGATCTATCACGTACGCAATGTTATATACTCATCCAGATGTCTCGTATGCCTTGAACATGATGAGAAGATATCAGCCAGTATCTAATGAAGCTCACTAAATTTTTGTGAAGAACAGCCTTAGGTAGTTGAGAATAACTAAGGATTAGTTCCTTGTATATGGTGGTGAGTAAGAGTTGTTACACTGATGCAACCTTCCAAACTGACAAAGAAGACTATAGATCGCAATCTAGATTTTTGTTTTTCCTAAATACTGGAGTTGTAAGATGAAGAGTTACAAGCAATAGATAATTGTTGTTTCTACAACTGAAGTCAAGTATATTGTTGCATCCAATGCAGCAAAGGAGTCTATTTGTATCAAGAAGTTCATTTATGAACTTGGGGTGGTTCTAAACATCAACGATGTGATTGAGCTATATTGTGAAAACAATGGACTATTGCACAAGATAAGGAACCTAGATCGCATCAGCATTCAAAGCACATACAATAGTGGTTCCATCTCATATGAGAAATCTTTCAACAAGGAGATGTGAAAAATTGTAGAGTACCAATTGAGAGAAATGTGGATGATCCCTTCAGAAAAGCACTTTTGTAGTAGAAGCATGAAGGTCATGTTAGATCACTTGGGATTAAGTTCATG
This sequence comes from Alisma plantago-aquatica, assembly GCA_963693085.1. Taxonomy (NCBI): domain Eukaryota; kingdom Viridiplantae; phylum Streptophyta; class Magnoliopsida; order Alismatales; family Alismataceae; genus Alisma; species Alisma plantago-aquatica. The sequence goes on from OY856409.1 coordinate 1,823,908,753, forward strand.
GGTGATTGGCTCTAAGTACAAGAGGGAGTCTGTTGGTATGTATGCCTAGAGATCCAATCATATGATGATTATAATGACATATCTTGTAAACAATTTGGTTAATAATAAATGCAATCTTCCAATTCATTCCATTTCATTCAATTATGAGATAATAAAGATACATAATAAATGTCTCAAGAATGATATTACTCAATGACATATGTCTTTAGGTTGAGGACAAGAATAATGAGATCATTTGGATGTTAAGAGTATATACCTTCTTGTTATGTCCCTAGTCAGATGTTATTGTGAAAGGTGGATAGACAAAAAGAAAACATATGACTAGAGTGTGTGTTGATTGATGAAAGAATCTCATTAGTCATGATGTGTGATATCAAACCAAACACATAATACTTGTTAGAGAATAGTGTATCAAACATAACTGTCTTGAGTGTGATACATGGGAATCATGATTGGTAGTCATAATCATCTAACATAGTGATGGTGGTGATTGTAGTTCTTAGACCTAAAATCACTACACTCATCAAATGTTATTCAATGTTCTTTGATATCATCCTCAGTGACCCTGAATAAGGGTTACCATAAAGATGGTGATCGAGTGCATTGTGAAACATAGGGATGACTGTGAGTGATGTAGATGGGACTTGATATGTTTGATATCTTGGTGACTTGATAAATGAGACTGAGAAATACATGGCCATGATCATGTGAGCCAATATGTGATATTGAGCTTACATGTATCGCTGAATATCTTCTCTATTTCAAGGAACATTTATTGAATGTTGAAGAGGATGATGATTACATGTGTCAAGTTCAATCTGGATATCAATGACAAAGGAACCATACGATCAATGCAACACCAATTACAAATTGTAGGCTGAAGTTGTTCTTCAAGTTTCTAATTACTTAGGTAGAAATGATGTCTTGCTAGATACCACTCATTGCTTACAATGTCATAAATCAATCATGGACATTCATTACCAACATATCATGGAACGTATAGGCTCACACACATAGGATACACCTAGAATAGGAGTTTATTCATGAATGAAGTTTAAACTTGATTACTAAGGAGTTTAGGTATTCAATTTAAACAACAATAACTTAAAGTTGAGTGATAGGACTTTGAACCATCCGGTTCAAGTGTTGAACTGATTGACTCAAGTGTCATATCAATTTGAACCAAGACTACAACTAGGACTCTGAAATGACTGGATCAACAACTCAACCGATTGGCTCAGATGTCTGAACTGACCAGTTCATTTTGCGAATGGACCATTTGGTTGATCAATTCCATTGGATCAAATATTGATGTCAACATCATGTTGTGCATTAATCAAGTATTAATTGTCAATAAAATTGTGATTGGGAAACATAGTGAAATTACTAGTTCATAAGTTGAACATATCGGCTCACATGTGAACTGACCAGTTTAGTCGTGGACCAAATGGTTCAACATTTGCAGATTATAGAAAAATTCATGAAATTATGTCCCTTGAACTCTGGCTCAAATTGGAACTCCAGACCCTAACCCTCCTATAAATAGAGGGGTAGTCTAGGTAGTCTAGAGATACAACGATAAGCTCTGACAATTGTTGACTCCCACAGTTGTGTTAACGTGAGAACCCTAGCAAGTTTTACCAGTTAAAGGGAGGAAAAGCAAGAGAGAGGCAATTGGGAGAGCAAGTTGGCACTAGAACGCTAACTAGAAGGGACAACTCCTTCTTGTTCATTCATCTAGAATGACAGGAGTTCCTGGCAGTCCATGTGGACTACTACAGATGCGAGGAGGAATTTTCCACCCTCTAAGAGGATGAAGTCAACCACCATCTATAATGATCAACTAAGAGGTCATTGTTGACGTCATCCAGGTGCAACTTGAATAAGACATACGCTACAATAAGGGATAGTCATTGGACTTGCTTCAAGATCAGATATAAATCTTGCAACCCTCTTTCCATTACATAGTTTTTGACATGACCTATGGTTCAAAAGGGAATATAGCAGTTAAATTTTGTTTCCATTTTCATACATGATGCCATATTTCCCTACAATAGATTGACGAGAGTAATGTATATGTGGTTTATGATGCAAGATATCATTGGGTGCCATTAATTAGATTCATTTCTAGATTGTATATCTCTTAATTTATAAACCCTATCCTCCTAAATTTAACCATAAGTCTAACTTTTATTAAACTACATTATAAAAATACCAGCTCCTATACTTATACTCTCTATATTTGTCTATTTGGGTGAACACCACAATACAACTAAGAATGTATACCTTTTAGTAAAATTAATATTTTTCATTGATTCCATGCCATTAGTATTTAAATCAAGGGTAGTCCATCAATGTGAGACTAAATCAAGATATCCAAGAATAAATAATACAAATTGACATCAAAATGTTTAATGAAGTAGAATTGAGGGACAAATTTGTCATTATCTCTTAAACAAGGAGAATAACTACAATGAAACAAAGAGAATTGAATTGGTGACTGACTCATGCCAAATACCATGACAATTACATCAAAGTAAATGAATAATAATTGGAATGAACAATAACAATATTTATAATTTCAAGTTAAGGGAGATTATAAGTTATAGATCAAATTAGGTTTAGCACCCAATTTTCAATAGGTTCCATAATAAACTTATTTAATCATGTGATTAGAATATTCTTAAAAAGTTATCCCTTGGGATTGACTCTAATATATAATATATTTTGTAAGGATGGTCTAGAAAAAACAAAACTAGGACTTTTACTCTTAGTATATTTGATATACAAGGAGTTCACATCATATTTTGGTGTCATCGTGGGAGACTGAATAATGACTGGTCACTTTGATTTAGTTAGTATGCATTTTCCTTATTATAATTAATGTCATTGTGTGTATTTCAACTTAAAGTTCATCTTCATTTAATTAATTTAGTCGGGATTTGTTAGCATCATTATTTTTAGAATTGTTTTCATTGCATGTCTTTTAATAAATTCTTCTTCATTTATTTGAATTTTGGTAATTGATGTGTCTCACATAAAGTCACTAGTGCATCTGTGATATTTAATTCTATAGTATATATCATCCACTGATGGACAACACATACTAAACACATATTTGTGAATATGGGGCCAAAGTGAATGAGGAAGAAACTCAACACATACTACAATCTACATCGATAAAATAATGAGAAATATCAAGAATATAGGATAGAGTTGATTTATAACTAGAGATATGAGGGGTGAAGGAAGAAAATTGATAGATAGATCTTAGGGATTTCTTAATTATATGTCCACAATTGGGTCATATCCCAACAATTACAACCTAACATTTGAAATCAAGATAGAATGGGTGTAGATGATGTAGAAAAACTTTGTAGAAGGGTCAAAGATGATGTGCATGACCACATGAAGTGGTTTATAGACCTATGTGGTATGAGAACAAGGTCAGATTATTGGTTGATTTTATCATGTTATGGGTCTTCTTCTATTCTCTCCATAATAAAGCCAAGGTTATGTTCAACTTTTTGAAGTTGAAAAGAATCACTACCTAGGAACATCTCCAAAATAAATTCCAAGAGAAGTTTTGTTTACCTCTATCACTCATTAAATCATAGGGGTAATTAATCAGTTCATCTAGGATCCAACTCAAACATTTAATGAGACCTAGGAGAGGTATATCGAGCTACTTCAAAATTATGGTGTTTCCTTAGTGACATTGGTTTAAAAATTTTACATGGTAGTTGATGATGATATTGAGAAATTCTTGGATGATTCTTCAAGTGGGAATTTCATGCGATAAATTTTTAGTGATGCCTAGATGGTATTAGGTTTTGGGGATAGAGAATTAAGAAAATTGGGTCAACCATGAACAAATACGTGTCTTAAACTTTTTCATGGTAGAGGGTAGATTAGAAGTGAAAATGATCGATGTATCCTTCAAAATATTGCACTAAATAAACTACATCCTAGTTTCATGTGTCATCCATCCTTTCTTAGTACAAAATGACCATCATGGAGGTATACATCGATGATTTCTCCATATATGGTGACTCATGTGAGTCATGCTTGCATCACCTATCACTTCCTATTGGACGCTATGAAGAAGCACATTTGGTGCTCAAGTGTGAGAAATGACACTTTAAGGTGAAGGAGGGTATAATTCTAGGACACCTTGTCAGCTCCATGGTCATTAAAGTTGACAAGTCAAATAATGAAGTAATAACCAAGTTGGTGCCCCCATCTATTATGAAGGAATTTATATTATTTTATAGATATGGTGTATTCTACAAGAGGTCCATCTATGACTTCAACAATATTGCTAAACCTCTCACTAATCTACTTTTGAAGGATGTTAATTTCCTCTTCACTTTTTATTGTATGAAGAGTTATGTCTACCTGATGGTGGTACTACTATATACTTCAGTAACACATGCTCTTGATTGTCACTATCTTTTGAAATTATGTGTGATGCTAGTGATTACACCGTCAACATAGTTTTAGGGAAGCATGTAGACAAGAAACACCATTTAATGTGCTATATAATTAATACACAAGATGACACATAGAGAACTATGCCACTACAAAGATGGAGCTTCTAGCCAATGCTATGTTATTGCCAAATTTCTCTCCTACTTGATTAGTTCACATGTGATTGTATATACAACAACAAATCCATTAAGTACTTGTTCTCTAAGAAATAAGCAAATAACATATTGATTTTATAGCTTCTATTACTGTAGGAATTTTCCCTAGAGACCTAAAGATTGAAAGGGGAATGAGAAGGTGGTCAATCATCATCTTATCATGATATAGATCAAGTACCACAATTAGCTACATATTAATTAAGAGCTCTCAGAATATCATCACTTGAAGGTCGTCATAGTACTCAATGGTTGTTTCACTCTATGGTGTGCAAATTTTGTGAAATTCCTTGATGCATGTGCTCTACTCCCCAATTTCATAGAAAATGTGATATGTAAGTTCATGTCTAATATATGTCACTTTGTTGAAATGAACCTTGTTGATTTATATTGTGCTCATCTGGGCTATATTGTTGATGAATATCATAGGAGGAAGTTCCTCTCATCTTGGAGTAGTGTTATATTTTCCTAAAATGTGGCCACATGAGCACCAATAAGACACCAACAAATTTGATTCAATATAGACTCCTTTGTCCCTCCACATTTTGGTATTTTCATAAATAAGCCAAGTCATGTGATCAGTTTTAAAGAATAATGAATATGTTTAAGACATATGAGATGTGCTTCTAGCTCTAGAAAGAGGCAAAGTTTTTCGAGGTGTGGGGAAGACAACATGCATCTTTTTCCTTCTCATGCAGCTTTACATACATTTTAGTTACATTTTATGTGTCTCCAAATGGGCCAAGTGAATCTCCATCATATGGAGCGATTTGTATCATGTTCAAAGATATAATCTATCCACCATTAGAATCCACCAAACCATCATATCTAATTGAGGATCCCACTTGTTGGAGCACAACATTGAGGGATTTCTCATCAGGCATAGTGTCTTTGACCATGTCGACACTCCCTACCACCGACCAACTAGTGGATTGTTGGAGATTGAATAGACAACTAAAAGAAATATGAGAGAAGATGACTAGCCAAACAAGTAGATTGGGATAATAAGCTAAATTATGTATGATGACATATAGAACAATATAGAAGACTACCTAGGAACAACATTATTTCTAGTATTCTATGAGAAGTATTGTCATCTCCAATAGATCTGGAGCACAAAATTGGTGGGAGATTACACAACTCAACTTAAATTTAAAAGTACCAGAACACAATAGAAATTTGCAATTACAAGATATAGAGGAACCTAGGTTGTCTTCATATGAGAAGTCCCACTTGTACAAAGATCACAAAAAGATGTGACATGATGGCCACTTGAGGAGAAAAGACTTAGAAGTGGGAGATCAAGTCATATTTCCCATTCCCAATTCATGCATTTGACTATTTCCAAGAAAGTTGAGGACAATTCGGTGCATCCTGACATTGTTAAATAGATACTGCCACATGGTGCAATCATTGTCTATAGCAAAAAGACTACAAAGTTCAAGGTAAATGGGAAGAAACTAAATCAGTATATGACTATGGAGAACATGTGACCGACTATCCTTTATGACTATCTTCAACCCTAGATACCAACTGACGTATAAGTATCGGTCCCTCAAAACAAAACAATGATGCTTGTAAGAAGGAAATTTGACCATTATTTTAGTTTAGTTCTTATATTATTATTAGAAAATTTCATATCATTTATTTATATTAGATATACCCTTATATTTTCGAATTTCTATGTTATAGTTTTAGATGTAGATGGAAGACCGAGATGTCACAAAATTGATTTTGCAACTTTATTAGCATCAACCAATCAACTAACATAGATAATGAATTATATCACTCTAATTAGACAATTGAGTCCAAGTCGAATAATAGAAATGACCAGGTCACTCTTTAGTCAACCAACTCACCTATAACACACCCTTCAAGGAGCCAAACCCAATAGATCAAGTACCCTAGCTAGACAATTTGCTCATATCATCACAGTATACTAACATCTTAAGGAAGAAGTTAGAAAATATACTAGTCATCTCATCTATAGATGAGGCGATCCATAAATACCTCTAGAACAACACATAAACCACCTATCCACTTGAATTATCCTCATAGAGATTAGCAAGAGAAATAGTCCAGTCAAATGACTAATGTAGCTAACCAATCGGTTGGTGATCACAATTTACTAACCTTTTAAGGGTGTGTAAGCCGATCATCTCACCATCTATACATACACTCATCTAAACTTTTTGGGAACTACACATGGTAAGTGGGGGAGAGTTTGATTGTTTAATGAAATTGACCCCTAGACACCCCCCTTTGGAGATCATGTTGTGACATCTTATAGTGACCACCAGCATGTCCCTTATTTTTGTCTGATCTATTGATGTTGCAACCTACTTCTTTTATTGGCCTTTCTATCCACATGACATTGTCATTCTTTTCTCCACCTCCCTCTATCCTTCCACCAACCCCAACCCCCACATGATATCCATCAACATCAGGGTGGAGATTGGTGGTTTCTATAGACCAATTTCTTACCCTCCATCTCAAGTTAAGTGTTTTCTCTAGAACGAGCATGTCTTTGTGTTTGAGGTGGAGTGTGGGTGCTATATAATTGATTCCACCACTCATTTTTGTTTTTAAAATTCTTATTTTGACTTTATCATCTCATCACTCCATATCAACATTGTATTTAGTTTAAGAAATCACTTTTTAGCTATCATAATTTTTGATATTGTTAAATTACATCACCTATTTATGTATATTTATTTGTAATTTCCTTCAAAATTCATATTTATTTAATGAGTAAACCCCTTGATAAAAATAAATCCATAATAATTCATCTCTAAAAAAATCACTATCTAGAAATCATCCTATGTACCCTAGGAACTCAAATAGCATCTTGCTAGTAAATGGTAGGTATTTGAGGAACTGAGAGGGGTCAAATACATTATCATTACTATTGTCTAGTGGATAAATCTTATGAAATCACCAAACTTAACCCTATATTTTCACCATTTGATAGTAGGGGTATTAGGACACAAATTATTATTTCGTATGTAAAATCAAGTTTGCACTATGACCATAGCCATGTTCTGCATATCTTCTTTCATCTTCTTACCCTCCACCCACCAAAAAGAGACAAAAATAGTGTCAAACCCTGAGTTTGGGGTGCAACACCCCCTTATACCACACTTTATTCTTCCATACCACTCCCTACATAATGGTAATATACCACCAAAAATGAAAAGAATAATATTTTTTTGTACACAACAAACAAATCTTGTATATCATGTCCAAGGAAAAAGAAGAAAAAAGTAATTTCAACTCAAAATGAAGATAGACTCCCATTTTCATTTCATAACCCCCCTTTCTCTCCTTTTCCCATCTATAGACATAGTGGATGTCTCACTCGATATCCATTATTGTACCTTAGTATGACAGATCGTGTGCATAGTTTTAATTCTAACAAATATTTGAAATTGACAAAACTCTTAGACATGCATGATATTAGTAATAGTAGTAAGGAAGTGACTAATATTAGTGATAGTAGTAAGGAAGTGACTATGTATAGAACAATGAGATAGCTAGGTGTGTTATGTGATCTACATATGTAGGGAAAATTTGGACATATCAATAGGTAGGAAATTAAGCATGATGTTAAGGTGAGGCAATAGAATGAGTTAAGAGTATTCAAATATATTTTTTGTTACTTGGGGATGAGAAATGTTTTAGTTTATAGGTTCTTAATGAAGCATATTCATCTTAGTTTTTGTTGCACTATTATTTTAATGTAGCATTTCCATCAGGAATTTTACTTCAATTTCTTCTTAAATTTAGTCTCTCTAGATTTCTATGATATTTTTTGTTTTCTTTATTTTATTTCTTTAATTGTAGGCATGAATGAAATGTAAGAGAGAGACCCTCATGTATCCCTTAAAAAAAATGAATTTGAAGACAATTTGAGTCCATATGATTCACTCCCCGGCCACTTCATTTCTTGTGATTTCCTACACATCATTACTTCAATTTGAACTATCTATTGAAGCTTCTAGCTAGCCGACTGACACCCTCCGTCATCCTGGATGTACTTAGCAAGATGAGTAGTAGCTCGTTAGTTAGTCATATGACATTTTTAGCCAGTTGTCTAATCTTAATAGGAGAAAACAATAACTTAAAGTACAATGGGAATACAATTGATTGGATTACCAAGTCGATTGCTTGACATTTCTTCCCTAAGAACTCATAGTATGTCTAAACTGATTGATTATATCAAACTATATGATCAAATGACAATTTAATAAAACTTCTTGTTGGTCTCCATACAAATGGATGACCATTGTCACCTGATCAACACTTTGATCAACTAGGATTGAAAGCAACTACCAATTAAGATGCCAAATGACCATGTAGCCTGGAAGTTGCATTCCTATACAATCCACTAGGAAAACAAAAAATAGTTATCTTCCACTTATCCAAGTGGAGAGTGGGCCTGCAAGGCAAGGATACATCAAATGGCACAAAGGATCACTTCCCTTGAGAGAGAAAGAAGATGATGCAGCAAGAGGAGGCATCTCAAAAGTTAGTATTTGATGTTTCTAGCATCTACACTCAGTGTCTACGATACCTGATATGAGGTGCACTACAGCAAAGCAAGAATGTAGCATTTTTCGTTCCATTAACCATGATCCATTCTTTGTCTTCTGCCTTTTATCTGGCCTTTGTAAAGGACAATGAGTAATCTCTTGCAATGAGTTGTAAGGAGTAGCATACCTTTTTATTTAGTTAAATATGATTATGAAAACATTAATTGACTTCACTAGTGTTTTGATATTCCCTTTCACTTTGAAATATTAAAAAAATTATTCTATTATCAAAAAGTATTAATTTGAATTTTAAACTAAACCTTCAAAAGTGTATTACATAATTGGTAATCTAAACACAATGGGGAGGAAATAATCACATTTTACTTAGAAACTCAAATATGAAGTTAAATGAACAATTATGCATATCATAGAGTGATCAAGGAGCTTCCAGCAACCATGAATCTCTAAAGTGGCAATTTATTCTTTGTACTATTGACTAAAATCTTCAAAAATATAAACAGTGAGTTCTTCATGTAATGGGACTTTTATGCCTAAGTAGGTGGATGAGGTATGATATTTGTTAAATCATTTGAGTGAAAATTCTTAGAACCATGATTATGCCACCCGTGTAGATTATTTGAAATTATATCCAACCAAAAAGGGTTTTCCATGCAACTTTCTTACATTGACTACTAATGGAATCTATTCAGTCCTAGAATCAGTCAATTAATGAGTGAAAAAATTATCTCACACTAAATCCATTAGTATACTTCTACAAAGGAATGTGAAATGTGTGACACAACTAAACATTTAGTTTCTATGGCTCTGGTAATGAAACCTACCCCAATAATCCCCATAAATTGAGGAAGAGGGGCAAAGATAATTCCTCACTTTACCAAGACCAACATTTTCTCAACTAGACCACATAAAAAAAACATATATCCCATATCTATATGAAAGTTACACGTAGTCAAAAGGAACACTCCCTAAGGAATTACATTAAGAGAGATACTGGAACTAAATAAATATGAATATTTGGGCAAAAACTAATATGACGCCAAACTATATATATTATTGATAGTGCATTCAACTTCATCTTTTTTGTCTTTTTCATACCCTTTGTCAAGGATATTGTTCTTAACCTCAAACATTGACATAGTTGATCATCAACATATCTCCATGTTGGTATGAGAGCACTATCAAAACTTCACAACATATTCAATAAAATTTACATGATGTTCAATAAATTTGTATTCTATAAATATGAAATAATGAAGTTTAAGTCATTTTAAACCATGATCAGAAATCCTTCTTGGTGAATTGGCACTTTATTATAAGCTAGCTAACCTAAACTAAAAATTTACCCTATCTTTTTCCTGGTGAACATCCACTTCTATAATGACTTCCATTTTCTCTTTGTTATCTAACTTTCTAGGGTTTTGAGAGCATTTATCATCTAAAGCTGGAGAGAGTTTGTACCCAAACACCCTGATGGGATTTGACTAGGGTTTCTATAACATTATATTTTGTGATATACATAGGGCTTTTGAATATAATATGAATGGAAAGAAGACAATTAACCATCCCAAAACCTTAGATAAAAATTGAAATCTAGATTAAGCATTTATTTATAATTAAACCACATACATGTGATGATGCAAGGTAGTATGAGTGGACATTTAAACAAAGAGTTTGATCTGCACAAAAAGTTAAATACAAAAGTATTTCTAACATGTCCATACAATATAAACTAGGGTTTTGGGTTAAGAATGGTTCTCAAGGGTCTCTGATTTGTAAAGACCTGGGACTACATTTAATCACAGGGTTTCCTTACAATAATTCCTACTTTTGGGGAAAACACTAACTAATCAGTTTCAACCCTAACTACTTCATCATCTAAGATGATTAATCATATCACTACTAGAAAGAGAACTCCTATTTTATAAATAATAAGAAGAGAATATTGTTCTAGTATCATTGAAACCATTAGCTAACCCAAAATTAGGGCTTTATATTTAGTCAACTAAAATAAAGCATAGTAATATTTTATGAATTAGATGTTAAACCATGTTCTAAAACTATTTGTATATTCTTCATAGTTTCCTAATTAATTTTACATGTATATTGACTATATTCTATCCAGTGTTAATTCCTATAACTTTAGCATATTAATCTTAAGTGGTTAAACTATAAGCTTACACATTAGCAAATAAGCATGATTATTTGATCCATGTTGACTGTTGGAAACTAGGATCCAAAGACTTAACTGCCCTAGTGCAATATCACATTATGTAACCATGGGCCCGGCTGTAAAATTGCCTTAAGAAATCTTTTCCCAACCATGCATTAAGATACTAAAAGCCCAAAGTCAACTCAATAGTTGACTTTATCTCTCAGCTATCGGGTCTAGTGGACAAGATCCATGTTGGCTCTGACAATCATAGTCTAAGCCAAAAATTCTAAAGGGGGTCCTTGCAATATCCATAATTGGTGAGGTTGGAGCTCTATTTTTTGTCTTTGCTACAAGACTATAGAGGTACCAGAGAAAAAGAAAAAAGAAATTTACCTATCGTATGTGATTCAGAGGGGGGTCAAAGATGTCTACAAAGCCTCAAAAAAACTTCTAAGGTTGCCAATGTAGTCTATAACAACTGGAAGTTGTTGTTCCAACCTCACAGATTATTCTTTGTGCATGCTAAGATCAAGGGAACAATATGGGAGAATACGTAGGCTTCTGGAGATCTGAAATTCTTATGGGATTTTGCTTGTGCTCCCCAATAAAAATGATCCACTCCAAATTGATGCAAGTATTCCACTCCAAGGTCTGAACTTTGGGGAAGAAGATGAACTTTGAGGCGATGAATCATATGGAAGGTATCTCAATTGGGATCAAAAAATGATTTCAGGGGTTCTCATGAAGGCCCATAGGTCTTTTCATAGCTTCCTACACCCTATGAAAATACCTAAGGAACAGAGGTTGGGGGAGATATGGGTATTGATGAACATAGTTCTCTTATTGTTATAAATTCTCATTTTTAATACATATTAGACTTTTAATCACATAATTAGTGTAGTTTTTTCTTCTATTTTCATTATATCAGGTGATGGAGTTCGTTTGTAGCTTATGTCACCTTCAACGTCTACTTTGGTATTCAGGAATACTTGACTCATCCTTCGATCTGTTGGAAATGATGTGGTCATCACTAAGCACATTGTGTCCCACTCCATGAGTCTACCTAGTTTCCCCAACATCAAATATGGTGTACTTCATAGAGAGCATGACATTTCTACCCACATATATGCTTCCCAATTTTTAAACTAATAGATATGATGTACCTTGTTCAAGCATGGTGTTTCCCATCGTAGTGGGATTTGGCCAAGTCAACAAAAAAAATATAGCAAGTGTCAATTCAATGACAGACATGCCACCTCATCAGCAATCACTCAAAATAACCATCAAACAAGTATGATCCACAACACTTGGTAAGTACTAAGAGACACATATGTCTACACCCAAAAATATTATGTCTTCTTGGGTTTATGAAAAAATAGATAATGAGATAGCAGTTTTGAAGGGGGGTCTTTCATTTTATCTCATTCTCACTTTGGATAATGAACACAAAGTGACTCAGAGGGTGATTTAACTCCAAGAGAAGCTTAGAAAAATACCAAGGAATAACAAGGTATGAATTTCCTCCTCCCTTGGTGGAAGAAGCTTCTTTCACATTTCCATGGTAGAGGATTCATCATCTACAACTGTTGCAACTAATTTGTTTATATTTTTTCTTTTGTTTGTCCATTTACACAACATGAAAACTATAGGCAACTCAATTAGCATAGGTTTTTGTGTTAATTCCCTATATATATGGAGTATCTACCTTTGTATTTGGTGCCTTTTTGTCACATATTAGTCATGTGATGAAGTTTTTAGTTTAATTATAATTTTCTTCTTTATGCTCAAATTACTTTTGAATTCTTATGAGAATCTTGACCAAGGTACCCAAATTTATAGATTTTTATACTCAAAAGAGATAGGCATTTAGTGGATATTAATTAGATCTCTAAGAACCAACTACATGAATGAGTAGTGGTTATTGCATTAATATCTCATTGTGCATGAAATTAAAGTTAGTAATTGCTTTCTTTAAAGAGATTTAGAAAAACTATTACTATATGTTTGGTTGTTACTTGGAAGATATCATTCTCATACCTAGTTATATAATAGGTGAAAGTCATTGATCACATCTTAATAATATAGGATAAAGAAGAGAATTACATATGTTTGATAATGTTCATCATATGATTAATTGATGCCATGGCACCAAATATGGCTCTTTGAATAATAATTTTAAACTAGTTTCTTAACTTGCTTAGATAATTTAAATCAAACTCAAATAAACTCTTTTTTTTAATTTAATGATTTCATATATGAATTAAATTAATCATTTTATATGCATTGGCTTCTTGTGGGAACAACATCAAGCTTATACTAATGTTGACTACTTCGATTGGGGGCCTCAATATTGTGTTTCTTAGGTTTATAGTTGACAAATCATGCTTGAGAGAGCATCAATTTTTGGTGTCATTGATGGGGAGACACTTCGATTTCAGTAAATTAAAACTTTGTCCTTTTTAATTAAATGTGTGATTCAACAAGACTAATTTTCTAGACATGTTTAGTTCTTACATTTCCTACAATTGTTTTAGAGATAAAATATTTTTCCCTTTATTAGAAGGAATGATGCATGGTTCACACTTGATTTAGTTGGGACTTAGTCTTCAAGAACCTTAACAACCTTGATGTGGTGTTAACCCACTAGAAATTATGAGAAATAAGAAAGAAACAAAAACATAGAGATACCCGATGAGATTGCAACTATAACCATGACATCTTAAAGAGCATTGCTAGAGGACAGCTCCCCTCATCCTAATAAGGTGTATTGTTCATCAATAGTCGAACCTGATGTAAATTTCATCTATTTCCATTAATAATTCAGTCCAAATTAGCATCATGCAACATAACTAGTTATCAGACTTGGAAAAGAAAACCATATCTTCATGTAGAAACTTGCTATGGCTATGTGGCACTATCAAGATCAATGGGGTGACGAATGATGGTATACATATGTACTTCTTCCCATTCAGTCAATGTTCTAGAGCCAAGTAGTGGATCCATGGCATAGAAAATTATCAATTCAAGCTTGGAGAACCTTGTTGAATTTTCTGCCAATCAAGACTAGTGATATTACATAGTAAGTTTCAAGCTTTGAGAAATAAGTTGGAGAGAAATCCACTGATGCTAAGGAGAGGTATAAGTGATTTGTCAGAGTGTCCAGACCATAATATTCCTGAGTGGACTCAAATAAGTACAAATGGTGGTTCATTAAATGATACCAATTCCGATATTGATAAATTGGATGCAAGATGTTTCATGGCAAAAAAAAAGTGATGGAAGAAAGTTGATTAAATATATGTCTATAACCAATAGGTAGGGGTATACATTATAGAAAAAGTAACCATGATGTGGAATCATTTCTGCACTCAATGTAATACTCAACAACCACACCAAGAAATGCAACACTTTGAGTATCAACTACGTGAAACATGTTATGGATTGTGATTTTTCAATGGTCCTCACTGTTATGTGGACTACAATGCCTTATCATACAACTATAGTGAATAGTAATCAAACTTTTTATGAAGTACTCAAGAAATAATCCCTTCTCAAATTTCTACACCCCAGGGTGTTTAAATCACCCAAACTTCAATCAAAAAGTCAGTAATTAGAAACACCGACACCAATTATGCCAACACAAATGCCAACAACAATAAAATGATTGTTTTGAAAGTATATGATGACTGAAGCTTCAAAATTTATACAAAAGTAAGAAGCATCCATTAAAGTAGTTGAGCACAAAATGGTGAAGCTAGCGCTAGAGATTAGTAAGATTAAAAAATGTAGGAGCTTCCAAAGAAACAATGAAGTAAATCCTCAGGAGTAGGAGAACTCAATAAGTATCAATTATGAACCTAGTTGGCAACAAGAAAGTGAAATATAAGCAAACAATGCAATCAATCCACTGACCATGTTTGATAATCACTTTTCTAAACTTATGAACAACCATAAGTAGAAGGGAAAAAATATTGAA
This sequence comes from Alisma plantago-aquatica, assembly GCA_963693085.1. Classification (NCBI taxonomy): domain Eukaryota; kingdom Viridiplantae; phylum Streptophyta; class Magnoliopsida; order Alismatales; family Alismataceae; genus Alisma; species Alisma plantago-aquatica. The sequence continues at coordinate 1,823,924,077 of OY856409.1, forward strand.
TTAGAAGAGAAGAATATAACCATATATGTGCCACCACATTTTGGAAGCAAGGTTGATAAATAAAACCATCTAATCAATTGATGAGTCTAGAGATAATGAAATAATAACATGAATAGTAGGCCCTATAGCCAAATACACAATTTTCTCTAATTGACTCTCTTGAATAAGAGATGGAAGAGTAAAATAATCTAGATATATTGTTCCTTGGCATTTCATCTAATGAAGAAAATTTACTGAAATCTTAAGACATGATTCTCACACATAATGTAGACACTTCAACTATAATAAAGAGATTTTTGTATGTAACTAAGTTCATCACTTTGTTACCCTCAAACATCAATATTTTCCATGATCAAAGACCCCATATGACTCTTGAAATTAAAAAAATCATGATTTGAATCAATTATGACACTTAAATGTATGAAATCCTAATCTTGACTTAATTCTTTATCATCTTTTCTTATTACTTTATCTAACATCATCAAAACATCCTCAAACATTTTTATTTTCTTAGTACCATGTGCAACCAGTGTTCCAAAATTTTATCTAAAAGGGGTCCCTACTAGTTATGAGATTTTTCCAAGTGTTACCCCTTTTCCCCTTCCCCACCTTCATTTACTTCTTTTCCTACCATGGATTCTCCTAACTGTCTAGTTTGAAGGATCTAATAGTGCCCACACCCAAATTCAATCATGAACCCACGTTTGGGACTAATCTTGGACCCTAACCTAGTGACTATTGGATTTAGATCCAATGAAGTTGGGATTGACATTCATCTCTCACCATTTTGGGAAAGGTAGAACATTGGACCATAAGTAACTTCACAAAAATCACGCTCTTTGTGAACCTTGTGGTACCCCCAGTCTACTTTTCCTCTCCCAATCCAACCTCCATCATTGCTTATTTGGTGGTTTGTGGGGTCTAGAAAGGGGATTACAAACTCCTCGCTGCCACTAATTCTCATCTCGATAATTATCCAATCCCCAAATCCTCTCTCTCTCTCTCTCTCTCTCTCTCTCTCTCTCTATATATATATATATATATATATATATATATATATATATATATACATATATATAATGTATGTATGTATGTATATATATATACACACACACACACACACACATATATATATATATAAATATAAACCCACTCTTTTTGTCACAATTATTTATAAAAGTCACTCTAAAAGATCCCACCTTTTCTTGTCATCTTCTTGCTGTTGTGCAAATATCACAACTTGAAGACCCTTTCCAGGCAATGTTTGGGCAGATGATGCCCATATTTTTCATTCAATTGAGAAATATGAGCGCTTCAGGCTAGGGAACCTACCTAAAGTGTCAATTTTATAGGTTCAAGTAAGAATTTTGGAAGGTTGAAGAGATGGGGGCCTTAGACTACTCAGCTAACATCTGGTGTAGTTTTGTGGTTTACAAAATTAGAGAAGGCTTTCTAGTTGTTAGATATACTAGATGAGTATAAGGTGAATCATGTGATCTATTTATAGAAGGGTAATTATAGCAGTTGGTGGGTCATTGAGGAAGAGAAGTGGTCATGTGAGGTCATCACATTGGTGGAGTTTAGGAGGGAGTTCGAAATATGATACTTCCCTCAATTGAATATGGACAGTAAAATCACATATTTTGAGCAATTGAGACAGAGGATGATAACAATGAATGAGTATGAGGCTCAATTTTTAGAACTGGTTAGGTTTTGCCAACATATGGCACCAATAGAGAAGCAGAGGATAAGGAAGTTTGTGAAGGGGTTGAATGCATAGTTTGTTGTGCTGTTTTCAACTTTGGATTATGTAAGAAGTTTTCCACTGTCCTGGAGTCATTAAGTAGGGTTGAGAGGACAACAGTTGGCATTTGTGGCCACAATGCCATGCGGAAGCCGACATTATTGTTTGTACATTTTTCTCGAGGTTCAAAGATACAAAGGTTTTCCAGTTCAATGGGGTACAAGTTTTGGCAGTCACAACAGATCTAGTTACATTAGAGATAAGAGTGCAACTGTATCTACAATGGACACTGAGTAAGGAACAAGGTCAAGGATTTCCACGATTAAGAGCATGCAATTTAGAGTATGCATCATCTATACAACCATCTAGGCCCCACATCTCCCTACAGTCTAGGAACCTGATTATGTTGTACATACACCTAATCTAGAATGTGTCAAAATAACAAGGAAGAAGCTAGTAGGGTTTTCAATAGCATGGTAGTAGTGGTGGTAGAGGACCAGTCCAAGGTTCACAAGTAAGGTCATCAAGATATATAGGAAGAATCCAAGGAGGAGGAAGATTACAAGAAATGACCTACTTCTATGCTATAAGTCAGCATAGGGAGTTGTCAGTTGTCAACTCATTACATGTTAGATTGAGCTATTTCATGACGAGTCTGTATATATATATATATATATATATATATATATATATATATATATATATATATATATATATATATATATATGTATATATATATATATATATATATTGTAAGGACCCTGACCTGCGTTTAGGGTTTACCCTATTTGTTTTGCTTAATCTTGGTGCTTTGGTGCTTGCTAATCACCTTTGGTGGTGATTAGGGTTTTGTTGTGCTTTGTTGAGGGTTGGAGGGTCTACTTGCAAATAACCCAAGTTTAAGGTTTTGTGTGCAAGTATGCCATCTTGTGAGATGTTTTCCCCTCTTTGCTTCCTCTAGGGTTGAGAGGAAGGCTTGGGCTTGTTGTTTGAGTTTCTTAGGCCTTGCTTGAGCTTGTTTTGGCCTTGGGATGCTTTGTTTGGGGTTGCTTGAGCCTTGTGTCGGCCAAGACTAGCTTGTGTCGCCCAAGGAGGAGTGTGTGTCGGCCTAGTATGGTGGTGTGTCGCCCAGGTGCCTTGGTGTGTCGACCAGTGGAGTTGCTGCTTGTGTTGACCATGAGGCTTGGTCTTGCTTGGTGGACACTTGGTGCACATCTTTGACAAGTTTCTCATGGCTTTCTAGAGTGTTGGCTTGAACCCTAGGACAAGTGTTCCTTGGGTAGACGACACTTAGCATGGATCTACCTTGTTTTCTCCTCCCTTCCCTTCTATATAGGTGGCTCTTTCCCTTGCCTTAGCTTCCTTTGATCCTTTGGTCTCTCCTCCACCTCTAGTGCACGACACTCCTTCCCTCTCTTGCTTGTGTCGGCCGATACACTCTCCTGGAGTTGCAGTGGTGGCTGATACCCTCTCTTGGATCAGCTTTGGTGGACGATATCCCTTGGACCTTGGAGTGCTTCTTCTTCCTTAGAGCTTAGAGCTTAAGGCGGGCTGCATAGTTTCTAACCCTAACTCCTTTACCTCTTGTTATAATCTTTTTCTTATGCTAGTATCTTAGATTAGTTCCATGCTTTTGTACCTTTGGTGACCGAATCCGCCTTAGGGTTTAGGGTTTCCATGTGTACCTTGCTTTCTAGGGTTTGAGTTTCCTTGTGCTGGAGGTTGATGGTGACCCTTGTGTTGGATGATACCCTTCCTTGTTTTGGTGTGTTGGACAACACCCTTGTTCTTGAGAAGGATGACATGAGGTTCCCATGTGTTGGGTGATAGTTTGAGCTAGTATGAGTGTTGGCCGATATGATGACCCCTGTTGGGCGACATCCTCTCTTGTCTTGGTGTTGGGCGATATCCTTGCCCTTATGTTGGGCGATAGGTTGAGCTAGTGTGAGTGTTGGCCGATATGACCATGTTGGGTGATATGGTCCTTGTGATGACCAACACCTTTGTTCTTGTGATGGACGATAGACCTGAGTACCATGGTGATCCATGCGGTAGTCCTTGTGGTGACGATAGGGCCATGTATGGCATGGTGTTTGGGTTGGATGATAGGCTAGAGTGAGGTGCTGGCCGATAGCCATGGTGGCCGATAGCTATGGTGGCCAATAGCTATGGTGGCCGATAGCCATGGTGGGTGATAGCCTTGGTTTGGTGTGTGTCGGCCGATAGGTCTTTATGGGTTTTAGTGAGGGTTGTGAAGAGTTATAGTGAGGGATAGGTGATCCTATAGTGACGGTCTCGTGTGTTATGGGAGTGAATGCTTATGCTCAAATGATAATGATGCCTTGCAAACAATAACAGTGCTAATGATAGTAACGAGGATGCTAATGATAGTAACGAGGATGCTAATGATAGTAACGAGGATGCTAATGGTAGTAGTAATGATAATGAGGAAGGTAATGGTAATAACATGCATATAGTAATCCTTATGCTTAATTGTTAATGATAATGAGAATGGTGGTAGTTATACTAGTAGCTTGCATAATAATAATAATAATGACTTCTTACATAAAATGAACACCTTGATTACTTGTATAATCTTGAGAAAATGATAAGCATGGATATAGTTTGTTAATGATGGTCTTTATACACTTGATCATCAAATAGTGATAAGTATAGTATCTTGAATATCATCTTGTTACAGCAAGTATGGTCCTTATGTTGAAACTATGATTATTGTGTATTCTAACCATGCAGGTGATGCTTAGCCATGAAAAGGCTATGAGACATATGTGATGAGTAACATCACTTTGATAACTATCCTATGAGGTTATATAAATGGTGTGTCTGTCCCATGATGTTGATATGAGCCTTGAAGAGGCAGTGATAGTACATGATGAGGGATTGAGATCCCATGATACGTGATGATCCTTGAGGTGGATCTGGATGGTTGGCAAGAGGCCAAGTAGTAACATATGATGTGGATCCTTGAGATGGATCAGGTTGATGTGTTTCCATAATAATATAATGTTATATCTTGCATGTTATACAACTTGATTGAATCTTGCAATCCATCTAAAAGATACTAATTAATCACAAGTGAAATATATCATGTAGTTTGCCCTGGCCATAGATCCATCATCGTCAGGACTTGGTGATGGTGAAACGGGTTCTCCTACGGGTTAACCTGGAAGCGCATATTGTTGAATATGTGTAGGTTGCTCCTAGCCTAAAAATGAGGAGGTAAGAGTGTAACTTCGGTTGCAGACTCAGATACGTATATAGAGCATGGTGAATAGGCCCATGGCTCAGGATATGTGATGTGAGGAGCATGAATGCGTTCATGGCTCAGAGCATGGTGAACATGCCCGTGGCTCAATTTTACTAGCGCCGAGACCTGTACCAAGGCGGGCTAGAGTGAGGGTAGCCTATGGAGCTGACCCTGTGGCTTAGACCACTTCAGCATGTGACTACGGTCCTGCTTATTTTGTACTCGTGTACTGACCACGAGGTGGGATGTCGTGGAGTCCGGCTCTTCCATTGACCTTGTATGGCATCGGCTTGGGTTTCGTAACCGAAGGTTGGATTTGAACGGTATGGTTCAAATCCTCAGGGCATAATAATACGTAATACAGTCGTTTATTATTTACTGCTTAAGATAAACACAAAATATTGGTTGAGGCCTTGTTTGTGTAATATCTCTGTTATATCTTGCAGGTTTTGTGGCAATGTCTTACCTTGATAATCAAGTTATGTGACATTATATCCTGCTCTGATAATCATGTTACATAGTGATACATCTTATCTTGTTAATCATGTTCCATTGAGAGATAACTGGTTACATGCTTTTGTACAACTGGTAAGCTTGTCAGTAAGAATCGCTTTGCTTTATATAAGACTTCTCTTGCTATACATGTTATTAGTTATCTGCTGATATAGTTTATCTTGCTGAGGTTCTGTAGTTGCGGTGGGGAGTTATGTTTCCCGCTGGGACAATTGTTCAATTGTCTCACCCCGCTGGTTTGAACCCTTTTTAGGTGGTCGAGCTAGACGTGGTCGTGGTCGTGGTGTTGCGGACGAGCAGCTTGACGAGCAGTAGAAGGCAAGTGATGGATATGCTGCTGTTTTGGATGTTTTGTAGTAGAGTCTAGTGTCATCCATGTACTCTCATGTCCTTGGCAGTGTTTTGATGATGTTTCATGATGAACGATCGATGATGTTTGTATATCCTGCTGATGGCCGGATGTGGGCCTTTATGTATGTGAACAGGTGGTGAACTCATGTGATGGATGAACAACTGTTTCTGTAATCTATAGACACGTATCAGATCTCGTGTATATATATACGACACGTTTCTCTACAGGATGAGGACTGGAAATTAATAGTTTCACAGTTTATCAGTTTTCCGCAATCGGTTTTAATTAACTCGTGTTTTCATAATCTGTGGTTATGGTGATTTCCACACGTTTTCGCGTAACACCTCGTTATCTGTGTGATAATGGGATGTGTTGCCACAAGTTTTGGTATCAGAGCTTTAGGTTCGCTGAGTCTACAGGGATTTAGGACTAGGTTGAGTTGTTCTTATGAGTGTCCAGGTTTTCTTACAATATCTTCTGCCCTCAGCGGAAGAAAAGTCAAGATGTCTGGAAACCATGAAGAACACTCTGCTGAGTACAGTGATGTTGCATCGGTTGATGGAGCAGATGGACAGGCACATGAAGATCGGGTGCCTGAGGTTCCCCAATTTAACCCAGCCATACTTGAACATCCTGCTTACCAACAACTTATGGGGCAGTTAATGGCTACGATGAATCTCATGGTTGAGCGATTACCAGTGCCTCCTCCGCGAGCACTGGTTCCCCATGGAGAAGCATCGGGTATTGGGAAGACCTGCGAGCGGCTTCGCCGAGTCGGAGCTTCGGATTATGCTAGAACGGCTGATCCAGTGGATGCAGATCTGTGGCTGACAAGTCTTGAGAAGGCTTTCCGGATTCTTGACATCCCCGAAGCAGACAAGGTAAAGCATGTTGTCTACCTTCTAAAAGGTAGTGCTGGTCACTGGTGGACTATCGAGGAAGAGAAGCGGCCTGGCGAGGTGATCTGTTGGGAAGTGTTCCGATGCGAGTTCGTCACCAGATACTTTCCGAAGACGTATCTAGATGAGAAGGTGAGTCAGTTCGAGAATCTGAGGCAAGGAACGATGAACATCACTGAGTATGAAGCCAAGTTTATGGATCTGTTGAGGTTCTGTCCTCACATGGCAGCAACAGATGAGGAACAAATCAGACGTTTCGAGAAGGGTTTGAGTGCTGAGTTGAAAACCCCTGTGTCTGCGTTGGAGAATCGAGAATGGTTTGCTACGTTCGTGGAATCTGTTCGAAGGATTGAGAGGACGGTAAGGGAGAAGAGAGAGTCTATGTCTCACAAAAGACCTGCTCAGTTTCAAGGACAGAGGTTTGGTGGCTTTAAGAAGCCCAGGTTTTCGGCACCGTCAGCAATGAGAAGTTCTGGTGTACCATCTCAGTGGTCTCCGAGTAAGGGGATAGGTTATGTTTCTTCACCGTCTAAGGCACACAATTCAACTTCTGTGGCAGTGACAGGGCCAAATAGGCCACAGTTTGAGGACAAGTCATGTCATCTTTGTGAACAAGTCGGGCATTTCAGGCTTAATTGCCCGAATAGAGACGTTGAAGTGACGCAGCAGCCGAGACAGAGTTTTCAGAGGTCAGAGAGACCATAGGCCAGTGGTAGCAGAGGTCGAGGACGCGGTCAAGCGTCTCAAGCTGGATCGTCTGCTCAAGGAAGCAGAGGTCGTGGACAGCAAGCAACGGCTCGATTCTATGCTATAAGTCATCCGGAGGCGATAGTCAACCTGCGAGTGGTGACAGGTCAGATGGAGTTATTTCATTCTGATATGTCTTCTTCTTGCTTTATATCTGTTCTGGTTGACCCGGGTGCTACACACTCTTTTATCGCCTATAGTATGCTTGAAAACTGTCATTTTCCTGTTAGCTGTAAGAAGGATAGTTTGTTGTTAGAAACCCCTCTTGATGGTTCCTCTTTGCTTCTAGAAGAGTGTCCATCTTGTGTCTTGTCTTTCTCGGGGCACCGCATCCAAGTGGATCTTATACCACTTGATATGCATGGTTTCGATGTTATCCTTGGGATGGATACCTTAGAGAAGTATAAGGTTGTCTTGGACTGTGGTTCCAAGCAGGCAGTGTTTCATGTTGCCGGAGAGAAGTGGATATTCTAGGGAGATAGGAAGATTCTTTCGACGTGTCTAGTATCAGCTATGGTGGCGGATAAGTTGTTACGACAAGGATGTGAGGTGTTCCTAGCTCACGTGGTGGATACCGTTGTGGTTACCAAGGAAAAAGGTCCTAGTCTCGAGGAGGTGTCTGTGGTTCGAGAGTTTGCAGACGTGTTTCCTGAGGAGTTTCCTGGTGTTCCTCAACCCCGAGAGATTGATTTCGAGATCAATCTGGTTCCTAGAAGACAGCCAGTTGCACAATCAGCGTATAGGATGGCTCCAGCAGAAATGGCAGAATTGAAGAAGCAGTTGCAAGAGTTGTTGGAGAAAGGTTTTATCCGACCGAGTACGTCGCCGTGGGGTGCTCCCGTGTTGTTTGTTAAGAAGAAGGATGGTTCGATGCGGTTGTGTATAGACTACCGACAGTTGAACAAGGTCACAATCAAGAACAAGTACCCGTTGCCGAGGATAGATGATCTATTCGATCAGTTGCATGGTGCTACAGTGTTTTCGAAGATCGATCTATGGTATGGATATCATCAGTTGAGGATAAAGGTAGATGACATACCAAAGTCAGCTTTTAGGACGAGGTATGGTCATTTCGAGTTCGTGGTTATGTCGTTTGGGTTAACCAATGCACCTACAGCTTTCATGGACCTGATGAACAGAGTGTTCTGTCCATTCTTAGATCAGTTTGTTGTAGTCTTTATAGATGACATCTTGATCTATAGTTGGGACAGGCTAGCGCATGAGCAACATCTTCGTCGAGCGTTGACTCTTCTTTGTCAACATCAGTTGTATGCCAAGTTCAGTAAGTGTGAGTTCTGGTTGGGAGAAGTGACTTTCTTAGGGCACGTGATATCTGCTGAAGGAGTCAAAGTAGATCCAAAGAAGGTGGAATCTGTTGCGGATTGGGAACAACTGAAGACGCCGACATAAGTTTGTAGTTTCCTTAGTTTGGCAGGATACTACCAGAGGTTTATCAAGGACTTCAGTGTGATCGCGTTGCCAATGACGAAGTTGACCAGGAAGGATGTACCTTTTGTTTGGGATGATCGATGTCAGCAAGCTTTCCAGAGTTTGAAGGAGAAGCTGACCAGTGCTCCAGTGTTGATCTTGCCAGAGCCTGGGAAAGGCTATGTTGTTTTCTGTGATGCTTCCAAGAAAGGTTTAGGTTGCGTGTTGATGCAGGAAGATCATGTGGTTTCTTTTGCCCCGTGACATCTCAAGAAACATGAGGAGAACTATCCGACTCATGACTTGGAGTTTGCAGTAGTGGTTCAAGCGTTAAAGATTTGGAGACACTATATGTATGCGGAAGTATGTCAGATCTTTATGGATCATAAGAATCTGAAGTATATCTTTACACAGCAAGAGTTGAACATGCGACTACGACGATGGATGGAGTTGATCAATGATTACGACTGCACAATCGAGTATCATCCTGGTAAGGCAAACGTGGTAGTTGATGCGCTTAGCAGAAAGTCTTCTTCTCTTTCTTCAAAGAAGGCACAGTTGAGTTCTCTGGTATGCCATAAGCGAGATATGTTTGTTTCTCTTCGACAGATGAATGTGCAGATGGAAGTTTCTTTGTTATCTGGTCTTTTCACACAGATGCAAGTTAAGCCTATGTTGAGACAGCAGATCAAGGATGCACAACAGACAGATGATGTGGTACATTTGATCAGATCAGAGTTCGGCAGTGACAAGCGTGATGGGTTTCATGAGTCTGAGGATGGACTAGTTTTCTATCGCGATAGGATGGTGGTTCTAGATGCTGATGATCTGAGGAAGTTGGTTCTTGAGGAAGCACATATGTCGATGTATGCTATGCATCCAGGTGTCACCAAGATGTATCATAGTCTAAAGGACTTGTATTGGTGGCCCAGTTTGAAGAAAGATGTAGCTGAGTTCGTTGCAAGATGTGCGATGTGCCAGCAAGTGAAGGCTGAACATCAGAAGTCGGCAGGAACGTTGCAACCTTTGTCGATACCACAGTTGAAATGGGATCATATAACCATGGATTTCATAGTTGGTCTACCCTGGACAACTAGGAATCATGATTCCATTTGGGTGATAGTGGACAGATTGACTAAGTCTGCCCATTTTCTACCAGTGAAGACGATGTATACAGCTGAGAAACTTGCTCGAGTATATGTAGATGAGATAGTACGTTTGCATGGCGTGCCAGTAATGATAGTTTCCGACAGAGGTCCTCAGTTTACGAGTCGTTTTTGGGAACAGTTGCACAAAGCATTGGGAACGCAGTTGAGGTTCAGTACAACTTTCCACCCGCAGACAAATGGATAGTCTGAGAGGACTATTCAGATTTAGGAAGACCTCCTTCGAGCTTGTGTTTTGCAGTTTCTAGGCAACTGGGATGTACATCTAAGTTTGATAGAGTTTGCCTACAACAACAGTTATCAGCAGAGCATCGACATGGCTCCTTATGAGGCTTTGTATGGAAGGAAGTGCAGATCTCCTCTGTGTTGGTATGAGTCTGGTGAGTATCAGCTTTTGGGTCCTGAGTTAGTACAGCAGACATCAGATAAGATCAAAGTGATACAGCAACAGTTGAAAGTGGTACAGGACAGGTAGAAGTCTTATGCAGACAATCGCTGACGACCTTTGGAGTTTCAGGTAGGAGACAAGGATCTTGGTGCTTTGGTGCTTGCTAATCACCTTTGGTGGTGATTAGGGTTTTGTTTTGCTTTGTTGAGGGTTGGAGGGGCTACTTGCAAATAACCCAAGTTTAAGGTTTTGTGAGTAAGTATGCCATCTTGTGAGATGTTTTCCCCTCTTTGCTTCCTCTAGGGTTGAGAGGAAGGCTTGGGCTTGTTGTTTGAGTGTCTTGGGCCTTGCTTGAGCTTGTTTTGGCCTTGGGATACTTTGTTTGGGCTTGCTTGAGCCTTGTCTCGGCCAAGACTAGCTTGTGTCGCCCAAGGAGGAGTTTGTGTCGGCCTAGGATGGTGGTGTGTCGCCCAGGTGCCTTGGTGTGTCGAACAGTGGAGTTGCTGCTTATGTCAACCATGAGGCTTGGTCTTGCTTGGTGGACACTTGGTGCACATCTTTGACAAGTGTCTCATGGCTTGCTAGAGTGTTGGCTTGAACCCTAGGACAAGTGTCCCTTGGGTAGACGACACTTAGCATGGATCTACCTTGTTTTCTCCTCCCTTCCCTTCTATATAGGTGGCTCTTTCCCTTGCCTTAGCTTCCTTTGATCCTTTGGTCTCTCCTCCACCTTGAGTTCACGACACTCCTTCCCTCTCTTGTTTGTGTCGGCCGATACACTCTCCTGGAGTTGTAGTGGTGGCTGATACCCTCTCTTGGATCAGCTTTGGTGGACGATATCCCTTGGACCTTGGAGTTCTTCTTCTTCTTTGGAGCTTAGAGCTTAAGGCGGGTTGCATAGTTTCTAACCCTAACTCCTTTACCTCTTGTTATAATCTTGTTCTTATGATAGTATCTTAGATTAGTTCCATGCTTTTGTACCTTTGGTGACCGAATCCCCCTTAGGGTTTAGGGTTTCCATGTGTACCTTGCTTTCTAGGGTTTGAGTTTCCTTGTGCTGGAGGTTGATGGTGACCCTTGTGTTGGACGATACCATTCCTTGTTTTGGTGTGTTGGACGACACCCTTGTTCTTGAGAAGGACGACATGAGGTGCCCATGTGTTGGGTGATAGGTTGAGCTAGTATGAGTGTTAGCCGATATGATGACCTCTGTTGGGCGACATCCTCTCTTGTCTTTGTGTTGGGCGATATCCTTGCCCTTATGTTGGGCGATAGGTTGAGCTAGTGTGAGTGTTGGCCGATATGACCATGTTGGGCGATATGGTCCTTGTGATGACCAACACCTTTGTTCTTGTGATGGATGATAGACTTGATAACCATGGTGATCCTTGTGGTATTCCTTGTGGTGGACGATAGGGCCATGTATGGCATGGTGTTTGGGTTGGATGATAGGCTAGAGTGAGGTGCTGGCCGATAGCCATGGTGGCCGATAGCTATGGTGGCCGATAGCTATGGTGGCAGATAGCTATGGTGGCTGATAGCCATGGTGGGCGATAGCCTTGGTTTGGTGTGTGTCGGCCGATAGGCCTTGATGGGTTTTAGTGAGGGTTGTGAAGAGTTATAGTGAGGGATAGGTGATCCTATAGTGACGGTCTCGTGTGTTATGGGAGTGAATGCTTATGCTCAAACGATAATGATGCCTTGCAAACAATAACAATACTAATGATAGTAACGAGGATGCTAATGATAGTAATGAGGATGCTAATGATAGTAACGAGGATGCTAATGGTAGTAGTAATGATAATGAGGAAGGTAGTGGTAATAACATGCATACAGTAATCCTTATGCTTAATTGTTAATGATAATGAGAATGGTGGTAGTTGTACTAGTAGCTTGCATAATGACAATAATGATGACTTCTTACATAAAATGAACACCTTGATTATTTGTATAATCTTGAGAAAATGATAAGCATGGATATAGTTTGTTAATGATGGTCTTTATACACTTGATCATCAAATAGTGATAAGTATAGTATCTTGAATATCATCTTGTTACAGCAAGTATGGTCCTTATGTTGAAACTATGATTATTGTGTATTCTAACCATGCAGGTGATGCTTAGCCATGAAAAGGCTATGAGACATATGTGATGAGTAACATCACTTTGATAACTATCCTATGAGGTTATATAAATGGTGTGTCTGTCCCATGATGTTGATATGAGCCTTGAAGAGGCAGTGATAGTACATGATGAGGGATTGAGATCCCATGATACGTGATGATCCTTGAGGTGGATCTGGATGGTTGGCAAGAGGCCAAGTAGTAACATATGATGTGGATCCTTGAGATGGATCAGGTTGATGTGTTTCCATAATAATATAATGTTATATCTTGCATGTTATACAACTTGATTGAATCTTGCAATCCATCTAAAAGATACTTATTAATCACAAGTGAAATATATCATGTAGTTTTCCCTGGCCATAGATCCATCATCGTCAGGACTTGGTGATGGTGAAACGGGTTCTCCTACTGGGTTGCTCCTAGCCTGAAAATGAGGAGGTAAGAGTGTAACTTCGGTTGCAGACTCAGATACGTATATAGAGCATGGTGAACAGGCCCATCGCTCAGGATATGTGATGTGAGGAGCCTGAATGCGTTCATGGCTCAGAGAACGGTGAACAGGCCCGTTGCTCAATTTTACTAGCACCGAGACCTATACCAAGGTGGGCTAGAGTGAGGGTAGCCTATGGAGCTGACCCTGTGGCTTAGACCACTTCAGCATGTGACTACGTTCCTACTTATGTTGTACTCGTGTACTGACCACGAGGTGGGAGGTCATGGAGTCCGGCTCTTCCATTGACCTTGTATGGCACCGGCTTGGGTTTCGTAACCGAAGGTTGGATTTGAACGGTACGGTTCAAATCCTCAGGGCATAATAATACGTAATACATCCGTTTAGTATTTACTGCTTAAGATAAACATGAAACATTGGTAGAGGCCTTGTTTGTGTAATATCTCTGTTATATCTTGCAGGTTTTGTGGCAATGTCTTACCTTGATAATTAGGTTATGTGACATTATATCCTGCTCTAATAATCATGTTACATAGTGATACATCTTATATTGTTAATCATGTTCCATTGAGAGATAACTGGTTACATGCTTTTGTACAACTGGTAAGCTTGTCAGTAAGAATAGCTTTGCTTTATATAAGACTGCTCTTGCTATACCTGTTATTAGTTATCTGCTGATATAGTTTATCTTGCTGAGGTTGTGTAGTTGCGGTGGGGAGTTATGTTTCCCGCTGGGACAATTGTTCAATTGTCTCACCCCACTGGTTTGCACCCTTTTTAGGTGGTCGAGCTAGACGTGGTCGTGGTCGTGGTGTTGCGGACGAGCAGTAGAAGGCAAGTGATGGATATGTTGTTGTTTTGGATGTTTTGTAGTAGAGTCTAGCGTCATCCCTACACTCTCAGGTCCTTGGCAGTGTTTTGATGATGTTTCACGATGAACGATCGATGATGTTTGTATATCCTGTTGATGGTCGGATGTGGGCCTTTATGTATGTGAACAGGTGGTGAACTCATGTGATGGATGAACAGCTATTTCTATAAGCTGTAGACACGTATCAGATCTCGTGTATATATATACGACACGTTTCTCTGTAGGATGAGGACTGGAAAGTAATAGTTTCACAGTTTATCAGTTTTCTGCAATCGGTTTTAATTAACCCGTGTTTTCATAATCTGTGGTTATGGTGATTTCCGCACGTTTTCGCATAACACCTCGTTATCTGTGTGATAATGGGATGTGTTACCACACTTTTAGCATCAACCAAGTTTTCAAACATGAAATATTATGACAAATGCTACAAAGAAAAGTGTAATACATCTAACAAATACTTTTCAAAACATTATAAAACATTGGGATCTCAATCCCTTATCTCATCTCCGAGAATTCTCATCCCTCAACAATATCATCATCATGTTTACCCAAAATTAGGGTTAGGGTTTCCCATTCTTTATAAATTAGGGTTTCTCATACCATTACCTGAAATTAGGGTTAGGGTTTCCCATTCTTTATCAATTAGGGTTTCATGATCACATTATCAAAGATCAAACCCTAATTCATACAATACAATTATTAATAGTATCAATGTATACACATTACATGTTTATAACACAAATATGAGTTTCTCTCTCATCCTCTCTAAGATGTTGATTACTCCATACTTTATTAATTTGGCTCATCCTTTCACTAAAGTACATGCACCTATGCTTATCATAGTGTATTGAGTTTATTACTTTCATAAACATCAATTGACAATCACTCTAAGTATACTATCCACCTAAGTACTTTAGAGGTACTTCCATTGTAATCAACCTTGAGATACTTTACAAACACTCATAGGGTTGTTTGACCTTACATGGTTTTGAGACTATTTGGTCTCTAAACGGTTTGAGATTATTTAATCTTCAAATAATCTTGAAAACCCCTTTTGTCTTCAAACGGTCTTGAGACCACTTTGACCTTTAAATGGTCTTGAGACCCCTTTGACCTTCAAACGGTCTTCAGATCCCTTTTACCTTCAAACGGTCTTGAGACCACTTGACCTTCAAATGGTCTTGAGATCCTTTTGACCTTCAAACGGTCTTGAGATCCTTTTGACCTTCAAACGGTCTTGAGATCCCTTTGACCTTCAAACGGTCTTGAGATCTTTTTGACCTTCAAAAGGTATGAAACCGTTTGATCTTGTTAGGGTTTGAAACTGTTTGCACTCTAAGCAGTTTGAAACCATTTGACATATCCAAAGTTGAAACCGTTTGATCACTAAACGGTTTGAAACCATTTTACCTAGATTAGGTTGAAACTGTTTGCACTCTAAACGGTTTGAAACCGTTTGGCCTATCCAAAGTTGAAACCATTTGGTATTGTTGATCTAGAGGTGTGTGCTAAGATGATGTCATTATCATCAAGCTTCAGACCTCCATTTCTACAGTCCATACAACTGATGGATTCATCAATTACTCAAGAAAATTTTTGAGAAGAAGGAAAGATCAACATATATTGCAAGATTGAAATCAAATGATAATATCAATGGGTTCAAGTTATATAACTCACATTCAAAGCAACTTCAAAGCTCCAAGATTTTCTTCTTTAATGGTGAAGATAGCTCCTCCAATTATCCAAGGTACGTTCTCAACCCTTTTGATGTAAAAGATTGCCCAAGTTGAGCATTGGATGGAAGAGAGAAGAAAAGAAGAGTTATAATTTGATTTTAGCCTTCAACCCAAGGTTGAAGATGACCATGGATCTTACCTTAAGATTGTAAAATGATCTCCTCCTTCTCCTTTGCTTCCTTGCTCGTCGTCCTAAGTGAGGAGTGAGTGTGTTTTGTGAAAATAACCTTTCAAGTAGTGAATAATTGAGTGTATATAATTGAATTCTTAGGAGAGAGAAAGTAGGAGGGAAGTCATCAACTTTCCTTGACACATGTCCCCTCCACTTCCTTGTCTCCAAAGATATCCTTCTTATCTTCAAATTCCTTTGAATTATCCTTGAATTATCATCAACCATTAATCTCCTTAATAAATATAATACTATTATCCATTAGCACCTTTATGTTAGTGGACATTACTTTTCAAATAAAAATGTAGGTAGATATTTTCACCTACTTAGGAATATCGATGCCTATCAAGGTATTTTGGATGCCATTCCATTATAGGATTTCACCCATAGTTTTTTAATTGATGGGCACTTCATTTAATATATATATTTTTATTACAAAATAACTTTAGGGTTTTAGTTATGCTTATTTCTTAATTATTTTATTATCAAGAGTATCATTTCTCAAATATGGTTCAAAAAAGACGCCCCTTTCTTTTTATTTTCTCTAAATGATACCAAGAGACAGTAGGGACACTATAGAGGTGATATTTTACATATTCAACCCTAGGGTTTGGGTAAATTACAAATTACACCAAAACTAGTATTCAATGCACAAGTATTATTCAAACAAGCTCCTTCTTGGAACTTAGGCTTCCACAAGCCATCCCTTAGCATCATTCTCATTCTTATGATGCTATAGTACTTGAGTAACATTTATCATGTAACATTTTTCAAGGTAACCCCTTATATTGGGTAAATTGCACTTTAGTCCAAAACAAGCAAATATTGCTTCAACATTATTCAAATAGGACCAAAATTAAAACATAAGCTATCCCTTAGTCTTAATTACTTTTCAAAAGATAAAGACAAGAATATAAATGACTTACTTAAGCAAAACTCTTAGGGTTAAGGCATAACCCAGGTTAGGGATGTTACAATTATCCAGCCCTAATAGGGATTTCGTCCCCGAAATCATCATGAGAAAAGAGAAGGGTACTTCCTCCTCATCTCTTCCTCTAGTTCCCATGTAGCCTCTTCAACTCCACGATGATGCCAGAGAAATTTCACAAGAATTATGTCTTTCTTTTTCAAAATTTTGATTCTCCTATCAAGAATCATCATTGGTCCTTCTTCATAGGATATATCTTCATTTAACTCTACCTCTACAGGTTTCAATACTAACTCTGTATCAGGGCGACACTTGCTCGGCATGGATATATGGAATAGTGGATGCAATCTATGTAGTTCAGGTGGCAACTCCAACTTATAGGATACCTTTCCAATCTGTTCAGTGATTGGATACGGCCCCATAAATCTAGGAGCTAAGTTACCCCTCTTCCCAAAGATAAGAACACCTTTCCAAAGTGAGACTTTGAGATATACTCTATCTCCAACTTGGAATTCTAAAGGTCTTTGCCATTTATCAGTGTATGACTTCTGTCTATCCTGTGTAGCCTTTAACTGTTGTTGTATTACTTTAATCTTCTCAGTTGTCTGTTGCACTAATTCAGGACCCAAAAGTTGGTATTCTCCTATTTCATACCAACATAATGGAGATCTACAACACCTACCATATAATACATCATATGGTGCCATATCAATACTGTGCTGATAACTATTGTTGTAAGCAGATTCTATTAAGCTCAAGTGTAAATCCCAACTTCCTACAAATTGAAGGACACATGCCCTAAGAAAATCCTCCAAGGTTTGTATAGTCCTCTCAGATTGTCCATCTGTCTGGGGGTGAAAGGTGGTACTGAATCTTAACTGCGTACCCAATGCTTTATGTAGTCGTTCCCAAAAATGACTCATGAACTGGGGACCTCTATCAGAAACAATTGTGGCTGGATCTCTGTGCAATTGTACTATCTCATATATATAGATTTGTGCAAGTTTCTCAATAGTATAAGTTGTTTTGATAGGAAGAAAATGTGCTGACTTAGTCAACCTATCAACTATCACCGAAATGGAATCATGACTTTTGGCTGTTCTGGGTAAACCAACCACAAAGTCCATGGTCACGTGATCCCATTTCCACTATGGTATAGGTAAAGGTTGCATTGTTCCTGCGGGCTTTGATGTTCAGCTTTAACCTGCTGACACACTAGACACCACATAACAAACTCAGCTACATCTTTCTTCAAACCCGGCCACCAATACATATCTTTCAAATTATGATACATTTTGGTGCTCCCTGGATGCATTTCATACATAGATTTCCTCCGTGACCAACTTCCTTCAGTCATTGGCATCAAGTACTACCATCCTACTTTGGTAACAGACTACCTCATCATCTGACTAATGAAAACCATCTCATTTCTCACTACTATACTCTGACCTGATCTGTTGAATCATAGTATCAACCTGTTGTGCCTCTTTGATGTGTTGTTTCAGAGTAGGTTTCACTTGCATTTCAGCTAACAGTCCAGCTAACAAGGATACTTTAAGCTGTACATTGTTTTTCCTCAAAGAGATAAGCATGTCTCGTTTAAAGCACACTAAAGAGTTCAATTGTTCTTTGTCTATGATTGGCAACGATGATTTTCTACTTAGTGCATCAGCCACTACATTAGCCTTTCCCGGATGATAATCAATTGTACAATCGTATTCCTTGATTAACTCCATCCATCAGCATTGTCTCATGTTCATCTCATGTTGTGAAAAGATGTATTTTAGGTTCTTATGGTCCGTGAAAATCTGGAATGTCTCTCCATAGAGATAATGTCTCCAGATCTTCAACGCATGAACCATTCCAGCCAATTCTAGATCATGCATTAGATAGTTTTCCTCGTGTTTCTTAAGCTGTCAAGAAGCAAAAGAAATCACTTGTTTATCCTGCATCAACACACATCCTAAACCATTCTTAGAAGCGTCACATAATACAATATACCCCTTTCCTTGCTCAGGTAACACTAGCACAGGCGCACTTGTTAACCTTTCTTTCAACAACTGGAAAGAATGTTGACACTTGTCATTCCAGACAAAAGGAACCTCCTTCCTGGTTAACCTAGTTAAGGGTAATGCTATAGAACTGAAGTTCTTAATGAACCTCCTACAGTAGCCTTCCCGTCCTAGAAAATTGTGTATCTCAATTGGTGTCTTTGACTGTTCCCACTCCAAGACAAATTCTTCCTTTTTAGGATCAACATGGATACCTAAGGTAAATATTACGTGTCCTAAGAAAGACATTTCTGATAACCAGAATTCACACTTGCTAAACTTGGCGTATAGCTTGTGCTCTCTTAGTAAAGGCAGGGCCTGACAGATGTGTTTCTCATGTTGTTGAGCATCTCTACAGTTAATCAGGATGTCATCTATAAAGACTACTATGAATTGATCAAGGAATGGCCGGAAGATTTTGTTCATGAGTTCCATGAATGCATCTGGTGCATTAGTTAGTCCAAACGACATAACTATGAACTCATAGTGACAATACCTTGTTCTAAAGGATGATTTAGGTATGTCACTCTCCTTGATGCGTAACTGATGGTATCCTAAGCTCATATCTATTTTAGAGAATATAGTTGCACCACACAACTGGTCAAACAGGTCATCTATACTTAGCAGAGGATATTTGTTCTTTATGGTCACCTTGTTGAGCTGTCTATGGTCTATGCACAATCTCATAGACCCGTCCTTCTTTTTAACAAAGAGAACTGGAGCACCCCAAGGTGTAGTACTCGGTCAAATAAAACCCTTTTCAAGCAACTCCTATAACTGTTTCTTGAGTTCTTCCATCTTAGCAGGTGCCATTCTATAAGGTGTTTGAGCTATTGGTTGTGTACTTAGGATTAGAATAATCTCGAAATCAATCTCTCGGGGTGGAGGAACACCTGGAAATTCCTCAGGAAACACATCCTCAAACTCCCTAACAATCAAAACTTCAGAATGACTAGGACTCTCTGCTCTGGTATCTACCACATGTGCCAAGAATGCTTCACAACCTTGTCGCATCAGTTTCTCAGCTATCATTGCTGACACTAGACAGGTTGGAGGAATCTTTCTATCCCCCTAAAAGACCCATGTATCACCATTGTCTGAGAACATAGCCTGCTTGGAACCACAATCTAAGACAACCTTATACTTTTCTAGGGTGTCCATCCCTAGGATTATGTCAAACCCATGCATCTCAAGTGGTATAAGATCCACCTGAATGCTATGTTCTTAAAAAGAAAGAACAGAGGGAGAACATATCTCCCGCAACACTGTAGATTCAACTAATGGAGTTTCTAATAACAAGTTCTCTGCTCTATGACTGACAGTCATATTGTAGTCATGAATCAATTCTCGAGTGATAAAGGAATGTGTAGCACCCGGATCAATCAAAACAGATACAAAGTAGGATGAAGACATATCAGAATGAAATAATTCCATCTGACATGTCACAACTCGTGGGTTGATCACTACTTCAGGTTGATTCATAGCATAGAATCTTACCGTTGCTGGTTGTCGATCACTCACCCTATTGTTGGGTGCAGATGATCCAGCTTGGGACGCATATCCACGTCCTCATATTCTAATTCTAAACTATCACTTCTGAGAGCCTTGTTGACTCTGCCTCGGTGGTTGGGTTACACTCACGTCTCTAGCTAGACAATCTTTCATCAGATGTCCCATCTTCCCACATTTATAACAACTTCTCTTCTCCCACTGCGACCTAGATGGTCCTGTTACTGACATTGATGTTGAGCTGTGGGCTCCCTCTGATGGTAAACTATGGCCTCTACCCTTGCTGGATGTCCACTGCGTCTGAGTATTGAACCTCGGTGGTACTGTTGGTGCAGAAAACCTTGGTTTCTTAAAACTTTTAGACCTCTGTCCTTGGAACTGTGTATACACTTTCTTACTGTTGGCTTGACGTTTCTCAATCACGGACCTTTCTATCTGCCTGATTGACTCCATAAAGGCAGCAAAC
Organism: Alisma plantago-aquatica; assembly: GCA_963693085.1. Classification (NCBI taxonomy): domain Eukaryota; kingdom Viridiplantae; phylum Streptophyta; class Magnoliopsida; order Alismatales; family Alismataceae; genus Alisma; species Alisma plantago-aquatica. The sequence continues at coordinate 1,823,944,889 of OY856409.1, forward strand.
CTCTCTCTATTCTCTAGAGTAGATGCGGGTGTGGTGAAATCAGTGTTCAAACCCTTCTCAAAATGTTGAATCCTCTCCTCATCTGTAGTAGCCATGTGCGGACAAAATTGTAGAAGCTCCATAAACTTAACTTCATACTCACTAATGTTCATTGGTCCTTGCCTTATCCGCTCAAATTGAGAGATTTTCTCATTCAGGTAAGTCTTGGGAAAATACCTACTAACAAACTCTCGTCGGAACTCTCTCCATTTGACCTCAACTCCTGGTCGTTTCTCTTCCTCAATGGCCCACCAGTGGCCAACACTCCCTTTCAATAGGTACACTGCATGCCTAACCTTCTCAGCTTCTGGGATATTAAGAATTCTGAAGGCCTTTTCTAGCTCAGTCAGCCACAAAACTGCGTCTGTTGGGTCAGTTGTACCAGTATAATCAGTGGCTCCTACCCGTTGAAGCCATTCAAAAGTCTTGCCAGCTCCATTTCTCTCATCAGGGACTGGTTCCCTAGGTGCAGGTGGTGGCATCCTATTTGCCATATGTGTCATTATCGCCATGAACTGCCCAAAGAGGGCATGTAAATCTGGGTTTTCTATCGAAGCTTGGTCAAGCTGGGGATTCTCAGGTACTAGTTCCTCTATAGCCTGACCCCTTGCACCTCCTCCTAGTGCAGCAACACTGCTTTCAACAGCATGTTCCTCGTGTGATCTAGCCTTCTTCAAGCTTTACTTCTTCTCTTGAGAGTAAAAGTCACTATTAGATAAACTGGAAGACACTAGAACAGACTCAACGACCTTAATCCTATGTCTCTATAGACTCAGCGAACCTTAGGCTCTGATACCAAAACTTCGTGATGATCCGACAACAAATCAGACAATCACTGTGTAATTAATTGCGGAATTAACTGTAATCAATAGAATAACAAAAAATCACTAAAAATTAAAACATTTTGTGAAGAGATTCAATTCCAGGAAACTCTTATAAAGAGAACCAAAGTACTGCATACATTATAGTTCACATTGTACATACCATGTACCATCTCTTCTCGAGGAATATATTTACAACAGTTGCTTTGCCAAAACTATACATAAGCAACATAAGACCTCGAGGCATTCAAGCCAAAATCTGAGATCAATCATGAAAACACTGAGTACTGACTCCAAGGACCTGACAGTACAGAGACGACACATAGGACTCATATTTGCAATACATGACAGTCAGTATCTCCACCTGAGATGTTATTGTTGTCCCTGATGCTGTTCTCCTTCCCCTGTTGTATGGTCCCTACCTCCTCGTCCGCGTCTACCTAAAAATGTTGGTGACCAACGGGGTGAGACCCATGTCCCAATGAGAGATATAACTCTCTGCCAAAAATATTATCATTGTAGATAAATAGTAATAAATTGAGCAGAGGATTCTTTATTATTAATAAGCAGGATAATTCACTATTTAAGAAGAGTAGATCAATATCATCATTTAAAGCATTACAACTATATATGATAAAGCAGTAAATCATCTATTTAATAAGGAGCGTGAAGAACATGTATAACATTTATACATTTTAGGATACATTAAACAATGTAACATCAGCCAATGATTTCCGTATTTCATCCTTAAACAAATACGCTACACGGCTGATTACATTTTACAATCACACTTATGCCCTGAGGAGAAGAGGTATACCTCTCATACTCCAACCGACCACGACGGCATAAAACATCGGTTCCATACTTAGGTCAATGGAAGAGCCGGACTCCATGACCTCATCCGTCTCGGTCAGTGCGAGACCACATGCAGGACATCTAGTGTCACTGCTAAATAGCTTTCCAGGGTATAGTGGCAACTTTGCTATAGAGCTACAGCGGCGGCTGCACTCTCTTCGCAATTGAGAAATTTCATTTTTATATCACATCGATCCGACATTAAACATCATCGGGAGATTTATGATACATCCATCCTGGCACATATAATGAAGGATTGGGAGATCTCGTGTTTATCTCAGGTCAACCCCACATTAGGGCATAAGGATATTTGCTCCCATTACCCCCACATATTCAAAAATATGCTTTCTAGGAGATCCCATGGGAAAACTTGTTTCACCATCACCAGCTACTGACGATGATGGATCTATGGCCAGGGCTCTACATGATAAGATTTCACTTGATTAATTCAGTGCATTACCATATTCTTTGAGCATCAACCAAGTTTTCAAAAATGAATTATTATGACAAATGCTACAAAGAAAAGTGTAATACATCTATCAAATACTTTTCAAAACTTTATAAAACATTGGGATCTCAATCCCTTATCTCAACTCCAGGAATTCTCATCACTCAACAATATCATCATCATGTTTACTGGATCTGGGTATTCAAACCCTTAGTTCATCACTGAACATTGTTATCACTTATCAGGTAACTATTACCTCTAGGTCATCTGACCAAGGTATACTTGATACTTGTTATACAAGCATCTCACATAGTTCACAAGGCACATTTAAACATCATAGCTCATACCTGGCTATTCTCATCAACTTATGATACCTACATGGTTAGTATACTTGATAACAACCATATCAATTTCATATTAACACTATGAAATACAAGGGTAACACCACTATTTCCTCATTAGGGTTAGGGTTTCCCATTCTTTATCAATTAGGGTTTCTCATACCATTACCTGAAATTAGGGTTAGGGTTTCCCATTATTTATCAATTAGGGTTTAATGATAACATTATCAAAGATCAAACCCTAATTCATACTCTACAATTATTAAAAGTATCAATGTATACACATTACATGTTTATTACACAAATATGAGTTTCTCTCCCATCCTCTCTAAGATGTTGATTATTCCATACTTTATTAATTTGGATCATCCTTTCACTAAAGTACATGGACCTATGCTTATCATAGTGTATTGAGTTTATTACTTTCATAAACATCAATTGACAATCACTCTAAGTATATTATTCACCTAAGTACTTTAGAGGTACTTCCATTGTAATCAACCTTGAGATACTTTACAAACACTCATAGGGTTGTTTGACCTTACATGGTTTTGAGACTATTTGGTCTCTAAACGGTTTGAGATTATTTAATCTTCAAATGATCTTGAAAACCCCTTTTACCTTCAAACGGTCTTGAGACCACTTTGACCTTCAAACGGTCTTGAGATCCCTTTGACCTTCAAACGGTCTTGAGACCCCTTTGACCTTCAAACGGTCTTGAGACCACTTGACCTACAAATGGTCTTGCGACCACTTAACCTTCAAACGGTCTTGAGATCCTTTTGACCTTCAAAGGTCTTGAGATCCTTTTGACCTTCAAATGGTCTTGAGATCCCTTTGACCTTCAAATGGTCTTGAGATCCTTTTGACCTTTAAACGGTCTGAAATCATTTGATCTTGCTAGGGTTTGAAACTGTTTGCACTCTAAACGGTTTGAAACCATTTGGCCTATCCAAATTTGAAACCGTTTGATCACTAAATGGTTTGAAACCATTTTACCTAGATTAGGTTGAAACTGTTTGCACTCTAAATGGTTTGAAACTGTTTGGCCTATCCAAAGATGAAATCATTTGATCACTAAATTGTTTGAAACCGTTTGACCTATCCAAAGTTGAAACCATTTAGATTGTTGATCTAGAGGTGTGTGCTAAGATGATGTCATCATCATCAAGCTTCAGACCACTGTTTCTACTATCCATACAACTAATGGATTCAGCAATTACTCAAGAAAAATTTGGAGAAGAAGGAAAGATCAACATATATTGCAAGATTGAAATCAAATGATAATATCAATGGGTTCAAGTTATATAACCCGCCTTCAAAGCAACTTCAAAGCTCTAAGATTTTCGTAATTAATGGTGAAGATAGATCCTCCAATTATCCAAGGCACATTCTCAACCCTTTTGATGTAAAAGATTGCCAAAGTTGAGCATTGGATGGAAGAGAGAAGAAAAGAAGAGTTATAATTCGATTTTAGCCTTCAACCCAAGGTTGAAGATGACCATGGATCTTACCTTAAGCTTGGGAAATGATATCCTCCTTCTCCTTTGCTTCCTTGGTCATCGGCCTAAGTGAGGAGTGAGTGTGTTTTGCGAAAATAAACTTTCAAGTAGTGAATAATTGAGTGTATATAATTGAATTCTTAGGAGAGAGAAAGTAAGAGGGAAGTCATCAACATTCCCTGCCACATGCCCCCTCCACTTCCTTGTCTCTGAAGCTATCCTTCTTATCTTCAAATTCCTTTGAATTATCCTTGAATTATCATCAACCATTAAGCTCCTTAATAAATATAATACTATTATCCATTAGCACCTTTATGTTAGTGGACATTACTTTTCAATTAAAAATGTAGGGAGATATTTTCACCTACTTAGGAATATCGGCGCCTCTCAAGGTATTTTGGCTGCCATTACATTATAGGATTTCATCCATAGCTTTTTAGTTGATGGGCACTTCATTTAATATATATATATATATCACAAAATAAGTTTAGGGTTTCAATTATGCTTATTTCTTAATTATTTTATTATCAAGAGTATCATTTCTCAAAAACTAGTATTCAATGCACAAGTATTATTCAAACAAGCTCCTTCTTGGAGCTTAGGCTTCCACAAGCCATCCCTTAGCATCATTCTCATTCTTATGATGCTATAGTACTTGAGTAACATTTATCATGTAACATTTTGCAAGGTAACCCCTTATATTGGGTAAATTGCACTTTAGTCCAAAACAAGCAAATATTGCTTCAACATTATTCAAATAGGACCAAAATTAAAACATAGGCTCTCCCTTAGTCTTAATTACTTTTTAAAAGATAAAGACAAGAATATAAATGACTTATTGAAGCAAAACTCCTAGGGTTAAGGCATAACCCAGGTCAGGGATGTTACAATTATCCACCCCTAACATGGACTTCTTCCCCGAAATCATCAAGAGAAAAGAGAAAGGTACTTCCTCCTCATCTCTTCCTCTAGTTCCCACGTAGCCTCTTCAACGCCATGATGATGCCAGAGAACTTTCACAAGAATTATGTCTTTCTTTTTCATCTTTTTGATTCTCCTGTCAAGAATCATCATTGGTCCTTCTTCATGGGATATATCTTCATTTAACTCTACCTCTACAGGTTGCAATACTAACTCTGTATCAGGGTGACACTTTCTCAGCATGGATATATGGAATACTGGATGCAATCTATGTAGTTCAGGTGGCAACTCCAACTAATAGGCTACCTTTCCAATCCGTTAAGTAATTGGATACGTCCCCATAAGTCTAGGAGCTAACTTACCCCTCTTCCCATATCTAAGAACACCTTTCCAAGGTTAGACTTTGAGATATACTTTGTCTCCAACTTGGAATTCTAAAGGTCTTCACTATTTATCAACATATGACTTCTGTCTATCCTGTGCAGCCTTTAACTGTTGTTGTATTACTTTAATCTTTTTAGTTGTCTGTTGCACTAATTCAGGACCCAAAAGTTGGTATTCTACTATTTCATACCAGCACAATGGAGATCTACAATGTCTACCATATAGTGCTTCATATGGTTCCATATTAATACTATGTTGATAACTATTGTTGTAAGCAAATTCTATTAAGGGCAAGTGTAGATCCCAACTTCCTACAAACTGAAGGACACATGCCCTAAGAAAATCCTCCAAGGTTTGTATAGTCCTCTCAGATTGTCCATCCGTCTGGGGGTGAAAGGTGGTACTGAATCTTAACTGCGTACCCAATGCTTTATGTAGTTGTTCCCAAAAATGACTCGTGAACTGGGGACCTCTATCAGAAACAATTGTGGCTGGAACTCTGTGAAACTGCACTATCTCATCTATATAGATCTGTGCAAGTTTCTCAGCTATATACGTTGTTTTGATAGGAAGAAAATGTTCTGACTTAGTCAGCCTATCAACTATCACCGAAATGGAATCATGACTTTTGGCTGTTTTGGGTAAACCAACCACAAAGTCCATGGTCATGTGATCCCATTTCCACTATGGTATAGGTAAAGGTTGCATTGTTCCTGCAGGCTTCTGATGTTCAACTTTAACCTACTGACATACTAGATACCGCATAACAAACTTAGCTACGTCTTTCTTCAAACCCGGCCACCAATACATATCTTTCAAATTATAATACATTTTGGTGCTCCCTAGATGCATTGCATACATAGATGAATGAGCTTCCTCCATGACTAACTTCCTTAAGTCATTGGCATCAGGTACTACCATCCTACCATGGTAACAGACTACCTCATCATCTGACTCATGAAAACCATCTCGTTTCTCACTACCAAACTCTGACCTGATCTGCTGAATCATAGTATCAGCCTATTGTGCCTCTTTGATTTGTTGTTTCAGAGTATGTTTCACTTGCATTTCAGCTAACAGTCCAGCTAACAAGGATACTTTAAGATGTACATTGTTTTGCCTCAAAGAGATAAGCATGTCTCGTTTAAAGCACACTAAAGAGTTCAACTGTTCTTTGTCTATGATTGGTAACGATGATTTTCTACTCAGTGCATCGACCACTACATTAGCCTTTCCCGGATGATAATCAATTGTACAATCGTAGTCCTTGATTAACTCCATCCAGCGGTGTTGTCTCATGTTCAACGCATGCTGTGAAAAGATGTATTTTAGGTTCTTATGGTCCGTGAAAATCTGGAATGTCTCTCCATAGAGATAATGTCTCTAGATATTCAATGCATGAACTACTACTGCCAATTATAGATCATGCATCGAATACTTTTCCTCATGTTTCTTAAGCTGTCGAGAAGCAAAAGAAATAACTCATTTATCCTGCATCAACACACATCCTAAACCATTCTTAGAAGCGTCACAAAATACAATAAACCCCTTTCCTTGCTCAGGTAACAATAACACAGGCACACTTGTTAACCTTTCTTTCAACAACTAGAAAGAATGTTGACACTTGTCATTCCAGACAAAAGGAACCTCCTTCCTGGTTAACCTAGTTAAGGGTAATGCTATAGAACTGAAGTTCTTAATGAACCCCCTATAGTAGCCTGCCAGTCCTAGAAAACTATGTATCTCCGTTGGTGTCTTTGACTGCTCCCACTCTAAGATATATTCTACCTTTTTAGGATCAAGACGGATACCTGAGGCATATATTACATGTCTTAGGAAAGACACTTTTGATAACCAGAATTCACACTTGCTAAACATGGCGTATAGCTTGTGCTCTCTCAGTAAAGCCAGGGCCTGATGGAGGTGTTGCTCATGTTGTTGAGCATCTCTATTGTAAATCAGGATGTCATCTGTAAAGACTACTATGAATTGATCAAGGAATGGCTGGAAGATTCTGTTCATGAGTTCAATGAATGTAGCTGGTGCGTTAGTTAGTCCAAATGACATAACTATGAACTCATAGTGACCATACCTTGTTCTGAAGGCTGATTTAGGTATGTCACTCTCCTTGATGCATAACTGATGGTATCGTGACCTCAGATCTATTTTAGAGAATATAGTTGCACCACACAACTGGTCAAATAGGTCATCTATCCTTGGCAGAGGATATTTGTTCTTTATGGTCACCTTGTTGAGCTGTCTATAGTCTATGCACAATATCATAGACCCATCCTTCTTTTTAACAAAGAGAACCAGAGCACCCCAAGGTGAAGTACTCGGTCGAATAAAACCCTTTTCAAGCAACTCCTATAACTGTTTCTTGATTTCTGCCATCTCAATAGGTGTCATTCTATAAGGTGTTTGAGCTATTGGTTGTGTACCTGAGATTAGATTAATCTCGAAATCAATCTTTTAGGGTGGAGGAACACCTGGAAGTTCCTCAGGAAACACATCCTAAAACTCCCTAACAATCGGAACTTCAGAAAGACTAGGACTCTCTATTCTGGTATCCACCACATGTGCTAAGAATGCTTCACATCCTTGTCACATCAGTTTCTCAACTATCATTGCTGACACTAGAGAGGTTGGAAGAATCTTTCTGTCCCCCTAAAAGACCCATGTATCACCATTGTCTGAGAGCATAGCCTGCTTGGAACTGCAATCCAAGACAACCTTATACTTTTCTAGGGTGTCCATCCCGAGGATTATGTCAAACCCATGGATCTCAAGTGGTATAAGATCCACCTAAATGCTATGTTCTGAAAAAGAAAGAACATAGGGAGAACATATCTCCCGCAACACTGCAAATTCAACTAATAGAGTTTCTAATAACAAGTTATCTACTCTATGACTGACAATCATATTGTAGTCATGAATCACTTCTCGAGTGATAAAGGAATGTGTAGCACCCAGATCAATCAAAATAGATACAAAGTAGGATGAAAACACATCAGAATGAAATAATTCCATCTGATCTGTCATGACTCGTGGGTTGATCACTACTTCTGGTTGATTCATAGCATAGAATCTTGTCGTTGCTGGTTGTCGACCACTCGCCCTGTTGTTGGGTGCAGATGAACTAGCTTGGGACGCCTATCCACATCCTCATGTGCTACTACTAAATTGTCACTTCTGAGAGCCTTGTTGACTCTGCCTCAGTGGTTGGGTTACACTCACGTCTCTAGCTAGACAATCTTTCATCAGATGTCCCATCTTCCCACATTTATAACAACTTATATTCTCCTACTGTGACCTAGATGGTCCAATTACTAACATTTATGTTGATGTGTGGGCTCCCTTTGATGGTAAACTACGACCTCTACCCTTGTTGGATGTCCACTACGTCTGAGTATTGAACCTTGGTGGTACTATTGGTGCAGAAAACATTGGTTTCTTAAAACTTTCGTACCTCTGTCCTTGGAACTGTGTATACACTTTCTTATTGTTGGATTAATGTTTCTCAATCACGGACCTTTCTATCCACCTGACTAAATCCACAAAGGTGGAAAACCTCTCTCTATTCTCTAGCGTAGATGTGTGTGTGGTCAAATCAGTGTTCAAACCCTTCTCAAAATGCTGCATCCTCTCATCATCTGTAGCAGCCATGTGCGGACAAAACCATAGAATCTCCATAAACTTAGCTTCATACTCACTAATGTTCATTGGTCCTTTCCTTATCTGCTCAAACTGAGAGATTTTCTCGTCCAGGTAAGTCTTGGGAAAATACCTACTAACAAACTCTCGTCGGAACTCTCTCCATTCGACCTCAACTCCTGGTCGTTTCTCTTCCTCAATGGCCCACCAGTGGCCAACACTCCCTTTCAATAGGTACACTGCATGCCTAACCTTCTCAGCTTCTGGGATATTAAGAATTATGAAGGCCTTTTCTAGCTCAGTCAGCCACAAGTCTGCGTCTTCTGGGTCAGCTATACTAGTATAATCAGTGGCTCCTACCCATCGAAGTCGTTCAAAAGTCTTTCCAGCTCCATGTCTCTCATCAAGGACTGGTGCCCTAGGTGCAGGTGGTGGCATCCAATCCGCCATATGTGTCATTGTCGCCATGAACTACCCAAAGAGGGCATGGAAAGCTGGGGTTTCTATCGAAGCTTGGTCAAGCTGGGGATTCTCAGGTACTAGTTCCTCTCTAGCCTGACCCTTTACACCTAATCCTGGTGCAGCAACACTGCTTTCAGCAGCATGTTCCTCGTGTGATCCAACCATCTTCAAGCTTTACATCTTCTTCTGAGAGAAGAAGTCACTATCAGATAAACTAGAAGATACTAGAACAGACTCAACGACCTTAATCCTATGTCTCTATAGACTCAGTGAACCTTAGGCTCTGATACCAAAACTTTGTGATGATCCGACAAAAAATCAAACAGTCACTGTGTAATTAATTACAGAATTAACCATAATCAACAGAATAACAAAAAACCACTAAAAATTAAAACCTTTTGCGAAGAGATTCAATTCCAGGAAACTCTTATAAAGAGAACCAAAGTACTACATACATTATAGTTCACATTGTACATACCATGTACCATCTCTTCTCGAGGAATATATTTACAATAGTTGATTTGCCAAAACTATACATAAGCAACATAAGACCTTGAGGCATTCAAGCCAAAATCTCAAATCAATCATGAAAACACTGAGTACTGACTCCAAGGACCTGAGACTACAGAGATGACACATAGGACTCATATTTACAAGACACGACAGTCAGTATCTCCACCTTTGATGTTACTATTGTCCCTGATGCTACTGTCCTTCCTCTGCTGTATGGTCCCTACCTCCTCCTCCGCATCCACCTAAAAATGTTGGTGACCAATGGGGTGAGACCCATGTCCCAACGAGAGATATAACTCTCTGCCAAAAATATTATCATTGCAGATAAACAGTAATAAATTGAGCAGAGGATTCTTTATTATTAATAAGTAGGATAATTCACTGTTTAAGTAGAGTAGAGAAATATCATCATTTAAAGCATTACAACTATATATGATAAATCAGTAAATCATCTATTTAATAAGGAATATGAAGAACATGTATAAAATTTATACATTTTAGGATACATTAAACAATGTAACATCAACCAATGATTTCCGTATTTCATCCTTAAACAAATATGCTACACGGCTGATTACATTTTACAATCACTCTTATGCCCTAAGGAGATGAGGTATACTGCTCATACTCCAACCAACCACGGCGGCATAAAGAATCAGTTCCATACATAGGTCAATGGAAGAGCCAGACTCCATGACCTCATCCGTCTCGGTCAGTGCGAGACCACATGCAGGACATCGAGTGCCACTGCTAAATAGCTTTCCAGGGTATACTGGCAACTTCGCTATAGAGCTACAATGACAGCTTCACTCTCTTTGCAATCGAGAGATTTCATGTTTATCTCACATCGATCTGGCATTAAACATCATTAGGAGATTCATGATACATTCATCCCAACACATATAATGAAGGATTGAGAGATCTCATGTTTATCTCAGGTCAACCCCACATTCGGGCTTAAGGATATTAACGCCCATTACCCCCACATATTCAAAAATATGCCCTCCAAGAGATCCCATGGGAAAACCTGTTTCACCATCACCAGCTACTGATGATGATGGATCTATGGCCAGGGCTCTACATGATAAGATTTCACTTGATTAATTAAGTGCATTATGATATTCTTCTAGCATCAGCCAAGTTTTCAAACATGAATTATTATGACAAATGCTACAAAGAAAAGTGTAATACATCTATCAAATAATTTTCAAAAATTTATAAAACATTGGGATCTCAATCCCTTATCTCATCTCCGGGAATTCTCATTCCTCAACAATATCATCATCATGTTTACTGGATCTGGTTATTCAAACCCTTAGTTCATCACTGAACATTGTTATCACTTATCAGGTAACTATTACCTCCAGGTCATCTGACTAAGGTATACTTGATACTTGTTACACAAGCATCTCACATAGTTCACAAGGCACATTGAAACGTCATAGCTCATACCTGGCAATGCTCATCAACTTATGATACATGCATGGTTAGTATACTTGATAACAACCATATCAATTTCATATTAACACTATGTAATACAAGGGTAATACCACTATTCCCTCATTAGGGTTAGGGTTTCCCATTCTTTAACAATTAGGGTTTCTCATACCATTACCTGAAATTAGGGTTAGGGTTTCCCATTCTTTATCAATTAGGGTTTCTCATACCATTACCCGCAATTAGGGTTATGGTTTCCCATTCTTTAACAATTAGGGTTTCTCATACCATTACCTGAAATTAGGGTTAGGGTTTCCCATTCTTTATCAATTAGGGTTTCTCATACCATTACCCACAATTAGGGTTATGGTTTCCCATTCTTTATCAATTAGGGTTTCATGATCACATTATCAAAGATCAAACCCTAATTCATACTCTACAATTATTAAAAGTATCAATGTATACACATTACATGTTTATTACACAAATATGAGTTTCTCTCTCATCCTCTCTAAGATGTTGATTACTCCATACTTTATTAAATTGGCTCATCCTTTCACTAAAGTACATGCACCTATGCTTATCATAGTGTATTGAGTTTATTACTTTCATAAACATCAATTGATAATCACTCTAAGTATACTATTCACCTAAGTACTTTAGAGGTACTTCCATTGTAATCAACCTTGAGATACTTTACAAACACTCATAGGGTTGTTTGACCTTACATGGTTTTGATACTATTTGGTCTCTAAATGGTTTGAGATTATTTAATCTTCAAACGATCTTGAAAACCCCTTTTACCTTCAAACGGTCTTGAGACCACTTTGACCTTCAAATGGTCTTGAGACTCCTTTGACCTTCAAACGGTCTTGAGATCCCTTTGACCTTCAAATGGTCTTGAGACCAATTGACCTTCAAATGGTCTTGAGACCACTTGACCTTCAAACAGTCTTAAGATCCTTTTGACATTCAAATGGTCTTGAGATCCTTTTGACCTTCAAACGGTCTTGAGATCCCTTTGACCTTCAAATGGCCTTGAGATCCTTTTGACCTTCAAACGGTCTAAAACCGTTTGATGTTGCTAGGGTTTGAAACAGTTTGCACTCTAAACGGTTTGAAAACGTTTTGCCTATCCAAAGTTGACACTGTTTGATCACTAAACGGTTTGAAACCGTTTGACCTAGATTAGGTTGAAACCATTTCCACTCTAAACGGTTTGAAACCATTTGGTCGATCCAAAGTTGAAACCGTTTGATCACTAAACGGTTTGAAACCATTTGACCTATCCAAAGTTGAAACCATTTGGTATTGTTGATATAGAGGTGTGTGCTAAGATTATGTCATCATCATCAAGCTTCAGACCTCCATTTCTACTATCCATACAACTAATGGATTCATCAATTACTCAAGAAAAATTTCGAGAAGAAGGAAATATCAACATATATTTCAAGATTGAAATCAAATGATAATATCAATGGGTTCAAGTTATATAACACGCCTTCAAAGAAACTTCAAAGATCCAAGCTTTTCATCTTTAATGGTGAAGATAGGTCCTCCAATTATCCAAGGCACGTTCTCAACCCTTTTGATGTAAAAGATTGCCAAAGTTAAGCATTGGATGGAAGAGAGAAGAAAAGAAGAGTTATAATTCGATTTTAGCCTTCAACCCAAGGTTGAAGATGACCATGGATCTTACCTTAAGCTTGGGAAATTATCTCCTCATTCTCCTTTTCTTCCTTGGTCGTCATCCTAAGTGAGGAGTGAGTTTGCTTTGCGAAAATAACCTTTCAAGTAGTGAATAATTGAGTGTATATAATTGAATTCTTAGGAGAGAGAAAGTAGGAGGGAAGTCATCAACTTTCCTTGCCACATACCCCCTCCACTTCCTTGTCTCTGAAGATATCCTTCTTATCTTAAAATTCCTTTGAATTACCTTGAATTATCATCAACCATTAATCTCCTTAATAAATATAATACTATTATCCATTAGCACCTTTATGTTAGTGGACATTACTTTTCAATTAAAAATGTAGGTAGATATTTTCACCTACTTAGGCATATCGGCGCCTCTCAAGGTATTTTGGCTGCCATTAAATTATAGGATTTCATCCATATCATTTTAGTTGATGGGAACTTCATTTAATATATATATTTTTATTACAAAATAACTTTAGGGTTTCAATTATGCTTATTTCTTAATTATTTTATTATCAAGAGTATCATTTCTCAAATATGGTTCAAACAAGATGCCCCTTTCTTTTTATTTTCTCTAAATGATACCAAGAGATAGTAGGGACACTATAGAGGTGTTATTTTACATATTCAACACTAGGTTTTGGGTAAATTACAAATTACACCAAAACTAGTATTCAATGCACAAGTATTATTCAAACAAGCTCCTTCTTGGAACTTAGGCTTCCACAAGCCATCCCTTAGCATCATTCTAATTCTTATGATGATATAGTACTTGAGTAACATTTATCATGTAACATTTTGCAAGGTAACCCCTTATATTGGGTAAATTGCACTTTAGTCCAAAACAAGCAAATATTGCTTCAACATTATTCAAATAGGACCAAAATTAAAATATAAGCTCTCCCTTAGTCTTAATTACTTTTCAAAAGATAAAGACAAGAATATAAATGACTTACTTAAGCAAAACTCCTAGGGTTAAGGCATAACCCAGGTCAGGGATGTTACACGTAACCTTAATGTGTTCATTGGTGGTTATCATATCCACATTGTTGATACTTTCTTATGCTAAACATGTGCATTATGTATATGATGAGGGTTAATCATATCTAGATTCCTTGCAAGTTGATGTAATAAATGAATGTTCTTAATGTTAACATAACCCTACTATTATTGGTTATGAATATCTCCTAGCTCCTTAATACAATATTGTGCTGATCTGGTGTATTATATGTAAGTGAAGTTGTTGAGCCTTGTTATAAGGCATGGAAAGATAATGATGATCTTACAGAGAATAATATGACGGTCTTAATGACCTTTGGGCATGGTGGAGCCCTGAATGAGGTGTAATCCTCTTGTGTTGATAAGGGTTGATACCCTGTGATATTGTGAAAAGGATTTATATCATGGATAGTATGATGGTCTTAATGACCTTTGGGCATGGTGGAGCCCTGAATGAGGTGTAATCCTCTTATGTTGATAAGGGTTGATACCCTGTGATATTGTGAAAAGGATTTATATCTTGTGATAGTATTATGACTAGTGTGGTCTCATGAATGGCAAGTGAATAGTACCATGTGATGATGAGATGAAAAATGATGTTCCACACATTTTATATCTTTTAAAAGTTGTGATATTTATATGATTTCTAGAAGTGAATTAGGGTTTGTATGTCCACTTATTTGATGAAACCTTAATTCACCTAATTGGCATAACTAATCAAGTGGAACTCTAATCATGTAGTGCCCTGTTCCATAGATTGATCTGAGTGTTAGAACTTGCCAGATGGTGAAATGAGTATTCCTAAGGGAAACTCAGAGTGCATACTGATGAGTATGTGGGGTGCTTGTCATCTTGAATTCAAGTGTTTTGGTAGGATGATTGTGGTCATACCTAGTCCTCAGTTTGAGAATGACTACGGTCGTGTCTCAGTGATTATTTATGTGATGAGATTGGAGGACAACTATGGTTGTACCTCAGATGGTAGGGTATGTGTACCCACTTCCTTTAACTAGTGTTGTGACCTGTACCATGGACAGACTAGGTTGTTAGTAGCTTGACCTTATGTGTCACTGTGGCGGACCCGTACTGTCCTGAGGCAGAGACGATCTTAGGATTGTGGCTCTTCCTAGATCTTGTATGGCACTAATTTCGACTTAGTAGTGGTCAATTGGATTTTCAGTGGTATCCTCAATTTCCTAAGGGCATAATAAAAGAAGTAAGATAGACATGTAGCATATCTATTTAGGGTTATACACAATGCTTTATATTTGATCATAACCCTTGTTTTCTTTCTTTTCACTGAGATAATGTTTAGTATAATAAGAGATAATAGATATGCTTATGTTGTAGTTATGCTCATGTTGTAAACATGCTTATGTTGTTAAATATACTAACGTTGATGGTTAAGATGCTACTGTTAGCTATGTTTAATATTGATAGCCATGCCTATGTAATTAGAAATGCTTAAACTACTAATCATGCTTATGCAGTTAATTGTGCTATGATGTTAGTTCTATGTATGATATATATTTGTTCCCTTTATTTGAGATACCAATATTGATAGCCATGCTATGTTACTAGACATATTCATGATGTCAGGGTTGCTTATGCTACTAGATTGCTTATGCTGTAAGCAAGGAATTTGATGATAGTCAGATTAATGACAATGACTGTTATTAGATTCAATTTTATGATATTTGAGTATATATTTATCTAAAGAAATGGATTTATTTGTTATCTATATATGCATTGATGATCATACTTGTTGCTAAGTTTAATTGCTTAATCTGTTTAGCATACTTGAACTGTTCAATATGTTCAATTGATTATTAAATACTCCAACTGCTTAGTTATCTACTATTTAAAATGTTGTAATCAATAAGCGTTGTTGGAGGTTATATCTCTTACTGGGACATGGGTTTCACCCTTGTGGTTCGCCACATTTTTTTAGATAATCTAAAGTGACAAAAACAAACATGTGGCAGCAAAGAGGAGCTATAGTAATGATTCTTTGAGAAAGTTCATTACTTGTATAGTGTGTCCTAGAGTTGTCCCTATACTCTCAGGTCCAAGAAGGAAAAGTTTGTATATGGTGCTTCAAACAAATCGAAATTTTGTTAGCATGTTAATGCTCATTTGTGTGGAATATATGAATATTGTTCTCCTGTGTATATATGTTGTGCCTAAGGAGATAGAACAATTTGTATCGAATTCTTGGCATAGTATGGATAAAAGAAAGATGTTGGGCTCTTATGCAAATGTTTCTGAGCAGGTACTGGTGTTGAAGTTGGTTTTAATTTATCTATATTTTTGGGTATGTGATTAATTAGTGATTGATTGTGGTTTATGTTTTTAGTAATCTCATTTAGTGTAACAGGTGCCCACAAGTTGGTATCATAGCTTTAGGTTCACTGAGTCTATAGGGATACTAGGACTTAAGACTAGGATGATGTCTAAGTTTGGAATGTGACACAAAAACATGGTTCATACTGCCTAATCTCAGTACTTGGATGCCCTGGCTAGGTATTCAATTATTGAAGAAAGGTAAGTATGGAACTCTTAGATTGTTATCTTTCTAGTTACTCTGATCAAGTATTCATTTTGAGACAATCTAAAGAGCATAACAAATAAGAAATCATGGTGTGAATATCTCAATCCTACCTTAAAGAAGACGAGAATTGCATCATTATCTATCAAAACTTGAATGTTTGGTAACTATATGAGAAAGATACAACACCATGAAATCTAAATCTGAATACAAATAAGAAAAATAGGCATTCTTGAAAATGTGATTCAAGAAGATAATAAAGTAAAATACAGATAAGTCTATGCTTATAAAGTGATTCAAGGTATGAAATCCACATAAGATGGAGAGAACTCAAATGATAAGTATAAAATGAGAAGGTAAATGAGAACAATGACAAAGGAATAAGGTGGAACCTGAGTTAATCTCAGACCAGCCTATGTGTGTAAGAAAGTGTTAATGTTAAATAAGCATGGTGTTTGAAAGAAATTAAGGCAGATGATCCATGTTTAATGAAGAAAATGTGGAATATGATGATTTACCCATTGATAAGTGGTTGAAAAATATAATAAAATAAGAGACCATACCCAAGTGTGATAAATAGTCATCAAGGAAGGAGTAATGATATATGTTAATCATGATGATTCCTATGCTAATGGAAAGGAACCCAAAATAAAAAGGGTAAAATGATACATAAGAAGTTGTAACTTGCATAATGAAAATAGAATTGGTTACATTTTTGCTAGTGACCCTTGAACAATGTTTCTATGGTATGGGAAGTGTGTTTCCCTTTGTGTCTTTCCTTTCTAGGGAAACACTTTCAAGTGGATCATTGCCACTTGGTATGTGTGTATTCATTATAAACATGAGGGTGGACATCTTATTATAGCATAAGGTTGTTTGTACTATGGTTCTAAGATCATAAAGTTTGTGATGATTTTTATTTTGATCCTTTCGATAATTAGAAAGAATCCTATTATATGTTTTGAAATTTATTATGTTGGTAAAAGTAGATGAGATAAGGATGTGAGTTCCTTATAACGCATGAGGTGAATACCAAGGTAATGAATCCTAGTATCTAAGATGTATCAATAGTATGAGAAATATATGAAGGTTGGAGATGTTTATTAAATGAACATTCCAAGTGTTACTCTCCCTTAGAGAGAGAAAGAGAGTTGATGATGACCCTCTAAATGTTGTTTGGAAGGAAAAAACAAAAGTAGTTCTATAATGTTGTGTATTGTTCAATGATAGCTAGATATGGCCACAATCAAGGATATATGGTTTGTTGGTCAATATATATGTGATACCGTGTTCCTTTAAGATAAACCTATGATCAAATATCAATGCATAAGAGTTAGATTGGATGACATAATTCACATGAACATGATGAGTTTAGAGTTATGACCTTTAGACTAACCAATGTACAAGTAGAATTTATGAATAGGAGGAACAGAGTGTTCTAGTCATGTCATACAAGTTATATAAAGCTTTGATTGATGACATGTCAATGTATTTCAAATATGGTCAAAAATATGATAAATATTTCTTCAAAAACCTTAGGGTTGCCAAAGCAACAATAACTATGAAACAAGTTGAACAATAGTGAGTTGGGGTTGATTAAATGTCTTTATGGGATCGTGATATGTATTCTAAGTAGGTTGTGTAAATCCTAGTAAGGTGAAGATAGTGTTGTTGTTTCACCCCTAACAAGGTTGACTAGGAATTATGTTTCCTTATATGGAATGATAGGTGCCAATGTCAACATTTCTTTTGATCCTGAGAAGGAACTAACAAGTGTTCCAATGTCACTGTATCTAGAAAAAAAGGATGGATACATCACCTTTTTTATGCTTCAAGAAATGGTATGGGACACATGCCATGATTGGAAAAAATCTAGAAAGTATGAATTTTGAGTAATGTGTCGATACAATATATATAATTTATGGATGATAGCTAGAATTTAAAGTTGAACATTACTACTAGAGTTGTACAGATGACACAACAAGTTTATATGTTCCATACTTGCAAATTTCTTCTTATGTGGGGGTTTTTTTGTTGACCCAAGATGATATATGTATGAATGATGTGACATCACCATGATATGCAAGTAACCATGTGAAGGTAATAGGATGAGGTGCAAAGGAAGTACCCATCTTTGTTTACCTTGGATTTTGGGGGCAAAATCCTTGTTAGGGGTTTATAGTTGTAAGACCCCTAAACTTGCTTAATGAGTTGAATAAGCTTAATTATAATAATTAAATTGTTAAATCTCCAATATAACCTTATAATATGATTTGAAATCATAATACAAGTTTAAGTTCCAAATTTGGTCCAATTTGGACACTGTTTGAGCAAGTTATGCAATTTTATGCACATTTTGGACTTTTATGCAATTTACCCAATTGAGAGGTTTTATTTGCAATTTATCACTTGCATTATGTTCCTTGGATATTCTATCATCATTCTTGGTCTTGTTGAGCCATGGGGAACATATTTAAACCTTGGTTTGAAGGTGTTTTCTCCAAGGGTATTTTAGGGTTTACCCCTAGCTGCTTGTGTGTGTGCTTGTATATTCTTAATGGTTTAAGGCCATGGACACTTGGAAAGATACTAGAACTTCAAGTTTTTCTTTTTCTTTATCTTAAAGCTTCATATACTTATCCCTAAGCACCAAAATGAGCCATTTTCTCTCCACCACTTCCCTTCTTCTACAAACCTCATCCTCCCTTTTTGCTGCTGCAAATTTCCTATCCAAGGAAGAAGAAAGATGGGACCTTCTTGGAAAAAGAATCTAGGGTTGCAATTGACTTCCTTTTAGGGTTTAAAAAGCTTCCTTATATTGATCTTGACCTAAAAGAGTAAGAATCCCCTTCTTTCCTCCGTTTATTTCTTTTTTATCCTTCCTCCTAC
Organism: Alisma plantago-aquatica; assembly: GCA_963693085.1. Classification (NCBI taxonomy): domain Eukaryota; kingdom Viridiplantae; phylum Streptophyta; class Magnoliopsida; order Alismatales; family Alismataceae; genus Alisma; species Alisma plantago-aquatica. The sequence continues at coordinate 1,823,964,400 of OY856409.1, forward strand.
CTTTCTCCAGGTTGGAACCTTGTTGTTTCATGGTAGAAATTGCTCTAAAGCTCTAAAACCCTACCTTTCTTGATCCTTATGCAGAGGGTTTGTTTATTTGATGAAGAAAGGTTATAGATGGACGAGTTCACAACTTCTGCTTGGATTTTCTACCCTACCTACTCAAGTTTTCTTCTGTTTGGAGTTTCATCTTCTCATTAGAGGCAAGTTTTATAACTTGCTCCATGTTTATTTCTTACCATAAGATTTATAGATCATGTTCTTTCTTGAAAATGATGATCCATGCACTAAAAAGCTATGCTTGACTTGGATTTTGATTTTTATAATATTCGATGTTCTTATTTCAGTTCTAGATGAACCTGTGATCATGTGTACATTATTCCTAAGGTATAATATGACTTGGATCAGGTTGGTTTGACAACCTATGGTGTTAAGCACCTATCAACCAATGGTCAATTTTAGGGTTTTATGTTGATTTCTTCTATAAACCCATGACCCGATGATGGTACCATTGCAACAACCCTATGGTGTTGTCTTCAAGACAACTGATGGTTGGGATCAAAGGAATCAGATGATGGTGATAACCTATGGTCACCCCCTTATGTTAGGTTTTGGATCAATTAGAAGTTTAATGATCAACCATTAAGTACCCGATTGATGTTATCAATCAATTATGACATTAGCTTAATATTTAATGTTGATTAATGAATTCAATGTTGATCTAACAACCTATGGTGACTTAATGGTCACTAATGATGGTGGATCAGGTATCTACAACCTATGTTGAGTTAAGCATTGTAGTTGTAGCATCAATTAAGCCTTAGATCGATGGTTTCTTGGGTCACTTGATGCAATGGTCAGGCCTATACTGTAATTGATGGTTTTAATATATGAACTTGACCCAATGTTCAAGATCTAATGTTTATTCCTCCAATAAAGTGGAATGATGGCTAATGTAACATGTTGGTCCTAATAATGTGATTTAGAGGGTTTCCTTTATATAATCAACTTAAGGAGCTTACTTGTGACAATGGATGTCTTGTTTTAAATGAACAGTCAATTGTGGGTTTTACCCTACTCTCAATGGAACTTTTTGTGTTGTTAATCAAAGGATGTCTAGGGTTAGATGGTGACTCTTTCTAGAGAATAAATCAAGGACTTCATAGGTGGTTTATCCAAGGTGTTTACTTATGTAAACAACTTATGGTCTTACCTTTTAACATACAGTGGTTCTGGGTGACATTGTGGTATGGTGATATGGGTTGAATGATGATGGAACAAATGGAGGGTTACCCTTAATAAGGTAGCCTTACCTATTCACTCATATGAATAGAAGGGATGATAACCATATTGTGTTGATATGTAACCCTAATGAGGTATATTGTATTATACCTAGCTTTAATATAACTAAATGATGGTAATTGTGTATGAATAGTCCTTGAATGACTAATACAATCATGGAGTACTCTGTTAATATTGTTGTCACCCTATTCTACTATAACTGATGGTTACACCTTGATTTATGTGTGGGTTCATACTTGAGAATAGTATGGAATGTGATGGTGTTGCTTCAAATTATGTATCCATGATCCAATGGGGATGTCGCGAGTTAGGGTTTGAGTATGAGTGCTGATTAGGAACATTAATATAATTTATCTTGTTGAGCCTAACTCTAATGCAAATAGATAAAGATGGGTATTCATGTTTAACCTTATTATATGATGTCATGATGGTGAAATAACCTCCTTAATATGATCATAACCTTAATGTGTTAATTGGTGGTTTTCATAGCCACACGGTTGATACTTTCTTATGCTAAACATGTGCATTATGAATATGATGGGGGTTAATCATATCTAGATTCCTTACATGTTGATGTAATAAAGGAATGTTCTTAATGTTTATATAACCCTGCTATGATTGTTTATGAATATCTCCTAGCTCATTAATGCAATATTGTGTTGATAAGGTGTATTATATGTAAGTGATGTTGTTGAGCCTTGTTAAAAGGCATGAAAAGATAATGATGATCTTACAGGGAATAATATGATGGTCTTAATGACTTTTGGGCATGGTTGAGCCCTGAATGAGTTGTAATCCTCTTGTGTTGATAAGGGTTGATACCCTGTGATATTGTGAAAAGGATTTATATCATGTGATAGTATGAAGGTCTTAATGACATTTGGGCATGGTTGAGCCCTGAATGAGGTGTAATCCTATTGTGTTGATAAGGGTTGATACCCTATGATATTGTGAAAAGGATTTATATCTTGTGATAATATGATGGCTAGTGTGGTCTCATGAATGGCAAGTGAATAGTACAATGTGATGATTAGATGAAAAATTTTGTTCCACACATTTTATATCTTTTAAAAGTTGTGATATTTATATTCTTTCTAGAAGTGAATTAGGGTTTGTATGTTCACTTGTTTGATGCAACCTTAATTCACCCAATTGGCATAACCAATCACATGGAACTCTAATCATGTAGTGCCATGTGCCATAGATCCATCTGAGTGTCAAAACTTGCCTGATGGTGAAATGAGTATTCCTAAGGGAAAGTCGGAGCACATACTGATAACTATGTGGGGTGCTTGTCATCCTAAATTCAAGTGTTTAGGGAGGATGACTACGGTCATACCTAGCCCTCAGTTTGAAAACGGTTGCGGTTGTGTCTCGATGATTATTTATGTGATGAGATTGGAGGACAATTGTGGTTGTACCTCGGTTGGTAGGGTATGCATACCCACCTCCTTTCACTAGTGTCGTGACCTATACTAAGGACGGACTAGGCTGTTAGTAGCTTGACCTTATGTTTCACTATGGTGGACCTATACTGACCAGGGGTGGAGAAGATCTTAGGAGTCCGGCTCTTTCTAGATCTTGTATGGCACTAATTTTGACTTAGCAGTGGTCAGTTGGATTTTGAGTGGTATCTTCAATTTCCTCATGGCATAATAAAAGATGTAAGATAGCCATGTAGCATATCTATTTAGGGTTATACACAATGCTTCATATTAGATGATAACCCTCATTTTCTTTCTTTTCACTGAGATCATGTGTAGTACAATAAGAGATAATAGATATGCTTATGTTGTAGTTATGCTCATGTTGTTAAATATACTGACACTGATGGTTAAGATGTTGTTGCTATTTATGTTTAATATTGCTAGCCATGCCTATGTAATTAGAAATGCTTAAAATACTAATCATGCTTATGCAGTTAATTGTTCTATGATGTTATCTCTACATATGATATATATTTGTTCCCTTTATTTGAGATGCCAATATTAATAGCCATGTTATGTTACTAGACATATTCATGATATTAGGGTTTCTTATGCTACTAGATTTCTTATGCTGTTAGCAAGGAATATGATGATAGTCATATTAATGATAATGATTATTATTAGATGCAATTTGATGATATTTAAGTAGAAATTTTCCAAAGAAATGGATTCATTTGTTATCTATATATGCATTGATGATCATACTTGTTGCTAAGATTAATTTCTTAATCTATTTAGCATACTTGAAATGTTCAATCTGTTCAATTGATTATTAAATACTCCAACTACTTAGTTATCTACTATTTAAAATGTTGTAATCAATAAGCATTGTTGGAGGCTATATCTCTTGTTGGGACATGGGTCTCACCCTTGTGGTTCTCCACATTTTTTAGATAATCAAAATTGACAAAAACAAACATGTGGCAGCAAAGAGGAGCTATAGTAATGAATCTTTGAGAAAGTTCATTACTTGTATAGTGTGTCCTAGAGTTCTCCCTATACTCTCAGGTCCAAGAAGGAAATGTTTGTATATGGTGCTTCAAACAAATCGAACTTTTGTTAGCATGTTAATGCTTGTTTGTGTGGCATATATGAATATTGTTCTCTTGTGTATATATGTTGTGCCTAAGGAGATAGAACAATTTGTATCAAATTCTTGGCATAGTATGGATAAAAGAAAGATGTTGGGCTCTTATACAAATGTTTCTGAGCAGGTGCTGATGTTGAAGTCGGTTGTAATTTATCCATATTTGTGGGTATATGATTAATTAGTGATTGATTGTGTTTTATGTTTTGAGTAATCTCATTTAGTGTAACAGGTTCTCACAAGTTGGTATTAGAGCTTTAGGTTCACTGAGTCTAGAGGGATACTAGGACTTAAGACTAGGATAATGTCTAAGTTAGGAACATGACACAAAAACATGGTGCATATTGCCTAATCTCAGTACTTAGATGCCCTGGCCAGGTATTCAATCATTGAAGAAAGGTAAGTATGAAACTCTTAGATTGTTATCTTTCTGATTACTCTGATCAAGCAGTCATTTTAAGACAATCTAAAGAGCATAATGAATAAGAATCATGGTGTGAATATCTCAATCCCACCTTAAAGAGAGAAAGAAAGAAAGAAATATTAATCATTAACCCTGATTAATCAATACTAATAAACTATACAATCTTAGAGAAACTAAGTGGAAATCTAATTAATTAAGATCATTAATGTATCATTAACCCTAATTAATCAATAGTAATCAAGTATATGGTGGCATCATTAACCCTAAGTTCAAATCTACTACTGATTAACCACTCACTGCACTGGTGGATCGAGAAGGCTATGGTGGCGGCAACCGGAGGTGGAGGTGGTCGGGCTGGAGGTGAAGGTGGCTGGTGCTGGAGGTGAAGCAGAGAAGGTGTAGGTGGTGTCCAATGGCAGTGACCAGAGAAGTTGAAGGTGGCTAGAGGAAGGATCCTCGTTCTTCCTGGAGCAAGTGGTGGCGGTGACGGGAGCTGGTGGTGGCGGCCAGTGACTGGCAGTGATTGGACAACAACAACAACTCTGGCATAAGCAGCTTCAAGCTCCTTGTGGCAGTGACTGGCGGTGCAAGGGGGCGATGAGCAGCTTCAGTCGCCGCAGTCGCTGTGAGGAGGCGGTGAGTAGCTTCAAGCTTCTCACAGTGGCAGGCGGCCAGTGAGAAGAGAAGGGGAGGCGGCGTGGAGGCAGAAGAAAAAATCGCCAGACCTAGTTGAGTCTTCGTAGAGAACCAAGAATTAAATAGAGAAGGCTAGGGGAAGATTCGATCTGGCTCGCACATGTACTATTAAGTTAACTATCAACGTCGATTAATAAAATAATCTGACACCTAACAATAATATACGTTAGTTATAAACATAAACCAACACCTATATGTAACTTTATACAAAATAAATTGCACAAGGTCAGGGTGTTCGTCGTTAGTTTCAGCATATAATAACTTATGTATATCTACATATGCCAACAAAAAAAATTGTTCTAGAGTTACAATCATTGTTGCTAGTTTCCAACCTAACACTAATGCCGATTAGGCAAATGGGGGGGGGGTTCGTGGGGACAACGCATGAACACACAACCTCGTCGGTTCTTCTATGAAAACCAATGACAAATAAGGGAATGATTTTTGCCTCATGAAGTATATTTAGTCATCAGGACTTTGGGAAAAATTTGATGACCAATTAGTGGATAAAAATTTCGTAGGTCTTAGCGCGGAACATTTGTCGTCAATGTTTTTAAAACTGATGCCAAATTGAAAACTTTGGAGGCAAATTTTTTCCCTAAAAATTTTTATTTCACAGGTGATTTTAGACGTCGGTTTTTATGTCAAAAAACCAACGTTAAAGGAAAAGTGATACCCATGTCTTTTTTAAATCATCCGACCTTCACATATAGGTGTCAATTGTCATTTTAAGCCGACATCATAGCATATTGGCGTTGATTTTTTTCTTTCCAAACAACATCATCAAATGTGATGTTATACGTCATTTCTATACTAGTGGTTCTCTTTTGGGTGCCTTAAACATGATTTTACCTATCTTGCATGAGATCCTTTCATGGTGCATGTCTAAAGCTTTTGGTGTTCATTTTGCATGAAATTTGTCCTTCATGTGGATCATAGTTTTCCTTGGTCGTGTCTTCTATTTTAAGACCATGAAATCACTTCTAGTGATGGTCGAGATATCTCCGCCATGTTGTTTGTGACCATGGTTAATCTTGATCGAGATGCTTCCCTTTTATGGGTTGGACCTAGTGTTGTTTGTGGTTGCGACACTTAATGTTGAAGGTTGAGTTGACTCCTATTTTTGATGGGTAGTTGCCCTAGTTTTTAGAAAATATTCTTGCCCTTGTCCTGGTCTTGACATGGCCTTTGGAGCGGTTGTGACATGTTGGCCTTGGGTCGTGACATGCTTCCTTGGTTGAGGTCGAGACAACCATGTTCCTTGGGGTCATGACAGTTTTGTTGGGGGTTGGAACCCTAACCCTAGATGGGTTGAGACACCCTAGGTGTTGTGGTCGAGACACTCTAGGTGTCACAATCATGACATGGTATAGGTAGGTGTGGTCACGACCTAGTTATGTGGAGTGGTCGAGACATGATGATGATAGGTGGTTGAGAGGTATGCTTGGACACATGATTATATCCTTATATGAGTAATACATGTCTCATAATGTGTTGTTTGAATAACATCTAATCTACCCTAATCATGTTCTTTAACCCTAAGGATTCTCCAAGATGATGGGAGATGGTAAACATAGGGTTGGTGATTGAACCTAGCTTTTAAAACCCTAATCGGCTAAGAAAGATCCCTAACCCTAATAATATGCAATGAAACATGCTTGTCTCTCTTTCTTGGAATGGTTATAATGTTATGTTGTTATCTCTCTTATTTATGAACCTCTAACCTTGCAGGTGTTTTGGGCTTGATAATCATAGCTAGTATACGTATGATGACTATGATATGAAACATGTTGAATGTGCCTTCATGAGGAATGTCGAAGCACTTGTGATACATGAATAATGTGAATGGGTCATATGACCTGGAAGTGGCTTATTACTAATTATGAAAGGAAATTTTTAGAATGATGAGTTGAGGGATTGATATCCCATGGTATGTGGCTTTGGTATTGATGATGTGGTCAATGGTAGTGATACATGCATCATGTGGTGTTAATGTGACAAGTTCACATCCTATACATTTTATAGCTTCTGGATTTGTATCATGCCCTGTCATGGTAGGGCTTGTTATGGTTTTGTACATTATAACTTGATTAATGCTACAAGACACTTAATTCACTTAACTAATCAACTGGAACTTAATGGTGTAGTTTTTCCCTGTGCCATAGATTCATCTCAGTGTCAACACTTGTTGTATGGTGAAAGGGGATTCCCTAGTGAAAGCTTGGGAGTCATATATTGTTGACTATATGCATTTACAAAATTTGGTTGCGGGACATACCCTAGCAGGAGTGTAGTTGTGGGTCATAGCTTAGTGACTTTGATGCTTATGAGATTTGCAGGATCGGTTGTGGGCCATACCCTGGAAGGAGTGTGGCTACGTGACATAGCTCAGTTTTACTAGCACTGTGACCTTTACCAAGGTGGGCTAGGACTTTTATTGTACGATTATATGTAACATGATGTAGTTGACTGGCATGTCTCTACTGTGTACTAGTGTACTGAGCACAAGATTTGGTGAGGATGTGGATTCTGACTCTTCCATAGACGTTGTATGGAACCGAATAGTGGTCGATTGGATTTAGGTGGTACGACTCAAATTCTCAGGGCATAATAAAATACATAATCATCCATGTAGTATACGTGCTTAGAACCAAATACGAGAATGTTGTTTGAAGCCTTGCCTTGCTTTTAAACTTGTTAGTTGATAGAAGATATATATGTTCTTCATATTCCTTCATAGATTATTAATTATTCTACTGCTCAGTGATAAGTGCACATTACTGCTTAAATTGCATTATCTATTATATACATCTCATTTAATTGAATATGTTCATCCTTCTTAGTGTTGTATCTACCCATTTTAGCTCATATGTGCTATAATAGTATTGGTGGAGAGTTACATCTATCGTTGAGATTTGGATCTCATCCCGTAGGTTTCTCCACATCTTTTAGGTGGTCGTGCATGATGAGGTGGTGATCGTGTAGCTGAGGCGGAGCAATAGCCAGATAGTAGCTGAGAAGTTTGGAAGTGATACTAGTCTTTGCGTGTAAAGTCCTAGTCATCATTGTATACTCATGTCTTGGGGTTGTTTTTGATGTGTTTTTAGTTATGTTATCATCATGAGATTTCTGGCATGAGTGCCTTTTGTTGTATAGTTATGGAAGATGTACATATTTATATATGGAACAGATATGATGTGTAACAGGTTGATGACATGATGTACATGTGATCTGTTAAGGTCTTACATCTAAAACCTTAAAGCTTGTGTGTTTCTATGAAATCAGTTTTAATTTTCAATATTTTTCAGTAATTCACTTGTTGTTAGTGTTAGTTTTGTGCTTGATTTTGAGTAATCTCGCTTTGTGTGGCATAGAGTGTCAAAACAGCGAAGTTGAAATCGATTCCATATAAGGTCAATGGAAGAGTCAGAATCCATGACTTCTCCAACACCTCTTGGTCAGTACAAGAAAATCAACACAACCACATATCAATCAACTGCAAACAATGACATATAGTCAAGCTGAAGGATTGGCTAATGCATGGACATCCATACAAAAGCACCTAGCCCGCCTTCATACAGGACACGGTGTTAAAAGAACATGCTCACAAATGGACGTTCTAAAAAGAAGGATTGCCTCACACATGGCAATCCATATCACAAGTAGAACAACTCACACATGGCCATCTCACACAACCTGTCATTGTGGACGCAAGGTGATACTCAATTTTCACACCCACATATTAAAAAATATGTACTCTAAGTTTCCCATAGGAATGACTCATTTCACCACCCAACAATAAAACTGACACTGGAATGAATCTATGGCACATGGAATCTACATGATTAGGGTTACACTTGATGAATTAAGCCAATTGTGTGTCTTTTAGCATCAATCATGTTACAATGTAGAAACCCAAAATAAACTTTACAAAGATAAGGGCATAATACAACTCCAGAAGATATGAAGTGTGTAAGGTGTGAACTTGTCACATCATCACCACATGATACTCATAGCACTTCCATTCACAAGGCCATCACCAATATCACATAGCCATATAAGGCTATCATCAAGTCACATCATTGTGGGATATCAAACCCCTCAATCATATCACTAGAGGATATCACCTCACAATAGGCATGAAGCCTTCACCTGGTCATAGGACCATCACATCAATATGATCTCATCATGTCTCATTAAGGCTCATAGACATCATCCTGTGTCATATGATCACCACCATAGCATGCACAAGGTATGGCATTAATTTCACCTGTTTGGTTAGAAACACACAAGTAGGGGAAAGAGATTTAATCACATGCCATTCATCCAATGAACTCAATGGGTATAACATACCCTAGGATTAGGGTTAGGGTTTCAAACACATAGCCGGTTAGGGTTTCCCAACATAAATCAATCACCAAACCCTAATTATGTCAACTCCCATTTTCTTGGAGCATGTTTGGATTAGAACATCATTATTAGCTTGATTAATTAACTACCCAATCAACATTAGGCATCAATCAACAATTACATGCACATATGTAACTACTATACCAAGTATCATATGTGTTATGACCATGTGCTCATGTGAGTGTTTTGATCACTCCTCAACATAGTGTCTCAATCACAAGTACAACATGTGTCTCGACCATGACACAACAAGTGTCTCGACCATGACTCAAGCAAGTGTCTCGATCGTCACAAAACATGGGTATCGACTATCCACATAAGAATGAGTTTCGATCATGACAAAGGCACATGTCTCGACCATGAATAAAAATAGAGTCTAGACCCTAAAGTGTTACGACCCTCAACCTATTAGGGTTAGGGTTGAATTCATTACACTAGGTCATGTATTTCGACTAAAATAAGGCAAATCATCTCTACCATCAACCCATAAACAAAGCGTATCGACAAAGACAAGATCAAGGGATTAGTGATGACCAAGGTCATGCTACCAGAAAGGTAATTCACCACCTTCAAAATAGAGATGAACCATAGTCAAACAGAAGTAAACCATGGCCAAAATAGAAGATCATCACCAAGAAAAACCATCATCAACTAGGTGGAAAAACTCCATGCAAAAAAACATCAAAACCTTGAAATCCGAACTTCAACATGAACCCGCAAGAAACCAAACCAAGGTAAAGAAGACAAAGACTCAACCTCAAGAAAACCAATTCAAAATCTCAATAAAACACAAAGGACAAGCCAAAACATGGTGAAGAAACCAAGTACCATGTTGCATGTTTTAACACCACCTCATCTATCCCATAACAAAATAGATACAAGAATTATGGGTTTAACAAAGAGAGTAAGTACATGAGAATACTACAAAGTATTAAACCTTAGATCAAGATAAACTCATCTAGAACAAAAGGATCAAGTATAGGAAACAAAATAGTAGCATGCAAGCAATATTATGGTGTAATTAATAGAAGAAAGTAGAGAGTAATATAACTTGCCTTAAGGAGGGATCCAAGCTCCAAGATCAAAGGCTTCAAAGAAGAACATGAAGCTCCCACAAAGGTCAACACTTTGGCTACAAGATCACATTAAAAGAGAAGAACACCATGGTCAAAGGATGCTCAAGAAAGAGGGTGAAAAAACCTAGGCCAAACCAAGAAGAAAGAAGGAATAAGAAAGCTCCTTCTCACTCGGGTGTCACCATGTCAAAACATAGTCTATGGCCCCTTTGTGAGGAGAAGATCTTCAAGGTAGCTACCATTTCAAAACATGGTCTTAAGGCTAAGAAAGGAGAAGAAGAAAGATAGGAAAATGTGATCAAGAAGGTAGAACCACTTACCAAGAAGAGAAACCACCAAGAATCATCACAAGGAAGGTGATTGAGCTCTAAAGCACCACATGCAATATGGATATGCCACCAAAGCACCCAAGATCATCCCTTATTTGCTCCACCAAGTTCCAAGGATGAGAAAAAGAGAGAGAGGAAGAAGTATCACCAAAAAAGATCATTTGCATGAAGGAGAAAGGGGTTATATACCCAAAGGAGGAGAGAATTAAGGTAGGGGTGAGGTATCAGCATGAGAGAGCATGAAAGGGACACTTGTCCACATAAGAAACCAACATGTAACCACTAAACACATGCATGCAACCCGTGGTGATAAAACCTAAGTGGGGTCACGACCACTTGGGTCACCACCACCCTAGAGGTCAAAACAAACACCAAGATGCCTTGTCTCGGCACAACAAAAGGTCACCAAACAAACCTGGTCGAGACATACCACAAGAATACAACCATCTCGACCAAAAACACCTCAAAACAATAAAAGTCAAAACCAAACAATCAAGGAAGGTGTGTTGGTCGAAACACACACAAGGCACACCAACAAGGCCAAAAAATTTGTCAAAACACTCAATCAAGCTCAACATGGTCGACACTAAGCAAACCTTAGAAACCCTAGCATCAAACATCATCAGAACGGGACTAAACTAAAAACATAAGACGGTCACATGTTAACAAAACATATCAAAGGATTAGATTAAGGTTCTAATCATATTATTAAGAAAAAAAAGCATAATCAAGCATTAAGATAGATCAGGGGCCTTACACAAACCACTACCTAGTGACTGTGAATTACATAATGGAAATCCATTTAAGATATAAGGATATCCATATTCGATTAGATCTTTCCACATAACCTCAAGTTGAAGTGAGTATCAAAAGGTAGGGTGATTTTAGGCTATGTATGTCATGGATAATTTCTCAAAGGAACATTGATATATTACATATCCATCCTGGGTACACATGTCACAACACTAAACTTAGGGAATCAACCCATTGAAAACTAAGACATGACCAAATATGTTCTATGTCAAGTATCTTATGTCATTTAACATTTATCCATTCATTATAATTGGGTCCCAAAAAACTTGTGGATGTTGGGGTATATCAACCCACACACCCCATATACTCAATAACATACACTGCAAGCATCTTATAAAAATGTGTGGGTTGTTGTAAGATTAACTTGTTTTGCTATTTCCCCAATGACCAAGGAAACATATTTACAAACTTAGAACACTACTAATTAAGGTTATACTTGATAAATTAGGTTCATTACTCTTTATGTCTACATGAATCAAGTTACATATAAATGACAACCAAATAACTACAAGGATCTTCATGGCTTTGAAACTTCAGAAGTATAAAATGTAAGATTGTAGGAGCCTAACTTCTCAAGAAAGGTATACAACAACAACTCTTGGACAAATCAAGGCTCATAATGATGAGTCAAACATCAAGGGATCCAAACTAATACCAAGGTCAAATCCCATGAAGGGCATCATCTAATGTCATATAAGACTACCTCTCTCTTTGCATACATAACAAAACATCACTTTTGTATTATAAGAAAGAACACACCATTTCTTCATAATAGATCTTTATTCTCTAAAACCTTTATTAGCATAACAACTACTAGAAAGGGTGTTAAAACATTCTTACAAAAATTCTAGTAGTTAGGGTGACATATAGTTCACAACATGTATATCCATAATGGAATTATTGACTATTAAAATACCACCTTCAAGTTTTTTCTTTCAATATAAATAAATATAAGACAAGACATGCTAAACATATCTCATTTTCAAATGTCAAGAAACTATTTGTGAAGTCTAAATAGATCATGAAAGTATGTATCCTATTTATTCTAGCTTAAAGTGGTGAAAATTTCACCTTTTAGATTTTTAAGGGAGATGAATACAAAATCATGATTTTGATGTAAAAGTCATGTAGTAAATGCATCAAAATTTATATAACCTACCTTACAAATAGTAGATACATGTCTGCTCAAAGATAAAATTGAGAGAACTTCAAGCTTCATGACAAATTCTAAAGGCAACTACAAACTCTCCAAGATATGAGATTTTTCATCTCTAATCTTGCCAACATATCCATGAGATGAATTCAAGTAAATCAAGAGTAGAGAAGGAAAGAAAGGTGTAAGAGTACCTGTTACAACCCCAATTTTGGGTTCATTTGCTGAGAAATATAATTTCTCATATTAAAGATAAATGAACAAATAATGAATGAATGCATGATTTTTGTTTAAAATAGCCTTGTTGATTTAGTTGTGGGCTTTATTGGCTATTGGGCCCAATAACAAGGAAATTCAATTGATTAATGAATAATTGAATATTTGAGAAAAGAAAAATGTGGAAACCTCTAGAAGGTAAAGAACCTAATCCAAAGGTGGATTTAGTGCCACATGGGTTCATTGGGTCCCAAGGAATCCAAGTAAGCAAAGAAAATACAATAAGAAACGAAAAGATCAATTAAGTATTTCTTTGTTAAGAAAGAAATTGAAAACAATGGTAAAATGTGGAAAATAAGTAAAAAGATGTATAATTGAGTTACCCTTGATGTATTTTCATATCCAAAGGATTCCAAATGATAAATGGAATGCCAATAAGGAAAATAAAAAGAAAGATAAAGAGAAATCCTCAAAAAGAGATATTTTAATAAGAAATAAACAAGATATGAGAAATAATGGATAAAAGATAAATAAAAGGCTAAGAAATATTCCCAAATGGGATTTCGATCCATTAAGGTTCCTTGAGGTTCAAAGAACTCAGAATAATAATTTAATGGTAAGGGAAAGAGGAAATATGTGAGATAATATATAATTAGGTGATAACTTGCGTATAAAGAAAGACATCTCATACTTTCGAGTTTGAGTCTCAAATTTGGTACATATGTGCATTGAGTCTTTATAGACTTTCCCTTAAAATTTGGTATTAATTGGATATATGGTTTGGGAGTTGTGATTTTTGGAAATATTCCTAAAGTAATAGGATTTCATCAAATTCCACGATTCCTTTTCCTATTATGCTCCTGACGCGTATATTCAGGGCCGTCCGATCTAGATCTGACGGTGATGAGTTCGTCTCCTAGCTTGAGACAAATTAGGAAAGGGGGAGCAATATGATCAGCGATTTTCTTGCACTTGAGTGCATAAGCAAACTCGGGGATATTTCCAAAGAATCCGGGGGATCAAACCGAGTTGATCTACCCCTAGGTTCCATAGGTTTCGTTGCCTCTAGATGTTTTGCCCAATTTGGGGCTTCTTGGCGGTCGTTTGCAAACCTGTATATATAGGGGGGGAGCTACACCCCATGTGCATAGCCCTGAAGAAACCCTATGAGTCCGAGACGATTAGGCAACCTGGTGAGAGCAATAAATCGTGGGAAAACCCTCCGCCAAGAGCTGGATCAGGCCGCGCACCTTGCTGGAGGACCACCTCCATGTGTCACAGATTCCCCACATCTCTGATAGAAGTAGCATAACCATCGAGTTCGGGAGGGGCCTTTGAGGTGATCTGCACCTGGGCTGCCGCTCCGATGGCCTAAAGCTCCGGGTCAACGTCCGGGTTGACCACGGCCAAGCTGCTGATCGCGTGCAATGGTTTGGCGAGAGGAGGAAGACGAGAGATGGAGAAAGGACTCCCCTACCCCCGGCGATTGTGAAGAGGATCGAGGGCAAGATAGTAATCAACCACTTAGACAAGCCTTGACCGCGTGAATATGAAAAAAAAAAGGCTCGCTTGGCTGATGTGGCGGCCACTGATTGGCCCAAAGGTAATTAACCTTGCAAAAATCGTAGTTATTTATTCCTAGCTCTGATTGTGACAAATAAATAGTGATTTTTGATCAGAAAAATGCAAGGAGTACAATGCAAATATAATTAAAGCCTATTTTCTCTTTCAATTCAAAAAGCGTGTAAAGATGATATCTTTAATGGTTTAATTAATGCAAAACCCAAACCTTTTGTAATTAATGATTTAGAAAAGGGTTTTATGGATGATTAAAATTGGTATTAACCTGTTAATGATAAAAAGGAACGTTAAGATCGAAAAGGATGAAGTTTGCACGTAATTAGACTAATGGAGAGTTCATGTGCATAAACGTGCTTTAATGGGCCTTGAAACTCTAATATTAGTGAATGAGATTATTAATGGTTTTAATTGACTAATTTCATTATTAAAGTTGAAACATGCTGAATCTGAACTATTTAGAGTACAAAAGTCCTTAATTCTGGATAAATACCCTAAATATAGTAATTAGGGTTTTCTCATGAATAAACGGTAGAATTGATGGCAAAATGAGTTCATATGTTAATTAGACCCTAATGAACTTTGAATTGATGATAGATGCGCATAATGGTCTTGTCATGGATTAAAAGGATAAAAATAGTAGCTTTAATGTAAAAGAAGCTTAATGAAATTAATTAATGGTTAATGGTACCTTTAAATCTGAAAATAGGGTTATATGTTGTTAAGATAACCTTAATATTGAAGAATAGATGAGATAATTAGGGTTTGTGAGTAATGGAATAAAATTAGGGTTTAATATGGTAAAAGATGAAGGGAAACCCTAATTGCAAAACAAAACCCTAAAATGGATACAGAAACCCTAGAAAGTGAATCCAAGTTAATAAAGTAGGTTCTTGGTAAAGTGTGTAATAAATAGAGTACATATTCTTTTCAAGAATTATGTGATTGTTGAATTACTTGGATTGCATGCTTGGCTGGATTTTCTTAATGCTTCTAAAATCATCAAATCAGGTATGTGGTTACGCTTATGACTACCCGAATTAGTTTTCCGGGGTTTTTATCGATGTTTCCATCGTGGCTTGAATTAAAATGTTGGATTTATTTAATTCATGCAAAGTATAATGTGAATATGATTTTCACATAAGAGATATGCCTACTAGCTCACATCCTAGTCCCCTCTGTAGCTTAATGAGTTGACCTAGTAAAAGGCTACTAATGGGGTAGGCCCATCAGGTCATTGGATGACTTAGTAAATGGCTACCAATGAGGTAGGTCCATCAAGTCACCTTGAGTTAGAGATTGGACTACCTATGGGAAGTGCCATGCGACTCAACCCTAGATATTGATCTACCTGTTAGGTAGGATCATGCGGGGTTTAATAAGGATCTACCTAGAGAGAGGTGGGATCTCAATCCACTGCAGGGACAACACAGAGATAGGGGATAGGAAAGGATTGAGTAGTATGGTTTAAATTGTAATCTTGGATGTTAAATGATAATTGGCTGATTACTTTGTTATTGTAGTTGCATGATTATTGTTTCCCCCACATACCGGCTTCTTGCTGACCGACATTTTGTTTGTCGGCATTTTAGGTACAAATGAAAAGAACAAACAGTAAGGTGACAGATGTGGAAATTAAATGAGAAATAACGTGCACAGGAGGATTAGTTAGTTTAGCATCTTCATGGATAGAAGTTTAGAAATCCCAATTTTTTTAAGGTAAGAAAAGTTTATTTTATACCAGTTTTCAATTTAGTTGGTAAAGTTTATTAATTGTTATTGATTATTTGTCGAACCTTTGATCCTGTTAATTGAATAATGGCTCTGACCTTCGGGTCTCCCTTAATTGGGGGTTACCGGGAGACGGGGTCGTAACAGTACTGTAGCTAAAACTCTAAAGAAGCATTTTGAAGATCATGACATAAGGGGAAAGAAGATAGTGAATATACAAGATATAGGAGGGAATGAACCTTACTTACACACATTTACATGTATGAGACACAAGTGAAGGTGATGATAGACAAATATGAATATAATAGAAGCAAAAAAAAACTTCAAGAAAGGTCACTGGATACATGCTTTCATTGATCTTCATCAACCAATGGCATCAACAAACTACATCTCATCACTTCTTCAGCTCTTCGAGACAACTTGTTCAAATGAGACAAGAAAGAAGGATAAAGAGGGTATATATATAGCCCTAGAGGAAAGAGAAAAAGGTCAAAAATGTGCTTCCATCAATTTTTGCATATGTAGTTTCATCTGAAGATGATCCAGACCTTCCACTAGTTTCCAGCATTGGTACAAATGCACAAGATTTTCATTAGTGGACATATGTTGTCATCTCATTGGTTTCCAAGCATGCTTTGTTCCATTGGTCTTTAGCCATCATTCCAATCACACTTGAATCCCATCGACTAAGGAACACCAAGATTCCATCAGTTCTCAAGAGTCATCTATCTTAAGATTGCAACCTAGAACTCGGTGTCAGTATGTTGTATCATCAGATAGTGTCTTCATCGGTTGTCATCATTGGTCCTCCTTCGTTGGACCTACCAACCAATGCAAGCATAGAAGACAACATCAAAGAGGCACCATTACCATTGGTTCTCAATGACAGAAAGTCAGACTACCCTCATTGGTTCTGAATGATGGAAAGGCAGACTACCCTAATTGGTTTTGAATGATGGAAAGGCAGACTACCCTCATTGGTTCTCAATCGATAAACATAAAGATCACTTCCATCAATTCTCAATCGATGGGAAGACAAGTCACATCCACTATCCTTAATCAAAGAGAATGTAGAACACTTGAATCAGTGAGAAAAGTACATCCTAACAAGTCCATACAAGAGAAGGAGAATACTATGTGAAAATTACAAGAAAACCCTTACGAGCATGGGGAAGTTCACATAGATTGTCA